>OZ021686.1:743879-1103117 GCA_963978505.1 Listrodromus nycthemerus | reverse complement strand
CTCCCGGTTTTACCGGCCCGCGTTCTGTGAGACTGTGCGAAAATCTCCCCTCTGTTACGTTCGCAGAAACGGGAGAGAAGAAAAAAAATCTCAACTTCTCACACCGTCGCGCGGAGAGCTTAACTCGTTCACTGGGCGGTTTGTTTTAGGAACGTGACGCGAACAAAGCGGAGCGACGAGTCGCCCAATATTTTCATAGAGCCTTTTTCTTTTTTTTATTTTTTTTTATTTTTTTTTTTAACTTTCTCACGAGCCATGAATATTGTTGAATCGAAAGTGGCGTTTTTTTTTTTTTTATCACATGTGAGTTTTCACGTTGTTCTTTGAAGAGGGGGGTGGGGGGAGGGGAGGGGGGAGATTCGTTGAGAATGGTTATGTTAATTTTTACTGGAATTTAATTTTTGGCTCGACAATGAAGAGAGCGAAAATTTTGATTTTACGAATATTGAAATTTTCATGGGTAACTTATTGAAAAACTTTGTTACGAATATTTTTTTATAGAAATTTGTTGTTGTTGTTGTTTTTTTTTTTTTTTTTTTTAAATCGTTACGTCTTTTTTTGGTTATCGTTCAGAGAGGGGGAAGTCAATTTTCTCGAAAACAATTGGCTGTTGGAAGAAAATTAGTGGAATAAAAAAATTTTGATTTTCGGAATTGCGTAAAATTGTTTGTGAAAATGCGGAGATTTTTTTCGCGGTACTTCATTGGTCGATCGGGTACGCGAATCGAATCCGCGAGATATTTTTCACTCCCGAATTTTTGCACGAGCGATTGTCGCACGGCGTCCAACCATTTCGCAATGATTTTGACAGTTTCCGATTGGACGGTCGCGGGCGACTGCTGCGACGATTTGGCACCCTGCGTAAAACGCCCCGTTCGGGACACCCGCTGGGCACCTACCGGCTAAATATCTTGAAAAATTGCTCGATCGAAGGGGGAGGATAAATTATATTGGACCGGCACCCGTCACCCTAACAGTCGAACAACTATTCCCGACACCGGGGTGTGTCATTCTCACTCTTTCCAATCACACTTCACCCTCCATTCATTCGCCATGTTTAATCACGGGGGTTTTTTTTTTTTTTTTCAAACACATCAATATTTTCCTTTTCTCCCCGAAAATGATAAATCTCCTCAATTTTCAATGCAGCACCAAAAATTAAAACAGTACGACAGTCATGATTTTTTTTAAGTTCTTTTTTTATATGAGATTTTCGAAACGAAAAATTTTTATAATTTGAGGACCTTTCAGGATTTAAAAGATGCATATTTCGATGGTAGTTTGGGTTGAAAAAAAAAAAAAATTCCGTCCGACGACAATTGAACCGGTGAAATTCCATGACGGAGTGTATCGGTCTCGCTTCGTGTCGCAGAGTCTCGTTATTCTTACGTCCGTCGAGGCGTTTTAGACGCCGTGAAAAGGATGCCAATGTTTTAATTAAATCTCTCGTGAAACACGAAAACTTTTGCCATTCGCGGCTTTCGCGGGCGTTTTTCCGATTTTCCCCCGAAAGTTTCTCTCACTCTCGGCGCCCGAGTGAAGGAAGAAGGACGGCGAAAGAAAAAAAAAAAAAAAAAAAAAAAAAAACCCCCCCCATAAAAAAGAAGAAATAAATAAAAAAAAAAAAAACACGACGATTCAACGAGGAGGAGTCGGAGAGGAAGAAAAACGAGTCGGTAAAACCAACCCCAGTCGTTCCGGCCCGCGCAGCTTCTCACCCTTGCCCACCCTCGCATTGCCACCGGCTTAAAGCCCCCGAGTTGCCGCTGTACCGGAGAGCAAAAAAAAATCCGGAACTTTAAAGAGACCGCAAAAACAAAAGAGCGCCGGCTACTTAACGAAACAAATTGTTGCTTCGTTCTCTCCCGACGAGAATTCAAAAAGTTTTTCTCCCCGCGTCGGACGTTTTTCCGTCTCTCCGTGGGTTACCTTCTTTACTTTATCGCGGAGCCATGTAGACCGTCTTCGGTTTCCCTCAACGCCGCCCACGACCACTCGAAACTACTCTCCTGAAACCTTCCCCCTTTTCACCCATTCCACCCCCGCGCCTCTTTCCTTCCGCGCACCACCTAGCCTAACACAATTCAGCGCTCGTTAGCGACGCTTTCTTTCGAATCCGTTTCCTCATCGTGCCGGGCACTCGAGAGTACTCACCGATAGACGAGCACTCGCTCTCGAGGACCTTGTCATCGCAGGACACTGTCTGGACGAAAAAACATAATTTTTCTTGGCGACCAAAGACCATGCGTATATTTAATAAATAATTGTGAATCATTTTGTTGATCCCGTCAGGCGACACACTGTGCCATTTTTCCCTGTTCTTCGTCACTCATTCTCGAAAAAAAAATATATATATTTAAATATATATATGAAGAAAAAAAATTATTAACGATTCCGTCAATTATTTACGGACAGACGAGAATGAACTTTTGAAAAGCTCGTCGTCAGAGGCCACAGTTTGGACGCAGAGAAATGTAGTTTTCTAGGAATATGATTTATCGCGACGCACCTGAAAGACGATACCTAAAAGATGTGAAACAGTTGAAACATTTTTCTCAACGTCGTGTCCACTTGTCTCGTCGCATGGATTAGTATTTAAAGTAAAAAAAAAAGGCAGAAACAACCGTCGGATATCGCCGTTGGCGACATAAAAATGTATCACGTTGACTATAGTTAATGAACATCGATATTACATCGGGTAAATCACATGACGAGACAACATCAACATGCCAAAATGCGGTGGATAAAATTTCGCTGACTATCGTCTCATTCGTCGAGTCTCAGAAAATAGAACAAACAAATCTGCGCTAATAATCGGCACGTGCTCGGCGAAATACGAAACTAAATTCCAAGCGAGGAGGAGAAAAAACAAAAACAAATTTATCAACTGCCAAATGTGATTGGTAAAACGAGGGTCTGAACTCCAACTCTCCTGGAAGTTCTCCTAAGTCGTGCAAAAATAACAAAAAAAAAAATTGCCGCGAGCAACGAAAATCGAACGACTTGACTTTGGCATCGCAATAAAGAGAAAGCTCGCGACTGATCGGCCAGGCAAAAAAAAAACGGGGAAAAGCTCAGTTAACTACACTTTTTTTTTTTTTTTTTTTTTTTTTTTCATTTGTGCAACTATATTCGAGGAAAAAGTAAGGTGTTAAGAAAAAGCCCAACAACGACAATGAGGCGCTTTACGAGGTTGCGTGAAAACGGTCTGAGTGTTCAACTCACTCGCTGCAGAGTGGACCAGCATTCCTCGAGGGTGCGCTCGTTGATGTTGCCCATTCCTCCGCCACCACCGCCAAGACCGGCAACCGCCGCAGTGGCACGAGACTATCGGGGCAAGAGTAGGATGCGCCATTAGTTGGGATCTCTTCCAAGGATCCATCTCACCCCCACTTCACCCCATAAGCTTCACGCCCAACCCCCAGACCCTCATCCGGCTCTATCTTTGATCCGATAGCGGAAACAGCAGCAACAAACTCGGCTCCAAGTTCCGAACGCTCGGACCTACAGCGATTTAGACAAACTCCGAAATTTTCGGACCACACTGTGCACCTCCGAAACTAAATTTCTACCCGATATCGGCAAATCGCTTCAGGATCGAATCGAAAAGCGATCCAAAATCCCAACCCAAGATTGAATCGTGTGCTAACATACAACCCGTGAAAAATTCAAAGATAATCCATTGATTGAAACAAACAATTTTTTTTTTACCACGAAAATCTAACGGATCAGATTCATCAAAAAAATCAAGTTATCTGGTTTCAAAAAAACGGGGTTTTTGCCACGGTGCGTAAATATTGCTTCTCCTCCTTAAACCTCAAAATTGAAACAAAGTCGTAACGTCAAATTCGATTTTCCCTCACAAAGATCAGATTTACCATTTGCCTCGCAAATAAATTAAAAATAATTTTATTAAAATCCAAAAGAAATAATTCGATCGAAACCTAAAAAGGGGGATTCCCAGTGTCGAGCATTAAACTCGGTAACTCGTCGGTATGGAAGTCTTACGATGCTGCGCGAAATGTGCCGCGAGCGTTATATTTTCTCGGTAACATCTTCCCGGGTGCCCCCCCGATCTTTGCGAGCGTGTTTTTGTGTCCGTGTGTGTGTGTCTGTGTGTGTGTGTGTGTGTGTGTGTGTGTGTGTGTGTGTGTGTGTGCGTCCGTGTGTACGAGCGCGGCCGCGCGAATAAGTCTCGGAGATCGGTGTGCAAAGTGTGTCTGAGTCCGCTTTCCGATGACGTATATACCGTGTGGAATACGCGTATTGGTATGTTATCTGTGTTGCGCGGGTCAAGAACCTCGCTCGGACGTATCTGCATCTCTCGGATGGCGAGGGCTCGCCCGTGTGTGCGTCGACTTGTACCTCGGTGTACATCCACGATTCACACACACGCACACACACACACACACACATACGAATTGCGCCGGTTCTCGCGAAGTTCGCGGACGGATGTGCGTGCCCGGCTCGTGGTTCGTGGTCGCCGCGTGCTGCTGCTTCTGCTCCCGGTATCTGTCCCTATTCCCCGCTCATTCTCTAGCGTTAACCGCCTCCCGCACACCGTGCTCTCTCATCGGATGACTCCGATACTTGCCGAGCGTCTCATCCACAGCTTCTCGAACGCACACAATTAGTTTGAAGCCGCGAGAGGCGCGGAGACGCTCGCAGCGACACCGTTCGCGAATGGTCGTCGTATCTGATTTTTTTTTTTTTTTTTTTTTTTTTTTTTTTTTTCCTTCAAGTTTTTCAGAAAAACGCACGATAAAATGGTACGGAATAGTTTACAATTTAATATTGATGCGCACGAAAGGATAGTGATATTAACAACGAATCGAAAAGATAAGAGAGAGAGAGAGCGCTCTAAGATTAAGAACGCTCGATAGTCGATTCAATCGAGGAATCGAAGATGGGGCGAATCTATGTTGGGATATCGATGATGCATGCAAATATGATCCTATTTTCAGTGTTTTTTCTTTCTGCTTTATTGTTATCACGACCACCCTTCTATGTGCATTTGATGAAATTTCAAACTATTTTGTTGCATTCCGTTCTATTCTATCCCGTGATTTCTGTACTCTCTTCGCGTCACTTTGTGTTCTCTATGTGATGCTTGGACCTTTGGAAAATTACGCCAGGACACAATGAACTGATCTATTCGTCTGCATCGTGAGTGAATTTTATTGAGAATTTTTGTGTATTTTGGTAATCGTCAAGAATCATAAAAGTTGATTGCGCGGCGAACGGTTTTTAACGTTTAGCCCTTTACTTCCTGCAACACGAGAACCCCATGCCAGGTACTTCCTATTGTGAAGATGTACAAACTATGCATAGTATCGAATAGGAACTATTTGTTTTCTTGATGAAAATCTCGCCCGAACCGCCACAAACAGTCACCATTGGTGTTTCGGTTAGCCAAAAGTTTCATAGTCTACGAATGACGAATCTTTGTGCATCGCTCACCTGCAGCTCGTTGACGAGTTTTTCGGTGAGCGTGGCGTCGTGCGAATCCTGACTTCCAGCGCCAGGGCTGAGCATCGAATTCTGCGAGTTCTGCTGATTGGCACCGCCGACGTCCATACCGCCGAGTCCACCGTTCTGTCCCATCGTGCCGGCCATGTTTAGGGCCTGCTGTTGCAAATTCTGCGTCAAATTTTGCGCCTGCTGTTGCAAATTTTGACTCAAGTTCTGCGCCTGCTGTTGAAGGCTCTGTTGATTCAAGCTCTGTCCAAGATTTTGACTGAGATTCTGGGCCTGCTGTTGCAATGTTTGCGACAGATTTTGTGCCTGATTCTGTAGATTCTGTTGTAGCGCGGCGGCCTGAGCGGCACCCGCTTGACTAAGATTTTGGGGTTGATTGAGCAACTGTTGCTGTTGCTGGGGCGACAAGCTCGGCGTCAGGCTCTGAGCGAGATTGTGCTGCAGCGTTTGTCCAAGATTCTGCTGCATGTTCTGGGTGAGTGCCTGCGTCAGTGCCTGTCCCAGATTCTGATTGAGTGCCTGGGCCGCTTGGACCGCTTGGACCGCCAACGAGGGACTGGAAGCCTGGGACATGGACTGTTGCGCCTGGGCAAGACTGTGAAGGCTCTGAGCCATACTCGAACTTATGCTTCCCTGATGATCAGCCTGTTGATGTGGCGACGGTGTGGTCGGTGCAGGGGACGGTTGATGTCCTCCCTGTGAATTCTGCTGGTTCATCGCCATGGCATGCTGTTGTTGCTGCTGCTGATGTTGCTGCATCTGGGAAGCGGCATTTTGATTGATGGCAGCGTTGGAGTTCTGTTGTTGCTGCTGTTGCGCCGCATTAACCTGCGACTGCTGTTGTCCAAGAGGACTGTGCATGGAAGCCTGCTGATTGTGCTGTTGGGCCTGGGCCTGCTGTTGTTGCTGCTGGACCTGAGCCTGTTGCTGAGCCTGCACCTGGGCCTGCTGCTGAGCAGCTGCCGCGGCGTTCGACAACGGACTGTTGTGCTGTTGAAGTCCCGGTGACTGTTGGGGTGGTCCGCGCTGCGGTTGCTGCCAATAGTCCGACATTTTGAACACGTGCTGTCGCAGCGCGTGAAGATTGGCCGCAGCCGCCGAAACGGCTGACGCCTGGACCTCCATTGGTTCCGGATCGGGCTCGAGGTCCGGCTCCGGTGAGCTCGGTTCCTCGTCCTCTTCGTCCTCTTCCTCTCTCTCCGTGATGTCTTCCTCGTCCTCGTGTATACGTCCAACCGATCTTCCGACTTCCGTCGTTTCTCCCGACAACACTCCACCACCGATGACGCCTCCCTGGAGATGCGTCCGATGGTGCTGATGCTGTTGTTCGACGCCCGTTGGACTCGCACCGATCGACCCCGGACCTTGGCCACTCGAGGTCACTGGATTTCCTGTCGCTCCGCTTCCTTCGCCACCACCACCACCTCCACCAGCAGCTATCCCACCCCCCGACTCGCCAGAGTGAATTTGGGGATTGGTAACACCTTGCGATAAGGGCGGATGATGCGGATGATGATGCAAATGCAGCGGATGCGGACGGGGCTGTTGCTGACCTTCCGGATTTTGGTTCTGGTGATGTTGATGGGACTGTTGTTGCAGCAACTGACTCTGCCCTTGGTATTGCTGCTGATGCTGGTGCTGTTGCTGCGGTGGTTGTTGCTGCTGCTGCTGCTGCTGCTGCTGCTGCTGTTGTGGCTGCTGCTGCTGCTGCTGCTGCTGCTGCTGCTGCTGCTGCTGCTGTTGCTGCTGCTGCTGCTGCTGTTGGTGTTGCTGCTGCAGTTGTTGCTGAAGTTGCTGTTGTTGTTGATGCTGCTGGTGGTGATGCTGTTGCTCCACCACCAGGCCACCACCAAAGTCCGGCGGCGGTACTTGTGTCGTCTGGGCGCGCAGGTCCAGGGCCGCCGTCGCGTCCGAAATCTTGAGGCCTTCGCGCGAAGCCCGGGCTACCCCCTTCCGGCGCAGCTTGCCCGCTTTTTCTCACCCCTTTGCACGTTAATTTGCAGCAGCAGCTCGTCGTCGAGGAGCGGCAGCGGCGGCGCGTTACGACACGCGGCCCCGCCGTTACTCAACGATGATCCTACGTTTGTAACAGCAGCCACCCTGGATTCCTCGCTTTTATCGAGGATGTTTCTTCGGGTCTTTTGCGGCTCGCTGCTGTTCCTGCTGTCTTTCCGACCTCTTCTTCCACCCGTTCGTCCGCGTCGCTTCACTTTCTCTCTCACCGACTTCTCGCTACTTCTCAACGTAGCGCTCTACGACTCTCTCCTCGCTTCCGTCGTCGATCGTCTTCGATCACTACGCGGCGCTCCTTCTTCGTCTTCTCCGCCTCCTCCTTCGTTGCCTCCTCGACTCCTGCGTTTTTGTCGTTGTTGCGCGCGTCTCTCGAGCGCCGGTAAACAATTTATCCCACGTCCCTCACGGCGACACACGCTCAAGTAGTACGTCACTTTGTCGGATAACTTCCCGAGGATGATTTATCTTCGACACTTTGACGGTGATATCTCGTCGGGCTGAAGTTGACTCTGATCATAAAATATTCTTTTCGAGGCTGCAACGACGAATTCGATGGCGATCGCTTCTCCGATTTTTCTTCTTTCAGCGGGAAAGTTGGGATTATATTTTTTTCTAATTTGGGATTATGTGCCTGTGTATGTATGTGTGTGTATGTGTTGTGCGTTGTTTTATGCGCGCTAACGGATGTCCTTCGGCGTGAGGACAGCCTATTATCTCTTCTCACCTTCTCTTCTTCTTCTTCCTTCTTCTCCTACTCCTCCTCCTCCTCCTCCTCCTCCTCCTCTCTCACACTCTTCTAACTACTTAAACGTCTAGCGTTACACTTAAGTTCAGGTTAAAATTGAGGATTGCCCAGCCCGGACGGTGTGAACGAGACGGAGGTCCACGGACACGACTTGTGTGCGCGGAGGTTTTTTTTCTTCCTGTTGTTTTTGCTTATTGTTATTATACCACTTCCTCTTCGTTCTCTTCCACTATTCTTCCTCTTCTTCTTCTTCTTCTACGACTCTCTCTCGCAGAGGTTCACACTTTGGGATTTTTTTAAAAACTCGCTTTCAGCTACTCGTCCCGTTTTGCCCTGAGTTAATAAGCCCCGTTTGTTGTCTGCGTTGTTTGTGTTGTTCGCGTGTGTGCGCGAGAGATTTCTCCTCAACAAAAATCTCCCTCGTGTGCGATGTGTGTGTGTGTGTTTTTTTGATTATTTCAAAACTGGAATAATCGTGTAATCATTTAGCGGGACGAGAGTGAATCGATCGATGTGCGTAAAATCGGTGTGAATTTCAACTGGTTTTATCGAAGTCTTTCGTTTTTTACTCGTTACTTTCTTTATCCTCAGTTTAATCGACAGATTAAAATTTTTTTTACTCGCTTATTTTTTAAACCTCGCGCGCAAACAAAGCCGTATGTATTTTATAAACACTACACAATAAGTCCGTCGACGACTCCTCCTCGAAATGGAAAAAAATGCGACTCTGTCTTAGACTCTTCTTATCAATTATTCTCTTCGAGAAGATTCTCGGTTTCGATTCTCTCACTTTCTCGTTATTATCGTCTGTTTTCTTCTTCTTTTTTTCTCTTTTAACTTCTATGATCACTTTTTTTTCCGCGTTCGTTTTTTTTTCTTTTTTTTTCTTTTGTCTTCTCTTCTCGTTCCTTCTCTATCCACGCTCTCGTTTTTCTTCTTCTTTAAGAGTACGATTTTTTTTCTTTTTAATTAATATTGCACTTAGGTACACTCGTTTTGTTTCTTTATTTATTTATTTTTTTGTTTTTTTTTTTTTGAACACACTGAAATATATATGTATGCGGCGCGGGGTCTTCACGATCTTCTTCCTCCTCGCTAACACTCCCTCGAATCCTTCCTGCGATTGTCTTCCCGATTTTTTTTTTCTCTTCCTTCAATTCACGACCTCTTCGCTTCCACTCCGCATGCAATTTTTTTCTCTCTTCTCTCGCGTGGCTTTCTCACTCACTAGACTCTCGATTCTCCCTCACTTCTTATTCAATCCGACCTATCTCTTCGTCTTATTCTGCTTCTTCCGCTTTGTCCAGTCTTCCTCTCCTGCGCGGGAATCTCTCGCTGCACTGCGTCTCCCGCTCGAAGCTGCAAACAAAAAATAAAATAATAATTAAACCATTAAATTCATTTAATTGCTTTGCGAACGAATTTTTTTTTGTTTATTTAAAAAAATTCTTCCATCAAATTTTTTACTGTTTCACTCGAGTGCGAAATATGTTTGTCTTTGCTTGAAATGGAATTTAAAAAGAATTCTCCGTTCGCGACACTCGATTGCGACGAGTCAGTTTTTTGTCCCGGCCTCATCGACTTTTCCCCGCAAACTTCTCGCCTCTCCGATGACATTCCTCCTCGTCCCCGAACGCCCCTCTGGCCCTTCGCGCTTTGTGTCATCTGACGAGGAATACGATATTCCGATCGGCGAAACTATTCGAACGCGGCGGATAGTTTGAGCGAGCGCAAAAACCGAGATAGGCGAAGGGTGGAAAAGTTACTCGTGTCACTCGTCGAGTGACACTCCGAACACGCTGCTTTTTTTAACCCTCGCTCGGATCGACTTCACCGGCAGGAGACACGCGCGCATTCCACCACCTCGTCCCGCGGCTTTCGTCCTCACGATGGAAAAAACAAAAGGTCGTTTTTAATCGAAAAAAAAAAAATAAAATGTAACTAAGAATTTTTTTTTTTTTAACTCCGAAAAAGCGGAGAGAAAATTCCATGGAAATGTTGGTCCGATGCGATTACGACGAGATTCGAAAATAATGATTTTCCTTAATCGCGTGAAAAATTTCATGCGAATTGTACGAGGTAGAAAATTCCCTCGAAACCGCAGTTCATAAAAAGGGATTTTCCGTCACGAAAATAAAATGACACCAACTCGATGGAGGAAAAAAAAAGTGCAAGTACGACACTTTAATTGAAACAACCGTCGATAGTCTGTCAATTTATTTACGAATTTTTCTCAAAATTTTCCACTGCTCATTCCGCGGAGGAAAAAAATCACCCATTTTTTTTTACACATCCATGCACAACACTCGAACGTATCGCAGTCCGTTAATTCATTTATCAGAGCACGAAACCGCCGCTCGCATATTTATTTATTTTCACGACACTCGAATTTTGCGTCGGAGGGTTGGATTTTTTTTTTTTCCTCTTCATTCGCGAGATACATCCGAACGGCTATCGGTATTTCGCGGGCAATAATTTCCTGGCACGTGAAACGTGGAGGCTTGTGGGTGTTCGATCGAGGGATGAGAATGAAAAAAGTGGGCCTTTGCCGTCGCGAACTACCCTCGACACACTCGGACTCTCCCTCGCTCGTCACACCCGCTGGGGAGAGAAAAGTGTGCGGGATAGAAAGCGAGGAAAAAACAAACGCGAAGAGGATGCAAAGAAAAAAAGAGGCTCGAGGGCTGAAGCGAAAAGGGGATGGTCGAGTGAACGAGTGGAAAAAGGCGGAAATCACGGAGAGCGGGAAAGGGCCGATTGGCAGTGGTTCTGCCGTCGCTTAACGAATCAACGTGAATGAGGAATGTAACGGAGAGGATGAAATGGAGCGTACGTGAGCGGGACAGCGGAAATAAAAAGAGACACGAACGGATCGCGGCGGACACCGTGCCGACAGTCGAAACGTTTTCATGTATCGTGGAAAATTGTAAATTACCTTTTCCAGACAGCGAAGAAAAAAAATATAATTTTTTTCAATAAAACTCTCCGAATGTTACACTATAAAAAAAAAAAAAACAGTTCGATCAGAGCCGAGTCCAACGCTTAATCCGTATGGTTTTTCGGGAAAATTTCATTTTTCGAATTTCAGCGACACATTTTTAGAATCTCGAAATTTGCCGAAATAAAAATCTCACGAAACGTCTCGGATACAAGAAGCGAATTGATCTTTCGCTTGACAATTATTTTCGTCGAATTTTCAAATATCGTGAGGTGAAAAACAAATTCCCAATCGACAATCGACAGCGAAGTCCGGCAAAAAGGTAAGGCTTTACGAAGCGAGGACTCGTGAAAGAGACGCGGTCTTCGTTCGTCCCGCGATTTCCTGCGAGCGCGGGAAGGGAACTCGGTTGGTCGCGCCAAAGACGAGCGAAACAAAAAAACCGTCGTAGGACGAAGGAAACGAAAAAAAAACACCGGTCACGAGTTCAAAATTGGACAGCGTGTCGTGTGCTGGTTGCCGAAAGACGCGAGATAGTCGGCGTTATTTGTGGCGGGATCGCGGTTGGGTTCTTCCGATCGTAACCAGAAAGTCCCTCGAGACTTCAAAAAAATTAATAGAAACTTCTCCCGAAATCCGCTCGACCGAAGCGAAGCAAGGAAAAAACACTGTCCAGGGATATTCGGGAAAGCACATGGGGGAGTTTCACTTCTACCCGAAGACTCCACGCACGTATGGTTTTCCACCCTTCGCGTGTCTCTCAATTTTTGGACCGCCCATTCCCGACGCGACATCGGCAATCGCTCCGGATCGAAAGATTCGCCCGAAGAATCTTTCACTCGAATTTTCACACACGCTCCTATCGAAGGCCGGACCGGGCCGTCGAGGCTGATCGCGATCGAGTACGATCTCATCGTCGATCCTCGTACCGGAACTTCGGCCAAAGTCTTCGAAAACTTATCCAGGAGTCGGTGGAAAGCGCGCTCGTCTTCCTCAGGCGAGCCAGGAACAAACACTTTTTCGTGCCGTTGACGGCAACGAAGCGGTCTCCGGAGCGGACAGGAGGACGAGTCCCGCCTCGCGCTAGTCTCGAAGTAAATCCAAAAGAATCGCATATAGAACGCACCAGTGGACGCGAACGTTCCCGATCGACGAGTATCGACGGAGAGTTCAACAAACCGAACTGGATCGTTTCGTTCGCGCGATCACTGCAGCATCGACGCGTCCACGAGAGAACCTTGTCGCGGTCGCATCGGCGATCGTGTGTGGCTTCGAGTCGATCTCCGATGCCAAACGAGCGTCTCGTTTCGGGACGTTTTCTCAATGGCGTGGGATGGAAAAACAAAAAAAAAACGGTGTACCGTCGCAGGTGAGTACGATTCGTCCGGTAGTCCAAGGATGCGTGTCCTCAGGATCGTTCTCGGGCCAGCGACCGCGATGACTTGTTCTCGGTGCACGTGCGCGCGAAGACAAACGTTGTCTCAAGAAGCACACGAGTCAGAGTACGAAGCGGGCGAGAGCGCAAGGGGCCTCCTTGACGAAGCTCGAGGAACCTCACTGACTGGTGTGTGCTTCGGGTTGGCTCGTCGTCTCCGCTATGATGCCGGGGGTTAGGAGTTTGCACCGTCGGCCCGTCGGAGGAAGAGACTCCGAGGGGGTGTCTGCGGGACGGCGGGGGTGTCAGTCCGCGAGGAGGAAATCGCGAGTCGTCGCTCTAAGTCCTTCGCCGTGGGGCCGATGGTGGCGCGGCGGCGTCTCAGAACCACCGCGTGCGTCTGACTAAAAGCCCACCCCGCTCTGCGGCCCGCGCCCCCCTGGGCTTTTGCCTTAAAGAAGCGCGCACGGCGACGCCGGAGGAGAGCGAGCGAGGGAGATACGGTGTACGGCAGGTGGTGGTTTTGTCTCGCTTCCACCCGGCGATCTACCGAACCGGGTGGTTACAGCCTGGCGAGGAACCCCCCGCGAGTAAAACCGTGGCACGATGTGCCGGGGCTGCGAAGGGTGGTAGGGGCGTTGTCTTAGGTGGGTGCGCGGTCGCGAAATTTCTGGCCGGCGCGTCTCTCACTCACACTCCACTGGCTCGTTCCTTTCCTCTCTCCTCGGCGGCGCCTTCCCTTTCCTTTCGGCCCCGTGCGAACCCCCCCGTCTTCCACCCTTTTCCCCACGTCTCTCAACGCCGACTCCTTCGGCGCCGCCGTACCGACCACCCCGAGCCACCCGCGGCACGCGGGGACAAGGCCTCGGCTAAGTTCTCTCCGGGGGATCGCGAGAGGAAGGCAACTTTGGATCGCGCTCCGCTCGGCTTTCTCCAAGGGTGCTCGCTGACCGGCGCGTGATCGTCGCTCCGTCCATCGTCTTCCCCGTTGAGCCTTTCGATCTTGACGACGCCGCCGACGAGTGGCCACGAGAGACGATGTCGCGAGCTGTCCGCACGAAGGAACTCGCTCTCTGGACCGCGGACCGGACAGACGAACCGAGGTCCTCCTCGGAGCGGACTCGGCTTTCCGTCCGGATATTATAGTTTCGACCGAGCGTCGTCCACCTTCGTCACTGAGGAAAGGTAAAAACTGAGGCGGGTAGCCCGAGCGACCCGCTAGGAGGACACCGGAGCTTCGGGGCTTTTAAGCCCCGAAACCCGCATGCTTGGGACATCCTCTGCGCAACGTACACGTACGCGCACCTACACGAATTCCCGTCCCTCCGCGCTGTGTCTCCCTCGCGCTCCTTCTTTTAACCGCCGCCCGGATGGAAAACGTGGAGAAAGCTTCTTCTCTCTCGCCTCCCCACCGACGCAGGGAAAAACGGTAAGGGACGCGAGATCGTCGCCGAGGAGGCAGCGCGTCGTGCACCCCGCGAAACGAGTGGGGAGCTCGGCCGACGCCGACGCCGAACGCTTTCGCAGGGGAACGTCTGAGGGGCGCCTTCTCGGACGGAAGTGGTGGGGCGAAGGACCAGACTGGGGGGGTCGCTTACGACGTGCCGAGGGGATTCCGTGGCGTATAAAAGGCGAGTGGGAGTGGGGGGTGAAAATGCGAAAGATACATTCGATGGTGGGAAACGAACCCTACTTTCGCCGGCGATGAGGAAGGAGGGTTGTAAGGAACTTCCCCCACCGCCGGTCAGAGCTTTTCCTTCGTCGAAAATTCGACGATGCTCCGGTGGATTTTTACGACGGTGGCGAAAAATGATCCGTCGACCGATGGACCGTTCGAGACAGCGCGAAACGAAGACACTGGACACTCGAGAAAATAATGGCGGCGAATGTGTTTCTTACTTCGGAACGAGCCTTCGCGATGCAAGTTGGCTTATGCGCGAGAAAAATAAACGCTTTGGACGGATAAGAAAATTCAGGGTGAATAACGGGCACGTGC
Organism: Listrodromus nycthemerus; assembly: GCA_963978505.1. Taxonomy (NCBI): domain Eukaryota; kingdom Metazoa; phylum Arthropoda; class Insecta; order Hymenoptera; family Ichneumonidae; genus Listrodromus; species Listrodromus nycthemerus. The sequence continues at coordinate 1,088,572 of OZ021686.1, read as the reverse complement.
GCTCCTCGCCAATGTCAAGTTTCGACTGGAGTGGAAAAAATATATTCGTCGGTGTAAGAGTTGTCGGGTGGAGAGAGGGGGCGGGGGAGGCGGGGGGGGGGGGCTGCTTCGATTTTTAGTTGTGCCCACGGGGGTGTTGCGAGGGGCCGCGTAGTAGCTGCAAGTTCGAATAAAAAGAAGTAGGGTGGCGAGAATCGAGGGAGATAAAAAGGGGGGCAGAAAAATGGCCTCGTTTAACGCGGGGCCCCACGGTCGACACATGCGTGACTAAGCGGCATGTGGGGGAGAAACGCACGAAGGCGGAGTGTTCCGGGGCCCCTGTGCGTAACGCCCGGTCATTTTTTTTTCTCCACCCTCTTCTTCTCAAGGGTTTGGTCACGCGGCACTGCCAGGCCGGAGCGCCATTATTGGAAAAAACTGAATTTTTTTTTTTCAATGGAAAAATTTCGTATCTCCTTAATTTCCGGAAATCCTCGGGGTAGAATGACGTTTTGAGGGGGATGATAAAAACGCAGTTATCGAACGCCGCGAAATCATTTATTAATTTTTTTGGTAAAAAAATTTCTTAACCCCTTTATCTGCCGTGACTCGGGTCTTGAAAAATGTAATGAATGAGATGGAAAAAAAATGAAGATCGTTGGACCACACCATGATCGCCGGCGAGATTGCGGCGTTCTCCACCACAGGTCGCACGGGTCCGTGGAGGAAGAGCTTGATCGTATTAGTTCTGCCGGCCGGTGGTCAGTGGCCAAGCAATCGGGAACTCGTCAGTGGTCGAGTACGGAACGGAGAGTACACGCGATCCTTGATAACCCCCTTCTTCCTGATTTCGTCGGTCCCCTACCCTGTCCGTTTCGTCTAACGTTGCGAGTCGCTCCCACCACGGACGGTCCGATTTCGCCGTCGTTCGCCCCACCACTCGCCGCTACCCTCCGAAACAACCCCGAATGTCTTTCCCCTCCACTCCCACCCGGGGCCTCGAGAATCTATCGTCCTCTCTCTTCGTCCTACTTTGCTTCCCTCTCGAGAGCCCTCGAACGCCTCGACATCCCTACTATTTTTCACCGTCGCTTCTCTCCTTATCCTACCCTTCAAGAATGGAAACCCCCACCGCACAATCCGAGCACCCTCCGTCGCGCGACACCCGCTTCTTTTTTTTCGCCCTCTCCTTCGCCGCTTCGTCCTTTTTTCCACGTGGCTGACACGTGTGACCCGACCGAGAGGTGGGGATTGTCCGAACGGTGGGGGAAACTCCTCGTTCTTCTCCTCACCCTATTTTTTTATCCTCAAGGCCATCCGCACGAAAATCATTGATCGAAAAGTTCGAACTTCGATTGCCACACTCGCAAGATTCGATCGAAACGAATATATTAATATTGATATCGCTGTAACATATTTATTCAAACACCGATACTAATCCATATCAATACCAATGAAATATATTCATCATTTAATAGAAATATCTTTGACAGTGCGATCGCAATTGTGAGTTTTGAGTGAAGAAGAAAAAAAAAAAATGCTCCTCCGGTAATTTTTGTTTCCGGCTTTTTTCGATGTCTCACGGTGTCCCGCATGTAGGACAGTTCGATAAAGCCGACCCGTCACGACCCGAGCGTTTCTCGTTTCACCCCGTGAATCGGGGGTGGAGCGCCTCCGTCGTGAAATAAAAAAAATTGTCCAATGAGCCGTCTGAGAAAAAAAAAAAGTCGTGGCGCGTGGACATCCAACCCCGTACGGGCGAACTTTCACCGACTCTCCCTTCGGCGGTCACACGTGTGTCTGTCGCTTTCGCATGTACGTTCCGTATATATATATATATATATATATATATATATATATATATATATATACGTACTGTAGCCCCGTGTGCGCGTCTCTGTAGCCTCCGCGAGGCAAACACCTGCTCTCGGATTTTTCCTCTCCCTTCCGGTTAAACGGGCCAAGGGTATAATCGTGTCGGCAATTAGACGGACGATTAACAGGCAAAAACAACGGTTAATTTTGCCGACGGTGTATAATCCCGCAGCAGGGACACCCCGATTTTTCTGACCGGAGGGAATTGACAAAATAAAAGAGCCGGAGAAAATCAACTTTGTTGATCGCTCCTCCGCAGCGACCGCGCCGATTAACGCGGTAAAGTTCACTCGATATTCGCGACGAGGAATCGACACGTGAGAAGTAAGAAATTTTAAAAAAAAATTTTACGCTGCTTTTTTTTTTTTTTTTGAGCTAATGAACGTTGTTGGAGAAGTGATTTTATTTTTAATCGCCACTATCAACATGTATTATAATATTTTTTTCAAAAAGTACAGAGTTTACGACTCGTTACTCGAAAAAGAAACGAAAAATGTTTGCCTCAAGAAAATCATTCTCGAATTTTCGCGTGCTAGATATTCGAAAAAAATATATCAGAATGCGAAGATCGAATGTGCAGAGTGTTCTCGAAACGTTACAAAAAAAAAACTAAAAAATGAAAAAAAAAAAAAAAAAAACCCGTTTTAGAAACTTTTTTACATCGACAGAATCCGAAGAGAATCTTTCTGAAGAGACCGCCAAAAAAGGCAAACTCGTAATTGAAAAAAGTATCACAAACAATAAAAAAAAAAAAAAAAAAGCTCAAAACCCGAAATATCCGTACATATTCTCGAAACGTGAAACAAAAATCTCACAGCAAGTATCTCAGATATTAAAAAAAAAACAAACGCGATTGTCTTCCCGTTAATAATAAAATAATAAACACGTTAAATTTTTTTAATCGATCTCCAGCCTCGAGAAATCGAAAAAAAATCGAAGTCGCACCAGCTCGAATGAAACGGCGCTCCGTCGTAATTTTTTTTGTCTCCCGCCGATCGGAGATCGTCGTCGTTGCGCGCGGCCGGTACCGGCCGACTTCCGGCCAGGCTGCGGCGAGCGGACTCTCGCGGTGTTCGCGCAGTGGGTGGGGTTCGCAGGGCTTCCCGGGGCCCACTTTAAATTACAAATGATAAAGGTGTGCGCGGGTGTGTACGCGAGGTCTTACCGGTCGCGGACGGTATGCCTTCGAAATAAACAGGTGAGAATCGAGCTCGGCCCATTCCGTAGGTTCGCACACGTGTCGGAGTGGGTGGCACGGCGGAGCGAGACGGAGCCGTCCCGATACCGGGCCGATCGGCAGATGCGGATCTTCGCGAAGGGCCGCTCGCCGTACTTTGGGTACTTCGGCGCAAGCCGAAGCGGAGCCGAAGCAAGTGCAATGGCAATAAAGAATACGGCGAGTTCTCCGCCGTTGAATTCGGAAAGGGGAGGATAAAGAGCGAAAGCTGGGCTAGTTCGCCGACAGATCGGAGCCGTCCGATAGCGCACTGGCCCTTTGAGGAGAAGTAGGAAGGCATCCGTCTTGGATGAAAACCGTTGCGGCCTCGCCGGAACTTTTTGCACTTTTTTTTTTTTAAATTTTTTTACCGCGCGATTATGTCCGAGGGAGCCTGTGGGACCCGTAACGGGTCTGCTTCGACTGGGTGAGAGGCAGAAAAAAAGGGTTGAGAATGCATTTGGGAGAAATCGGCTATCGGGGATCGAAGATCACGGTGACGATTGGGGAAGCGGCCCGATGCTGGCCAGCCGGCCAGCTCCGCAGGGAAACGTGCCCTCAGCGGAGAATGCGAAGCGGCAAAGAACTTGGGTTGGATATTGGGAGGGAAAACAATTTTTAAATTATCTTCCGAGGTGGAGGAAAGCTAATTTTTTTACTGCATTCGATTAACACACATGACGATTTTTTATCCACATGTCCACAATGACAAACACGACACAATGTCCACAGTTGAATTAATTTTTTTAAATCATTTAACTGAGGAGCTTAAATTGACGTGGTTGTTTTTTTTTGTTTAATTTAATATTATAAATAAATTAAATTCATAAAAATTCCGATAAGCCGGTGTGCCATTGCGCGAGCGCTGACGAGAGCGCGGCGGGGCTGAGCTTGTGAAGTCGCCTCACGAAAATCAACCCCTTCGGAGCAACGAAACTCACCCCGTGGCGAGGTGACGCCTGGCGGCGAGTTTCGGAACGAGGAGTCCAACCGAGGGGATCGAACCGAATGTTTCTGTCCGCGCCACAAGTCGAGTGTAAATTTTCGAGGAAATAAATGAATAATTGAAAATAAATAAAAAAAAATCGTATTCAATTGAATCTTGAAAAAGGATTTTTTTTACTGACAGTATGAGAGCTTCGGACAACTTTCGATCGAGAATCCGAGCGCAATGGATGCGTAGAGGCGATGCGCACACAGTACGGTGGCCCAACAGTAGGATGAAATGAGCGACGCGTCCGGCTAGCGCGACTCGCATTACGCAATGAAAGAAACAAATGAAGCTTAATAGAAAAACTGCCCGCGCTAGAAAAAGGCCTCGCCGGACCGAGCTGTCCGAGGGTACAGACGATGAGAAAAGTTCCGAAGTGATTGAGTCGTGTAAAAAAAAATTATACATTTACATGGGAAAAAATAAAATAAATATTATTTTACGGAGAAAATAAAAAAAAAATAAAAAAATTCACACTGGAGCGTATTCGACGACTTTCCGTCGGACGTGTCGGTTCTCCATTGCGGTCGGGGTCTTCAAAGATTGATCGGGCGGGTCGTGATCGACGCTCACACGCGCGTTATCGAACTTCAAACACTCCGCGCACAGTCGCGTCTCCAATAAAAAAAAATCCGATATGCACCGGACGGTTGTGTCGCAACGAAAAATTCAGTGCTTCTTGCATTTTTCACGTGAAATTCGGATGGGGCATTGTTTCAGCCTAAATTACTATTCAGTTTCGAATTTACGTCGACAAGGGAAACCAATAATTGCTGCGATCGACTCGTGCAAAATTTCTCTGTCAACCGCGAGCAATCTGATTTTTTCTTCATTCCGTATCATTATCTTCGGATAAAAATTAATAATAATTTATTCTGCAAATAAAATATTATTTGTTTCGGTTATTCATGAATATTCTCGGAATGAAGCGTTAATAATTTATTTTTCCGCGAGCGCGCGAGGGATCGAGAAAATAAAACACTGACGCAAAACGCAGGAATGAATCGAGGATGGGTTTATTATCTCGGCTCGGGGAATTTTTCCCGACTGTACAAGCGCAGCGCATAGACGCAGGGCTCTCTGTGTGTCAATAGAAGCCAATCTAAGTAGATATGCACACACGAAGTGCCCCGTGAGTGAGACAGATAATGCAAGTGGAGAATCGAGAGTGTGTAACACGCATCGCCGCGCGGCTGGGTTGCTACATCGAATGATGGACCGTATGAAAAGTTTCGAATGATGCAATGTCCGAGTGTAATCTCGATCTCTCGACACTGCTTTCGCGGTTTCGACATTTTTTTTTTTCACGCTACGATTTTTTCTGTTTTATGTAAAAAAAAATAAAAAAAAATTAAAAAAAAAAAACACGACTTTGTCGCAAATTGACGTATTTTCGACGAACAAGTTTGATGTTTTATCGTTCATTTGATGAGAAGAAATGATGGAGCATTTTTTTTTTTATCGAATAAATTCGCGCTACGTAGCCGAAGAAAATTTTGTTGACTCCCGACACGTGACACTTTTATCTGTGACGAAGACAAACGAGGAATTAGGAAAGTTTTGTAGACATTTTATTTATCTTTTTTTTTTTTTTTTTTTTTTTTTTTTTTTTTTTTTTTTTTTTCATCCACCGGATTCGCTGCAATTTGTCGGGGGGAAAAAAGCCGAAGTGCATTGCGCGCGATAAGATAAGCGGCGAATGTGCTCGTCGGATCCAGGATCAAGGTGACCAAGATAGCGATAGACACGCTCCGATCTCGAGGCTACCTTTCATGCCTTTCGGCATCGTGTCGTCCCGCTGCCTCGCTGTTATGCGCTATTTTACGTTATCTATCGCACGTCGTCTTATCAGCAATATTCTATCGTTCGAGGGAAAATGTTCGTCGAGTGTCTCGCGAAAAGCTATCGAGAAACTGAACGGAGCGCCCATTTATTTAAAAAAAAAATTCAAACTTCATTGGCATTCAAATAATCGCAGTAAAAAAAAATACCTTCGGAGGACAAAAATCCACTCGATACGATATCTAAAAAATTAATAGAAAAGAGGAGGAATTTTCATCGAGTCAAAAGGGCCATAAATGAAAATAAATGATGTTCGTTCGATCGTCCCGAGTAAATTTGGACTGTCGGAATTGCGACGAGGAGTCGATCGAGACACGGAATTAGAACCATATTTGAATTCGTCGGCAAATTCTCGCGCTTTATTCGGGCCCGGTGTGTCATCGGTGCGCGTCCGAGGGCCGCGAATAGTCATCGAGGGCCAAAGTTCCCGAGAGCATTAGTAGCTTCCGTCATGGCGCTCCGAAACGCAGTCACAGAGAATCGCAAATGAAACGACGTCTGGCAAACTCGCGGAACGTTTTCGAAAGAAGAGCTAACACGATGAGCGTTCAAAGAGCCAGACCGAAGAAGGAATTAAAAAAAAAACCGACACTCTCCCCCGGACCATCGGACATTTGCTGCGCAAATCGGCCGCAAATCCTGAAAAGCTTCGACGCACGTGCCATTGACTGCTCAACCTGCGAGCGAAATCCCAATCGTCGGTGACGGACAGCTTCCTCCGGCAAACAATGAATATTTTATTGTCGCCGAATTTATTTAAAAAAGGCAAAAAAAAAAAAAAAATTCCCATTCCGCAATCCTATCGGTAATCGAATAAACGCTAACCGACGCTCGCGAGCGCCCGATCGCCCGATTACGAGTCTCCAGCTAACAACATCGAAAAAGTCATGAAAAAATATATGGACGAAAAAAAAGTTCGAAAGCAAAAAAAAAGAAAAACAAAAAATGGTAAAAGCAATGATTGCGATGGCGACGCGACGGTTTATTCGCGATTCCATCGTGAGCTAAATCATTGAATAGAGCGCTGCGCGGGCGGCCGCCGTGGCGCAGGGTTGCCTGGGTAGTTTCCTCTTTCCCTTTCGCGGGGTAGCTCGAGGAATGTCCCAGGGGTTGGTGTGCCCGATAGGGTGGCTGCCGTTGCAGCGATGCATCCAGAGATAGATAGAATTCGAGGTAATTTCAGCGTGTGCAAGCCCGCTATATTTGATGACGCGAGGGTGTGCAAGGGGTGAGAGTTAGAAGTGGGGGGGGGGGGGGGGGGTGAGGGTTGAGATTCGCAGGGAATGAAGGGAATCCATAGGGGAGTTATGCGTCGGACGAAGTATCCTCCGAAAGAGTGACGATACTTTTTGTTTGGATTTTTGCCATTTTTCCGGCAGTTCTTCGATGGAGATGGCCGGGAGCGGGGGTCGGAGGGAGGGGGGGGGGGGCTGCCCTAGCCGAACGAACCGAATGATCCGGGCGTCCGGGTCATCGACGTGGCGCTGCTTTCTCTCTCTTCGACCCTCTCCAAAAACACCCCTGCTGCCCCCTCCCCCCCCCCTCCCCCGGCCCCCTAAAACCAATACAACGCCCAAGCCCACTTCCTACCGGATCGGACATCGGGAACCGGCAGAGGCTTTAACCCGGTTCGTTCCATGGGTTACCCAGAGGAGAGATGCGCGCGAGAGAGGGTTTCGAAGCTCGGAAAGTCCATGTACGGTGGTGCGAAGAGAGAGAGAGAGAGAGAGAGTGAGAGAAGACGTGGAACGAAGACACAGTCGTGTTCCACCTCGATCGCAACGGAGGATCGTCCCGCGCGCCTGTGTCGGGAGCCGTACGCGGTACACAATGACGATGGTCTGGGTTCTCCGGTATCCATTTCGTATGTGTTCGTAAGGTGTGTACACGTCCGCTATCCTCGATCCTCCGCCATGATATACGGTCCCACGGTGTATAACGCACCGGGGCTCCGAATATATCGTGCCGGTTTACGTGTGCGCGTCGGACAATTTTCGTTCACGGCTGTGTTAGAATTCCTCGTTAGATAGGGACGTTATACGGCGAGTGTCCACGCGTGTGTGTATGCGTGTCAGGCCTTCCTAGTTTCGAGGGGGACGACACAGAGGTGCTCGCTCTCGGCGTTCTCTCATTGGCCCCCCCCCGTCCGCATCGTCCGGTTCTCGAGCCGCCGGGGGTGGACTCCATGCCTGCAGTCATCGATTCAGGCCGTCATTGGCTGACTCGCTATGGCCGCCATTTTGAATGACTCCGGGATCAATACGCGTGGTGTGCGGAAAATAAAAGTACGGCCAGGCCAGGCCTGCGTTGCCGCGATCCCCTGTGCGGCTTCTCCTCGGCATCGTTTAACCCCCCCCCCCCGCCCCTTTCCTCTCTAAAACTGCCCCTTCGCGAGGGTTTCCTTCTCTTCTCACCTCTCCGCACCGTGATGCACCCCCGTCCTCGTCCGACACCCAATGGCTCACTCTCTCTCTCTCTCTCTCTCTCTCTCCACATCACTACCACCACTGCAAACGGTCGTGCTACCCTTGTATCAAAGCCTGGCCGAGCGCTACCAGCATCATCGTCATCGACGCCATCCACCTCCACCACGGAACGGAAAGCATCGAGACCGAAGCACCCGAGCACTCTCATCCGGGGGACGCTGCGTTGCCGGTCGTTGCTCATGCACCGTGCAGAACACCGGCTACACTTTCCCCCCTTTCCCTCGCTCACCCACGGGACTCAGCGAGAGCTTTCGCCAGGCTTTTCGGAGGGTGGTGAAAGTCATCAGGAAAAAAAATTTCTCAACGATCTACCCTGCCCGGCCCGTCGCGCTGTTGCCATCGCTGAGGATGGCGCCGATGCGTTTCCATCCTGCTGTACAAATGCTCGACCTTCCACACAGCGTTCGCTTTCGACCCTTCGTCCTGCAGCTCCGCTCCGTCGCGATCCTACCGAGCCTCGCTCTTCGCGTACTCTCCGACCCCCCCCCCCCCCCCGCCCCCCGCGCGATCCAACGCCTATCTTCCCTTTGCCGAATACACTGCCGTGCCCACCCTTTCGGTGCTGTTCGTATTCGCGTGTCTGGCCTGCGTTGCCTCCCGAACCCACCCCGCGTTAACCTCGTTGCTGCATTCCTTGGCGTCGTTGCGTGCAATTCCGCCACGCCGATGACGACCGCGAACAGATTTTACGACGAAAGGAACGCGCGGACCGCGACCAGGTATACGAATTCCGTGGTTTTCAGTTTATTTTTCCCGTCGAAAGTTTCGAATTAAATTTGAACCACTTGACCCTTCTCGATCAGCCTAGCGAATTAAGAATTCGCCAGAAGAAGAAGATGTCAATGGCGGAATAAAAATCCCCCCGTTACTCGATGAGCCTCGACCCTCTCGCCATCGTAGTTATCTCGAAGTGAACGGAGAACGGGTCACGACTTTTCGATTCCACATTTTCCGAATTCATCCAAAGTTCAGATGTTCAAAAAAATTATTCTCATCGAGTGGGTTAACCCTTCGAAAATGCCACAAAATGAATCTCAAAGTTCTCGAAGTACAAAATTCGCAGCGAGCATTGCATAGCCGTTTCTTGCGGGGGTTGAAAACGAGGCAATGAACCCACGAGGCTCCTATCTCGATAACCGGGAATGAAACTAACCCCCCCCCCCCTTCCCCTCGTGGATGGCTGACACTACGCAATACAGAAGCCCGGAATCGTTTCGAAATCTCTTTCCCTCTTTCCCGCTGCACTGAACAAATCCCCCTTCTCGCCCTTCGTGCGCATACATCCTCCACATACATATGTATATACATATATATATATATATATATATGTATATATATATATATGATATATATAACAATTATGTACTATACATGAGTATGCAGCAGCGCAATCATTCCGGCTCTCCCTCCGCGCTCTGCCCGGCTCGGCGGAGCGGCAGCGGGGAATACCGAATGATTTCTCCTTTCCATGTATGTTTTCAGGTAATTGCGAACGAGTGTACGAAGTGAGAGTGGCGAGAACCCACGGTTGGTCGAGGGGATCAATACAGGGGGTCTCGCGATACAAAATGGTGGGGAATCATCGTCATCGTCCTCGTCGCTCGTTCGGTCAGCCATTCGCCGCCATGCTAGTAAAAGCTCCACTGATTTCTATGTGGCCCCCGGTTTATAGGTGCGTCCGGGACCGAGGTCGGGGGAGGGGGCAGGTCTCGGACCCGCACCGGCAAAATTTATTCACGCTAGTGAATATGTATGTTTATATAATGTTTGGAATATTCCCGGGCTTTTACGGTGGAATCGAGCTTCGAAATTGTTTGTTTTCAATGATTCATTAAAAAGTCATTGGGTGCGGTCCCGATGTCCCGGAGCGGAATTGCTTTTACGGGAGGGCACGGCCGGGGGACGGCGAGCTGAGTCGGACGTTATGCTTTTAAAAATTATGGTAATCATCGTGTATGGGGATGATCAACGGGCGAATCCGGTCGTTCGGAAACGGTCCCGCTACTACGAATGACGTTGATGAGACAAAAGCATCGTGCACGAGAGTTGCAGTCGCCAAGGGACTTTGGGGCCATCGCGGACGTTGCGGTACAGAAAAAAAACATTGAAACAATGCGTATTTGGAATTTATGTCGAAGCAACGGGAATCTGCAACGACAAAGTCATCAAGCGCCTTTGTGCAATCGGTTTCCGTATCAGATTTGGCGAGATATTTTCCGGATATTAATAACGGAGGAAAAACACGGCTCTCCCCGACATTTCTATCCGCGAGTATTATATCGAATGGCAAATGATCGAGCCGAATCGACCGTCCATCGATCGCGCGTCGATGGACCTAAATGGGTCCGACGATCGGGCTCGGACGGTCTACAAATTTTTCTACTCTACGTTTATTTAACATGCATAAATGGTGTTTTTTTTTAATTTTTTTTGTTTGTACTCACGTTTTAAACCGAACTAACTGAAACAAGGACATAAGGCTCTCTTGGTAGCAACGACTTTTTAGATCACATTTTTAGTTATTAAGAATTTTATGGCTTTCTTTCATCATTTTTGTTAAAATTTTTTTCTTTGCTTCTTCTATTCTCGTCTTTCTCCTTTTTTTTTTTTTTTGTTCACGGATGAGGTTTTTTTTTCCTTCTTCTTCTTCTTCTTAAATCTTCTTACTTCTCGTCTTTTAATGTTTAGTAGCCCCTCGTTTTTTTTTTGTTTCTTTTTTAAATCTAAAGATTTTTCTCAAAACTTGTTAAAAATATACTTTAGTCATATCTTTACAATTTTATTCGTCTAAAGAATTAGATTTTTTGTTTGTTTGTAGCTTTGTTGTTTACTCCTTTGTTCCTTGACCGCGTGTGTAGGTTTGTATTTTCTTCTAAGGCAATGCTTTCTTTTTTTGTTTTTGTATTATTTTTTTTCTTGTTGTGTGTAATTTTGTTTTTTCCTTCTCGGTTATACTCGCTTTCCCTCCTAAATTTTTTGAATTCGATTTTCTTGTATTTCTTCTCTCGTTTTTTCCACGTTCTTTTTTTGCTGTGTTTCCAGTGTTCCTCTTCGCGTATTTTTGGGTTTTTTCTTCTTTTTTTTTTCTTTAGTTTCTTCTCATCACCTCGTATTTTTTTTTGTATTTTATTTTATTTTATTTTATTTTTTTCAATTTTTTTTGGCAATTCGAAATGAGACAAAAGTTCCGGCAAATCAAAGATGGTCAATTATAAATGTCCTTGGCGCGCGATATTTTTTTACTTTTTTTTTTTTTGTTGTATTTTTGGTTTTGGTTTAAAAATTTTCAGAGAATTTGAGTTGTTTATCAGACTTTCGTTTACACAGACAAAAATTCGGTATTTATGTGTGTGTGTGCGTTTATATGGTATGGTACTGGTTTCTTGTTTATGTTCTTTTACAAACGGCGGAAATTAATTTTTCAATGAAATAATTACTATTGTAACACATAACAACACAGTGCGACGCGTCTGAAACAGATAAAGTATTCGTAGGTTTAGCATAGGTCGTGAAAGATTCTCGAAGAAGCTGGCTGAATTCCACGATCGAGGATCGAAGGCTTGTCTCATAAAAAAAAAAAAAAAAAAAAAAAATCCTAAAATTCGAGTCAATTCGTTCGAATCCGAAGCTATCGAAGTTCATTGAAAATATTCAGCTTGTCGCGAGAGAATCCCTCGAGTGGAAAAGCCATCATGAAGCCGGTAGCGTCATCATGGAAGCTCCACGCCCAAACGCGATGTCCTAAAGTTCCAACTCCCCCCCCCCCCCCCCCAACGCTAGTATTGGTTTTTAGTAAATCCCTGAAAAATCCCTAAACAACAACCTCACTGATAGCCGCGCCAAAGTCATTGCAAAATACGGTAACTAAAAATCTGATAATCGAACATAATAAAATTTGGATAAAAAAAAAAAGACGCGACGCTTCGAAATTGAATCGATGATCGCGTGAACGGCCAAGGCCCGAATTCATCGAATCCAGAAGAATCATCGAGATCGAAAAAAAATCATCGAAATCATTGAAAGTCATCGAGAACCGCGAAGTCCGAACCGAGTAATCGAGAGTAATCGCGAAGGCCCCAGACCGTTTTTCGAAGCTTCGACCCACATAATCGAGTCGCTGATACCAAAAAGTCATCGCGTCCCAAGCGGAGTCATCGAATGTGCCCGAAAGCCCGAAAGGAGTCATCGATAATCATCGCGTGACCGTGAAGCTAAGCGAGAGTAACGAAGAACCGGAAGCATCGTCCGAATGCCGACGGGTGCGAACCGGTGGTTCTTGAGGGCAGCGCCCAAAAGCTGAATGTCGTAAGGTTCGAATGTCCCGCGTCTCCGATGGAAAAAGCCGGGTAAGAAGGGGTCCACGTGACCGTCCGAACGAATGAGCGTCTTTGGTGCGTCGGTAGGTACCCACCCAACCCTTACCGTTTGGCCCCCATAGCGTCTCCAGCGTCTCACCAACCCCCGCGACAACCCCTGCGACATCTCCTCCTTTTCCCTTTCCTCCGTTCGCCTCGCCTTGTCCGCCGCCCGCGGCGCCCATAGTCTCCTTGCGTCGCCCGATGGTAAGACGCGTCTGAGGGGTTGCTCTCTCTCTCTCTCTCCCCCCACAGTTAACCCCCCTTGAGCGTTCCCTCGTGGGTTACGGCGTTCCCGCGTCGCTTTCCCAGACTTTTCCTCCACGTTGGCGAACGGTCTCGTTGCGAAGCCACGTGCGGGCCGAACGTATCCTCGACGACTTAGTTCATCGTGAAACGTCGTCGGGTCTTCTTCGCGAGTTCCATCGTCTCGGAAAACCAACCCCAACCCCCTCTTCCCGAGACCGGTAACCCGTACAGAAAGCGCACTGAACGTCATCACAATCAAGACGAAACCCAACGCGTACGTCCCGTCGAATTACGAAACTCATTAGAATCTCGGAAAACTTCGATGCCCGCCAACCCATAAAACCACCCCCTGTCGACTATCGACAAAAAAAAAAAACCCCCCTCGAACAGCACAGAAACAATCGAACTAAACTTTCCCGCGCAAAACTAGCTCAAGCCTTCGATCCTTCAGCATCGTGGAATCGCCCAGCATCTTCCACAAGTCGTTGACGATCCATTTTCAGAATGACACCCCCGTTTAGCACCCTCGATATACGCGAACTTTTCGTATCTCATTCGTTTATTTATTTATCTTTCGAATTTTTCTTTTCTCCTTCTCTTTTACAGCGATTGCTTTAAGTCTCCCGAGTATGAACAGACAAACAAAAAAAAAAAGAAGAAAAACGTTAGCACGATTTATCCGTTGAATTTTTTGGGTTTATAACCTTTGATAGAGGCATTGCGAGCATCCCCGTGTCTGAGCAGCAACTGCGCCGTGGCCCCGTGCCGGGCGTCCCCACCTCACCTCCGTTGGTAGCCTCGCCACACACCGCGCGCCTCGCGGCCACCTCACCTAAACCATCCAAACTCGAAACCAACCCTCTCGGACGCGCGCGGCCCGTTCGTGTTGGTGCTGTATGGCGCTTGGCCGGTCACCCTCTCGCTCCCGCCGACGGGTTTCGGCGATTTCGTCCTCCATCATCCCTTCGTTCGCCGGATAGCCTCGTCTCGCTCAACCTTCACCAATGCCCATCTCCCTTTATCCAGAGTCCAGCGACGATCGTGCTGAGTGGCCGCTGCAACCCCCTGCCCCCCCCCCCTCCTGCCCCCCTGTGAAGCGGGGCGCCGCGCTGACGCTCGGCCACCATCGAGTCCAACAGAAGCACCTAACACCAGCCTGCATGGTGTGTGCACCAGCACGATCTCTCGCTTCGGATCCGTGTCCTGCACTCGGCGCCATGGCGACGTTCTACCGAGCGAGATGGAACGACTCGCGAAGATGCGGATGCATTTAATGCCGGACTGTACGTAGATGGAAATTCGTACGGACGTGGGGAAACACGGATGCATTCGCCGTCGTTGATTCGGCGGTTCGCGGATGCCTCCTTGGTGGAATTTCACCGATGCCATCGGAGATCGGAGAGACACAAAAATGTTGGACATTTTCATGGGGGATGGGGAACAATCGGTTTGGAGAATTTTATTTCATTGAGGGGAGGAACGAGGAGGTGCTGCAGAAATCCTGTTCGTCGTCTCTTTGAGCGCCAATGACCTATTAGTATCGGATAACACTCTTTACATCGGTAATCAAGAATCGTGAATGTTGATCGTTGATTTCCCTTGAATAAACTCCATTCCGTTCTTCGGATTCATCGTTCGCCCTTCGAAAACCACCGATTAATTCATCCGCCCTGGCGAAACGAGTTTCATCCCTCAGACTTGGTCTTTCATGCGTTGCGCAGACTGTGTCCACATCCATGTATGTGACCTAAGACTGGTCTCCGTGGAAGAAGCGGTGTCGGCGATTACATGTGCCAACACCTTCGAGCACTTCAACATCCCTCTGCGGAATGAAGAAGAATCATCCGTGGCCTTTTTCATCGGAGATACCGCTGCAAGAACGTGATTTCCTTTGAAAGGCAACGACGGAGCATTGTCACAAAATATTGTTCTCCTTCGAGATGAATGAACAGCTGCTGCAGAAACCCTTTTCCCCCGGAGAGTCAATGACGAAAAATCATCGAAAAATAATTTTTCAATCGGCAATTGATAGTCACGAATGTCGACGATCAATAAGCCTTGGAAAAATTCCGTTTGCTCTTCGGATTCATCCTTCGTTCTTTGGAATTCGCCCATTCGTTTTTTCATCCTTTGGCTCGTCAACCCCCTCGGTTCATCGTCCCTTAGCTGCGCTATTCGTTACTTTTGGTCCGCAAGGTATGTCGACACGGATATATACGGCCGAACTTGGTCGGTCTTCCTTTCCAGAAGCCGCGCTGTCGGCGATTGCATGTACCAACACAAGGCTTCCGACGTGCGCTGGTGTGCACGTCAGTGACGATCGCGACGGCTTACACCACCGACGTAGTTCACCGCTGTCGCTGGCGTTGCAGCGACCGATACGGCCGCCCTCGTATTTCGAATCCTGGCGCTGACCACAGCCCGCGTCGTGCTTCTGGGCTCGAGAAGGGTGGCGTGCCGTGCCGCTGTTGGGAAATTCTGCTCCCGGATTCCTTGCTCCGCGAGCCAGCCTTTCCTGGGCTATTCTCCGCACCATCATCGCCCTCTTCGCCCACTGTCCCGTCTCCCCCGACGACTATAGTGCTGAGCGACCAGGATAAATACGTGTGCGGCAACGCTGCCGAGTCAGGACTCGGTGGCCTTACGGACGGTGATCTCCCCAGTGATCCTCGCACGAAAGGTCCACCAAGCTCCGCTCGACGAGTTACCATAATCTGTAACGTGGTTCACTCTTCAGCGCGAGACTACCAAACTCCCGAAGGCGTGCAACAGCTCAAAGGATCGAGTTGTTCCACCTCCAGAGGCCTTCGACCGGGCATCCCCGGCTTGAACGTTGCCGTTCAAAACGGAAGGTCGTTTCCTATTCCACACTCAATGGGGATCTTATTAGAGTCTTCATCCGCAGTTGTCTCTCGCCACTTACTTTTGTGAACTAGACCCGGTCCCCTTTCTTCCGGGTGCGGTGTCAAAGAAACGCGATCCTAGGACAACAGAGACGCCAAGGAACCAACGAACAAAGAACAACGCGCCACTGTGAGCTGTGACGCTCCTTTTTCATTCATGACTCAAGCTTTTCGGCTCTTTCTTTCTCTCCCTCTCTCTCTCTCTCTCTCTCTCTCTCTCTCTCTCTCTCTCTGGCTATGTGTAACACGCGCGCGGTTTCTGCCGTAATTGTATCGATTGTCTTAGGGCCGGTAGAATCTCGGCAGCGGCAGTAACAGCGGTAGCATCCAACCGTTACGTGTTCCCGACATCCTGAATGGCGTCCGCACCCTTCGATACCCTCGCCATGTTTCCACGCTCCTTCGTGTGTCCCTCGTATCGTCCTTCTGGACTCCCTTAACCAACGCCGCTCCGTCTCGTTCCTGCACGAACGGAAACCCATCGGCCGTACCGACTGGATCCTACACACTCACCCCTTTTGTTGCTCCGTTGCCTGTGTACTTTCCACGCCACGACCAAGACGAAAATAAAAATTCCTCCTAACCGGATAACAGTTTGACCTGAATTTTTTTTTTCGTGTCCTCGTTCGGCCCCGAGAGACACCGCGTGCTGAGCTCATTTGCATACGGACGACCAGCCATGGGGAGCCCGACACCTACTTGGCGGCGGAAATTCTTTCTCGCTGGGTTACGACGCGACTCGACTCACTCGTCTTCCGGCTTCGCCACTTTTTCACAGGGAATCGTGAAACGACCACGGAACGTATCGACAACTCTCAACTCTCGAGTACGTCATTTTCTGGAATCCTTGACGAATCAGGAGATGCGATTCCGTTAGTTTTTATTTTAGGTCTTACTTTAGGTCTTACTCTAGGGATGGACGCATCGCGGGCATCTCACTAGTTTCATGCGCGATCGAAATTCACCATCTTGCGACTTCAGGACAGTTCAACAGCTCGTCGTCCGATGAACAGAGCGGCGATAACCGTCGATCGTGCGAACAAATTTTAAGATTCTTAACCTTCCTGAAGTTTTGGCCAATCCGCGAGTCTCGTGTCTCGACGCAATTAAACCAAACAAAAACGGCTGTGTAAGTTGTTTTTTTCACGTTTGATCGACTTGTGGACTTGGTAAAAAAATAGAAGTTGGCATGGATTTGCGAGACACTGCGAGCGATCTTGTGCTGAGAAATAATTTTTTTTTCCTTCTCGGTGAAGTTTCTTGTCTTGCGGATTGATCGAATCAATAGAAAAAAAAAATACCCATCGATCACTTCACGATCAATTTCTGGCTTGCTCCTCAAAAAACACCATTTTTCGACGTTACTCTTTACGAGGGATGGAGTTGTCGCTCCGGTGAAAAAATGCAAGCAGGTATGGGATTGCGCAACATCGAGGATGTTTTGAAAAAGCGAAACGCGGTACGTTCCGTCGAAGGGGCCGAGGGGAGATCCGTCGAGCCCGAAGAATGGAGAAGGGGGTCAAGGGATTCGGCGCAAGGGTTGGTAATAATGAAATAAGGTACGGCGGGTCAGGCAGGGTTGACCATCATTTCTCCAGCGTTAAACAACTTTTGGGGTGCCTGGATAAAACAATGGGGGGGATGAAGGGATTTTTTGTTGGTCGTAGGAACAGCTGCTGCGCGCACCTCAGAGAACCCATGGACAAAACGATGGACGATTGTTATTATCGGAGTCGGCGCGATGATGAGGACGATCGGGCGGAGGGTTCGGGGCAGGCCAATGGCCGCGGACCTCGCATAAATTTTTCGTTTTATTCACGAGGGCAGATGCGCTGAAAACACGAGACCAGTCACCGTAAGCGCGGTTCGGATCGAGACTCTTCTCATTTCATTATCGCACAAACCGGCTCTCTGTATCACTGTATCTTACTCGAAGAGGCTCAACAAACCATTCCCAAATTCTTAGGGTGTCTTCTTGGAGATTTTTTTATTTTTTTATTAGTATTTTTTTTGTTTTTTTTTTTCAAAATTTCACCCCCAACCCCATTGCCGAATAAAGTGTAGCGTTTTTGAACTGCGGTGACGAGTTTGGTCGCATAAACGTATAGCTCGACGGTAGATATAAGTTGTTATGTAATCCCGAATGAATGGACGATCGGTGCTTCTAAGTGGTCTAAGAAAATCAGTGATGCCTCCCCGCAGCTTCGGGAGCCTCCTCTTGGCTGGTCGCCTAATGACCGGGCTGTTGGCTTTCCGCAGGACGAGGTTCGCCTCCTCACCTCGGTACGGAAACGCGAGACGCGAGCAAAAGGCTGCTGAGGTCGCCGTCCCGGGGTAATTAGTAAAAACAAAGGGGAGTCCCTCGAAGGAAAGGGTCCTTCCCACCCAACGTTTACAGCCGAACCGGAAAGGAGTCCTGAAACGGCCGGGACTCGGCGCGCTCACGGAGAAAGAGGGAAAGTGTAAGGTGAAGAACGCGAGAGGTTCGCGCGCGAGGCTCACTTGGACTCGTCGGACGATAAAATCTAAATGGGAAAGTAATCCTTTCGACTCGCGGGGTCTAACGAACTGTGGAGATATTTTCTTTTGTCCCGTGGCGCAGCGGTGGAGAAGCGTCCGGGAGAAAACGCCGATTCTTTTTACCTCGTTCTAAATGCTTCGTGAAAATTCAATTTTCTTATGCTTTTTTTTTTTTTTTTTTTTTTTTCTTTTCTCGAAAATGTCGGAGAAACAGATTTGATATCGGAAGAGCAGATGCGGTCACGCGAGGCTAAGGAGTAATGGTGGGAGATCGTTTCTTATTTATCGTCCGTTCCGATGGAAAAAAAGATCACACGTGCAGATATTTTCGAGTTTTTTTTTTTTTTTTTTTTTTTCTTTTTTTTTCTAGACGATATTTGAGAGCTATTTGATCGACGTGATTAAAACTGTTATTGTCTCAGGTGCGGTGGCTTAGACGAGGGTAAACTCGGGCGAAGCTACTATTATTGCGGCCTGCAGACATCCCAGTGAAATACACCTTGATCGGAAACGCGTGTGTCGCCGGAAACTACAGCACGGGAACGGGAGCGGATCACGCCTAGTCCTATCCGACTACTAACCCAATCAACCGGCGGGCCTCGAGGTCCTCGGACAACTCGCGTCCCCCCGCAGTGCCACCTTCAAGCGCTACCGATATCGATTCCCATCTCGAGGGCTGGAAAGGAATTTGCTGAAGTAGCCTCGAACTCGATCGCTCAAAAAAAAAAAAAAAATTAAGAACGCAAAAAGAAATAATTTTTGTTTTTTTAAATTAAATAAACCGACAAGGATCGGAGGAGCGTTGTGAAAAGATATGAAGTTTCGTATCATAAGAACACCGTTGCGGTTCGCTTCTTGTGCTAATTGAATGAAAACAAAAATTCCCTCGGTAAATTAAGTACGGAGAAGTTTCGCTTCGATTTTTTTTCTTTTCTTTCTTTCTTTCTTTCTTTCTTTTTTCTTTATTCCTTTTTTCGTGCGCCTTCCTCGCTCCGCTTTCAACCGCAATCTGTGGCCAATTCAACTGTGAGGACGAACTCTTGCTGCCTGGCGTTCTGCCCGCTGCCGCGGGAATATCAGTTTCACTTTTATTTAATATTTGAGACGGGCGGCTGCTCGCGAGGGCCGGAGGGTTCAGAATATATATTTTTTTTTTTTTTTAATGAGTCACGCTTATTCTTGTGTAAAAGTTTTTTCAGTAAAACAAAAAAAAAACAAACCACGAATCGAATTTAACGAAAAAAAAAATGATCTTTTCGATAGTTCATAGAAATTTATGAGACCTCGTTGCGGACGAGTTCTGGCGCTTGTACTTCTCAAAAAAATCACAATTACAGAAAGAAATAATCGTGAGATCCAATCGAGTCTCTCGCCGAGATGCACGATGTGGTTCCATGATTCGACGCCTTTGCCTTTCCCCCCCCCCCCCCCCCCCCCCCGATCGTCGGACTGTGGGAATTTTGTCCTTCGGTTCTGTCCACCTCTGTATAGAAAAAGTTTAAACATGACAATGTGTGCGAATCGAGGTGAGCACGAGACACGAGACGAGGGTGGTTCGCGTGATCGGGGCTGCCGTGCTCTCGACCACCAATTTAGGTACTTTGACTCGATGATCGGGGGTTGCGTCAGGACGATACGAGCCGCGGTGCATCGCTTGCACCTTGCTCCGACGGAGGTTTCAGCCAAGGCTGTTACATCGCGGCCTCTCAGCGGCCAGATGTCCGGCAAAGGCGGCGTCCGCGAAAGCTTCGATTCACGGCAGTCCGATCATTCGTATCCGCTCGGCATATGGAGAACCAGCGTGACCCGGCTGACCAGGTACAGCTCCGCACTCCACACCTCCGTACGCGCCGCACGAAGATTAAGGAAACAAGGGACGAAGGGAGAGAAAGTTTCGGCATCCACGGCCTTCGCCGATGGAAACGGCGGCAGCTGCCGGACAACCAGAATATCGCGTTGCGCAACAGCTCGAGACTTTGATTCAAACACGATTTCGTGCAACACACAATAACCGGACAAAAGGTCTGATTACCGATTGGCCGGTTAACTCGGTATTTCTTTTTCCTTTTTCTCGTTACTTTTTTTCCCGCATTGTCGCTTCCTCGCGGAGAAATCTATCATTGGCGCGCAGTTTTTTTTTTTTTTTCGTTCCGTTGACGTTGAAATTGAAATGTTTGTAAATGGAAAATAGGGGTGGACACGAGAATTAGAGGGAATGGGATTTTTTTTGTTAATTTTTCGACGATGGTATTTAGTGTGAAATTTTCGAAAATGGGAATTTGACGATGAACGAAAGACACGAAAATTCAATGAGAAATTACATTTTTGCATTTTTTTTTTCATCCCGCTGGCATTAAATCGAAAATCGGAAGTACGAAAAACACGATAGTTGTATGGAATGAAGAATTTTTTTTTTTTTCGGACGTTAAAGAAAAAAAGTCTTTTTTTTTTAATTGTTTTGTGGGAGAAAACCGCGGTTTCTGGTGTAATATATTAGGGATGATGGCTCGCGCTGGTTAGCCGAGAAAAGTCGGGAAAGCGAATGAAAGATGTCTTATCTCGGTGCCTCGCGCGCGCAGTGCGAAGTGCTTCATAATGAAATTTCGCTGGCCGCAACAGAGCCTCTCCAGTTGGAAGAAGAAAGTTTTAAGAGTGCGAAAGTAGACGAGGCGGGACAAAAGATTTTGGCGATGGTCCCTCGAGGCTCGCGGAATAAGGGGTGCGCGGCTCTCCCAGTTTTACCGAGAGATTTACGGACCATCGTAAATCCCACAGCTTTTAACCATTTCAATTCGTCGCAAAAAAAAAAAAAGAAAAAAGAAAAAAGAAATATGCTGAAAGATAATCATTATTATCATTGCACAACATTTTTCAAACGAATATCAATACCGAACCGAAGACCTGAGGCGTTATAAATCGTAGAAATTTTTTAATGTTCTGCCTCAAAAACAATTTCCGGATTGCACAAATTTTTGGCACATTTTTCACGGACGATGTCACCAAAAAAAATCGACGAATAATCGTCATTGTTATTGTGCAAGAATGTTGAAACGACCGTCAACAATAAATCGGAGAAATCGTAGACACAATTTATTTGTCTTCATTGATTCTCCGTCGAAACGACACGTTTCGTTCCGCGTAAAAATTTTGCACATTTTCTACGGACACAACGGTTTCCCTGGCGAAATATTCGTAGGAATAAGTCGACGAGCGTCGTGAAAGTCTAATTTTAAGAATTTTCACATTCCAAGTAAATTTCAAGGCTGAGTGGAATAGGACGAACGGGGGGATTTCGGAGGTTCGACTCTACGCGCAGCACGAAAGAGTTAGCGGGGCGTGTTAAAACAAACATTTTTGCGCCTCGGAGTTCTTCGTAACCGGGGACGGGGTATGCACTTTGCCGGTCCGGCCAGATGCACAAATGCATCGGCCGGCACGGCGTACAGCGCGTTGCGTAACACTCGAGAATAGATTCTAGAACGGCGCAAACTTTTCTACGGGAGGATGGAAAGTGGCGACTCGGAAACTCGTGACCAAAAATAACCATCCACGGTCGGCGGAAATTAATTTGCATCGAAAAAACATTTACGAATTTGAAAAAAAATTATGGCAGATTTTTTGTTTTTTTTTTTTTATGAAAAAAAAAAATAATAATAATAATAATTTAATGCCGGAAGCGAGAAAAGAAAAAAAAATTGCACAGTGGAGGCACGAGTCGGGCGCCGGCCATGCCAAATATAAAGTCTCTCTCCCCGCTGTCCGCCGCTTGCGCAACTCTCTAGCAATAGCATTTCAAAATGGTGGATTTTTTGGATCGAAGACTAAAGAGTCGCCGCCGGCCATCGGGAATTAATACGAGGGTACGGCCAATTGTCACTCTTATATTTATATCGCCGCGATCGCTTTGACCTCCGTTCGATGTTCCGTGACTCCACGATGAAAACCAAAACGATTCTATAACCTCCCGAGGCTTCGATAGCCATGTTAAAAAATTCTTTTTTTTTCTACCCACCGTCCAAATCAACGGCTCTTCGGCTCGAAATAATTTGTTGTGCTGTTTTCCATTTTTTTTTTTTTTTTTTTTTTTTTCTTTCTAATTCTTCATACAAATGCCGCAAAATTTTCTCAAGAAGTTGGAAAGGTCGAGAAAAGAGAACGTTGGTCTGAGGGACGAGCTCGTTATCCGCCTACTTCCTGTTTAATTGAAAGCAAAGTCTGTAGATTTTTAATTAAGGAAAATTGAAGATCGCGAGAGACGCGCCCTCGTCGCCCGGCAGCATCGTCGTTCATCGTTCTCGGTCGGTGCCGCTAGTCTGTCCACCTATCGATAAGAACGAAGAAGAGCGCATCCAGCGGCAGCCCTCGATGGCCTCGCGCCGCCTACTCAACCACTCCTCAAACAGTTTTATAATTGATTTCATTTTCATTTATTTTAGCTCGTCCCAACGCCCCTCTCCTCTATCGAAACTCCGACGCTCCCTTATTGCGAACCTGAAGAACAAACCCCTACTCCTCCACTCCAACCCCCCCCCCCCCCCCCCCTTCCGCACCCCTTTCGTTCCAGCAATCAATTTAATGTTTTAATTAAGAGTGTATCCGTAAAAAATTAGATTTTAATCGGATCCGGGCCAGCAGTATTGTTTTCTCAGACAAACTTCTTCCTTTTCACCCGCAGATCGAATTATCATATAAATCGTTCAATGAATTTCCGTATAATTGTATTAAAAAATCGTGTATAAAAACGAACTCGTCTCTCAAAAAGCATTGATTAACGTTACGAATCAATCGTTTCAGTGATCGATATTAATTCTCGTATTACGATAGTACGGTATATCGTCGTCTAACATTTTCACATCGAATTTGTGCGGTGGTATTGAAACGATCGTGAACCGTAGACAAAACCGCGTACGACACAAAAACTAAATGCTTTCGTAATAACCACCGATTACTTTTCAATAGTTATCAAAAATGCTTAAGGATTTTTTTTTTTTCATCATTAAATGGTCGAACGAATGTTTCGATAAGCGGGTAGAAAAATCGTATTACAATTCATGAAAGTCGAAGATGAAACTTGGAAAGTTTCGTATCGAAGGATGTGAAGTCCCTGAGGATATGGAAGAGGGCCAAGAGTCGTGGACATTGCGGAAAAAAAATGAAAAGAAGGCGATGTCAGAGAGCGAAGTGCGCGAAGAATGAGCAGAAGGGTTGTTCGAAACAAGGATGAGGGGTGGTCGATGGGGGAAAAAGGGATGCTCGTACCTTTTTCCTCTTCCAACGGGATCCTGGAACAGCACATTTTTCACCCTCCATTTTTACGCTATCTACAGTCAGCCCGCAGCTCGCCTCAACCCCTCGACCAACCCCCAGGAGCCTCGGAGCTACTCCGGAGCACGAAAAACCCACCCCCGAATTTCTCGTCCCACTTGACAGAGCACTTCGATCGTTTTGATCAATAACGCAGATTGGAACATTCGAGCGGTGGAGATTTTTTTTATTTATTTTTTTAATTTTTTACCGAGCGGTAAAAACGCTTCATCGGTACGCGTGTTTGATTTATATCGTAGTTTTTTTTTTTCGTGCTATTTTCGTATCGCTCAATCCCGGTGTTTCTCCCTTTCGAGGATTTATTTAATTCGACGAGCAATTTTCCGCAAACGCCCGACAGAATCGCATCGCTTTTTTCCTGTTTTTTTTTTTTTTTTCAACCTAATCGCTCCGACTCTCGTTCGTCAATTTTTTTTTTTTCTTCCCTTTTTCGAGATTATTTTTTTACACTATTTTCATTCGCTTCCAGCTAATTTCCGTATTTCGGATAACAGCGTGGCTTCTTTATCTCGTCTGTGTCGTCGAGAGGGTGGAAAAAGTAGAAGGACTCAATTTCCGGAGTTTTATTTCCGGCGACGGTCCGCGGAACGCGGATCGAATCTTTGGATGAATCCGGCTCTTTGGACGAAGATTTATTTCCATTTCATTGATCAGCATTTATTCAACGACAACAAAAATTCGATTTATTTATTTTTTAACTCGTCTCAAACATGAGAGAAGTAATTTCTCGAAGATTTTTATGCAAATTCTTCCATTCGCATTCTGAAGACTAATTATTTTTTCGACAGCGCCACCGCCCTTATTCCAGTCCCATTTTTGCCTCTCTTGTTCCGCGGATGATAAAGAGATCGCCGAAAATTCTTTCCACCATCGTCGGCGTGTTATTTTTCGTGAGATGGAGCGGAATAAACGAGAGCATCGGAGCGCCTCCCGACAGTCGTCTCGTCTTTCAACCCCTTCCGCGAAGGGGTGTTCGGGACGAGGGATGGTACGAAGGAAGTTCGCATCGTGAGTGAACCCTCCGTCTGTGAGCTCGTCCGTCAAAACGTCGCGGTCTTTCTTCAGCGACGATGCAGAAATAAAGAAACAAGAGGGGGCCAAGGCGAAGGGGTTGAAAGACAACGGGGTGGTCGCGAAAAATTCCGACCCTTTCGATATCGCGCGTCGCGTCTCCGGCCGCGAAACTCCCGAGATCCGCGACTGAGCAAAACCATTATTTTATGAACAAACCCTTGCTTCCATCACGACGAAAAATGTGTAAACTGTGTAAAATCACGAATTTTCATAAAATTCACTCATTGGCCAGGAAAAAAAAATGAACAGTCTATTGAGTACGAAGGATGAGGTCGAACACATCCAGATCCCGTTATTCTCCACTGAAAGGGATTAGAATTTTTTTTTTTTAACGTAAAATAAAAGGTATTTCGGAGTCGCTTCGTGCAAAATGAAGGACTACGAGTGGCTAACGTCACTTGACCAACTCACAGAGAGTCGATGCCTGTTTGCCATTAATTATTCGAATTGGCCGAGGGAGTATTGGTGAGAGCTGCCGGGGTGGGTAGCGGCCAAGCTCGTACGCGGAGCGGGAGAATGGATGGTGGACCCGGCAGCCGCGGGGTTGAGATCGAATCTCAACTCGACCAATAGTGTTCGCATCAAACATTGATCAAAATATGTATATTCATAAACAGTGAATAAAACGACCTTTGGCCAGGTGGAGGGAAGAGCGGATGCGAGACTTTGTTTTCCATCACGTCCGAAAAATAAAAACAAACAAAATAAAAAATAAAGGCGCTCAAAATGGAAAAATAATTAACGAAGTTCGAAAAGGAAAAAATATAGAGGCATAAAAAAAAAGAAAATTAACGAGAGTATAGAAAAATTATAGCGTACCGAGCGTCGACGAATTATCCAGTACGCGGACATTTCCACAGTCAAACTTCAACACTATCCAAAATGTCCATGAGGCCCCGTGAGAGGAAAAAAATTAAATTGATCCGACCCTCAAAGTCTCGTTATTATCCGCCGCTTTGTAATTTAATTTGTAAGCCTGGAATTTTGTGCGTACCATCTTAGTACATCGCGTGCCCGTCGAAAACTGACCCGTGTCCGTGTCGGTAGGGCCCCGATACGGTTACACGGTGCAGTTGGGCCTCACGTGGTCGTCCGCGCTGTAGCGCTCTGCCCGAAGTGGACGAAGGGTGGGGCGGCGGATCGGTGGCGCGAAAGTACTTCATATCGGAGGTAAAAGGACCCCGATGAGCGAGGGGAGCCTTCGGGCCCAGAGGCCGACAAGAGCATCTCATTCATGTCCGAATTTTTATCTCTCATTCCATCAACTTTTTGTTCGTCGCTTCGGTGTCCCCGATCGGGGCAAGAGAAGAAGGGACGAGAGATGGGCTCGTTAAATGGGCCCGGACCCCCTTTCCGGTCGCCCAGTCACCGAACGATTCAGGTAGGACCGATGACGAGGGGAGGCTTCCGAGACACGCGAATTAATTCAAGGGATGAACCGCTCCGAGGGGGCCCCTTGTTGGACGGGAGAGCGAATGACGGGGGTCAGACGCGTCGGGCCCCGCGAGGCCCCGCACGTAACGCAATGTAACAACGTAACTTACTCGGCGCGTACGTGTCTTTAATCCTCTCGCCTTCACCCCTAGCTAGATAGCTACGACGAAACATTTTTTCCGTCGGACCCCAAAATCCCCGATATTTCGGGCCCCGAACGAGCACCCTCGAAGATTGAGAAGCTGCTGAGACGAGACAAGAAAAGCTGCACTAGGTTCCCATGAACGATCGTGGCAGGTGGGCAATCCACAATTGATAATAATTCAACTAAGGCCCAATTTTTTTTTTGTTTTTTTTTTTTGTTTTTTTTTTCTATAATTACGAGGCCGACCTCGCGTATCACCGAATACTTTATTTCGCGGTAAAACTACCCAGCACCTTTTAACTGGACTAAATTCCTCGTATGTATCGCATTATTCCACCCTTTCGCCTTTTACCTTTGACCCCGTGTTTACGAGCCAAAAGTGAATTACAAGAATAACGTCCCCTACAGTTTTCCCGGCCGTTTTTCCCCGGTTTTGTCTGCACCGGCCGACGAAGTGCCGAAGAGTGAGAAGACAGTGTATGGTTTTAGCCTTTTTCGAGAGGTTCGCGAGATGGACAGGACGACGAGTGGACACGACGCAGTTTGAACGCTGCGTTGAGTGCTCCTGCACTCCCGGTTCGACGTTGCTCTTCCCCGGCGTGTTCACTTTATTCTATCGATCGTTACGCACGCGTATATATACATTGCTCGAACCACCGGCAGCGGCAGCAATGTGCCGCGGTGCATCGGCTCACAGAGAATCGTATAGAGGAAGCTGCCCGGCGCCGGCGAGCGAATGGACCGCGCGCCGATATCATTTTCTCCCAACGCTATAGACGAAATTTTTTTTTCCATTTTTTTATTTTTATTTTTTTATTTTTTTAAGTGGATTTCAAAACTTCCACAACGATGTAACAAAATTACTGAGAACCTTTCGACCATCTCGCGCGCCTTCGGGCGCCAGTCGCAGCGGCAAATGATAAAGCGAAAATAACGGGAATAAAAGCGAATATGAGTGAATAAAATTGATTTTAAAAAATGCGGTAGGGTTTGGGATTGAAGAAAAGCACAGTTTTTATTATCGCAAAATACAGTGTTTATTTGTTATATTAATTAGTGCGAACTAATAAGCGGTTTTTGTGCGAACGAGCGATAAGCAAGGATATTTACATTTTCGCATGAATTATTACTAATATTACATTTAAAAAATAATATACGTTTATCCGTGTATCCGTGTCATTGTAAATCGCAGCGATGGTTACGAAGCGTAAGCCTCAAGCCTTTGTTTTCTATTTTATTTCATTTAAATAACTTTTCTCGAAACATCTTCGAACTTGTTCTCTTACCTCGTTGAACTCGTCCGAGATCGTGAGTCCTAGAGTAACGGAAACACTTTTGAGTTCGTTAGACGTACCGAAAAAAAAGGGCATAAAAAATTAACGTAGACTAATCGGAGAAAAAAAAAAAGACGAGGGACTCGACGGTTTTAGTGGTGTTTTCGGAGAGGCTGAATCACAAAAAAAAAAAAAAAAAAAAAAAAAACGCACATGAAACCGAATATTCGCGGCTCGGGGCTGGGGGTTTCCGCCCCTGGGAGCAACACGGCTCCGGATGGCTCCCCCAGGGCTTTTAGGGAAAAGTTTGTAAACACCGCGACGCCTCGTCCTCCGTGTCCTTGAGGAAACCTTGGAGGTCTAACCGAACATTTTATCCTTCTCGATGTTCGTCCTCGCAAGCTTTTTTTCCTCGGCTCGAAAATAAAAAATAAAAATAAAAATTCGAAGATATTTATTTTTTGTCGAGGATGGTTTTTTTTTTTTTCTGGCGAGGCAAACGCTGTTCGAGGACTCGCGGAATCATGAATCGAGATTCGACAGTGTGATTTTTCGGTTGCGAAAAATTTGATGGGAATCGACGAAAGACGGGGTGCTCGTGGCGAGGCGTCTCTGTCCGTGGGAGGGTGAGCTGCACGAGGTAACGAGGGATGGGGGACGCCAGCGACGCCTATCGCTCGCTCCCTCCTTGATATCGGCCCTCATCGAACCTCCCGCTCCCGAAATCCGTCGCCAGCCGATGACTTCCGGTTCCTCCGGTTCCACCGAAGTCCGACGGTTATTTACATTTAAAAAAAAAAAGTAAAAAAAAAAAGAAAAGAAAAAACTGACAAACACCCACGTGGCACTTCACCCTTGAGGTCCCGAACCAGGTTCGAGACGGTTTACGAACTTTCAAACGAAATTTTTCGTTTCAATCCGAAGCACTCCGCCAATCTCCGCGACACTGATTCAACCTTTGGCTTCCATTCGCTTCGGAAATTTAATAATTGAACATTTTTTTTATTTCATTTTTTATATTCACTGTCGAGATGTTTTTTTTATTTTTTTTCTTTAAATGATTTAATTAAATTAATTGATTGATTATTATTTTGCAAAAAAATGTCTATCCCGTCGGCGTACGTACGATCGATCGTAACAGTCTCCTCTCTCGATACAATCCGTCAGGACAGCGTGAATGCGATATCTAATGCGATTTATTGCGGCGCGACTTAGAAATGCATCTAATGCGGTGCGCACCGCATAGAATGCATGCACCTTGGCGGCGGGAACGTGCGGCGGCAGCAGCGGCGTCGTCGGCGGCGGCTAGAGGCAACGACGACGACAACGACGGTGGCGAGAGGTGGGCAAGAGGGAGAGGAAGTTGGAGGTGGAGTGAGCCCCGGCACGAGAAGTAGGAGGAGGTTGAGGAAAACCTCGGCGGGAGAGAGTAAGACGGAAAGAACGGCTTGGGGGTACCGACGAAGGGGGCAAACGCGAATTCGCCGCTGTGCGCATGCGCCTACCGATCCATGCATGTATCTGTGGAACTTAACGTCTGAGGTTCTGTACACGCGGTCCTCACCACTCTACGTCACTCATTGGCGTCGAAATACCGAGAATTCCACCTAGTCCTACGGCGAAATGTTCATTTTGGAGCGAAAAAAAAAAAAAAACAAAAAAACGAAATCAAACCTCTGCTCGTACTCGCCAAAAATTGACTGCGAATATTCAAAGTCCGCGATAATAATAATAATAATAATAATAATAATAATAATAATAATCAATTGATTTAAAAAAAAATTAAAAAAAAATTAAAAAAAAAAACAAACAAACGTTACAAAAGGCAATGAAAATGGCGAAGGAGGAAGTTTGATGACGCGTGTATCGTCGGGCCTCGAAATTTTGCACGGTGCGTTGGTCCCGGCATAAATTTAACGGAGGCAAAAGCCACTCGAGTCAGGGTTATGCATTATGCACTCGAGTGCAACACTCCGTCGACTATTAGAGTCGTTTGCAGCATAGACAGGGGTACAGTAAGCGTCAGTGACGGTGTAGCTTCAGCGGGATAATCGTCAGTGGCGCATCATATTGTATAGGCAACGCCGACACAGTGGACGCTGCGCGGCATCTCCACTCTGCGCGCATGATGCTGATGATTCTGGTTTCGATGTTCCACTGGGAACAGTCGTTGACCACGAGGACCTCCGCCCCACTCCGTCACGTCCGACGAAGACGAAGTGGGGAAGGAAGTTATTTATTTTATTGCCGTCTGAGCCATCGCGCGGGCTCCGAGGCGACGATTAAAAAAAGAGACAATTCGTTAATGTCCGACGATCGCGACCGTTGTGAGAGCTAAGTCGGGAGTTTCAGCAAATATGAACATGAGAGAGCTCGTATATTATTATTATTATTATTATTATTATTATTATTATTTTGTTTTTTTTTAGGAGAATTTAGCTTGATGGATGGGAAGTCGGGAAAAGACGCGAACCGTTCGGAGAAACAACTTCGCCGGTTCGTCTATGCGGTCCACCATTACGCACGACACTGCGCCGATTTTTTTCCACCAACTATGAAAGTTACTCGCGGGATATTCTATTTTAAACAGTGAAACGCGGGAGGAGCGAGCGAGACAGTTGAATGGAACGGGCCGAGGGGAGAGGCGCTCTCCCCTTTCCATCTTTTCATCTCCGCTCGGTGTGTACGTTACACAGCTCGGAGCACGAAGAGCCCCTTTTCCCCCTTTCAGCCGAACCTTCTTCTTCATCGTCTTCTTCATTCTCTCGTTCTTCTTCGATTTTTTTTTTTTTTCCCCCATTCTTCACTCTTCGTCTTCTTCGCTGTAGCCCCGTCCGAGGATTCGCGCAGCAGGGAAACGAAAAAATTGGGATTGACCTCCGTAAAGGGAGAGATGCGAATGATTCGGAAGGCCCGTCAGGTCAATCTAAGATCATCGGCTTCCGACTTCGAGTATCGAAGCGGCCGGAGCTTCCGTCAAAGCTGGGCGAGCTCTTCGAACGGTCGACTGTTGACCGAAAAAAAAAAAAAAAAAAAAAAAAAAAAAAGTTAAACTCGTCGATTTCACCGAATTTTCGGGACAACTGTCGAAGCTGGATTTTAATAATTAAAGGTGCTTCCAGTTTCATAGAAGCAGATGCGATTAACCGCTTCAAATGACTCAGGCTTCGTGACTCTTCAAACGGAAGTTCCGAGTATCGGTCGCCTGGCCGGAATCCAAAATTCTAGTCTTCTTTGACCCAACTTCTCATTATCAAAAAAAAAAAAAAAAAAAAAAAAAAACCGAAACTCGACGGTTTCACCGAACTCGACGGACACTCGTGGAAGCTGTTGCCGAATCATCAAAGGACTTTCAAGCCTCCGCGGCTCCTTCAATCGCTCGATTCCCCTCGGAACCCTAATTCACAATCGCGCCCCGTTATCAATCGATTATTAATTATCCATTAATGTTCGAACTATAGCGGCAAAATATTATCGGGCCTTGCTCGTGGAAAACCAGCCGAGCCTCCTCCGAGCATCGAAACGACAACCCGATGTCGAAATGCTGATCGCAACAATTAAAAACTATTCCCGACGCATTGTAAATCGAGTGTCCCGTCTGGGAATTCACCAAAGCGATAATTACCGGCAGTTGAATCCCATTAATTCGCTGATACGCTCAATTTTGTGGATTTACGAATCGTCCCGTAAAACGGATTCCCAGGAAAATTTCATATCCCGCGAATCGGTGACGCACGCGCTCACGGACATTACCCATTTCCGAAGGGCATGCGATTAATTCGTTTACGCTCTTAACGGCGGTTTTCCGACCAATGCGAACAAGTGGCTTGCCACAAGTGACAGGAAAAATCGTCGCACAATCGATGGATGGAAACGGAAGACTGTGAAAAAAAATGATATTTAATTTTTTAAAATTCTCATCTGAAGAAAAGTCGTGACCAAGTAATCAAGGAAAAAAAACGTTCGAAGTAACAAAAAATTGGAATATCGTAGTCGCATGATTTTCATAATAATTTGGTGAGGAAGAAATGATTTATTTTGACGTTTTTTTTTTTTTTTTTTGTTACATCATCGGAGTGAAACGCACAATTACCATCTTTTCGATTTCGATTTTGTGTGATAACGAGTCGTTCCATAAAACTTGATCCGAGGAAAATTTCATGTCGAGTGAATCGGCGATGTCCAATCGTCCCGATATTACTGATTGACCGACACGAGCAACGAGAAGTGACGAAAAATCTCCAAGCCCCAGAGTCGAAAGCGTGGCGCTTGGAAAAAAAAAAAAAAAAAAAAAAAAAAATCTCAATCATGTCGAATTACGAGGCATTTCGTAAAACGGATTCCCGGGGAAAATGTTGAATTGCGCGGACCGGCGACGCACACACCCGCGGAAATTGCGGATCAATTCGTTCACCCTCGGCGACTCTCGGGCGACCGATGCGAGCGAACGGCTCGTGAATGGCAGGAAAAATCGCCGGGCTCGATAGACGGAAAAGGAAGTGGGCGAAAAAAAAAAAACCCAAACGAAAGAAACAGAAACAAGAGTGGAATAAAAAAAAAAAAAAGAAAAGAGTCGATAGGTGTCCCGCGGTGCCTTTTTCCTTTTTTTTTCCGGGGTGCGATCTAGCGGCCTCGAGGCCTCGCCAATAGCGGTCGGTCCACCCTTATCCCACCGTTCAGCGTTTATTCCTCACCCTCCCGATTTTCCGTCGCCCCCCCCCCCCTTCTCATCCCCCTCCACTTCACTTGTTTTTCTCTATTTTCCAGCCTTTTTTCCTCGCTCCTTTTTTTTTTTGTATGTGTACTCCAGTAACGAGGGTCCTCACCGCTCCGGGCCAGGACGGGCGAGCCACTGGTTAGCCGTCCGTCGCTTCTAGCCCGGCGCAACAAGTAGCAGATTATAAAAATCACTCGGCGCCCACCACGGCTCAACGGGTGTAAAAGCGGGATTTAAAAAAAAAAAAAAGAGAGTGAAAAAAGGAGGGGAACGAAAGGATGAGAGAGGAGCAAACGAGCCGGAGGTAAAAAGCGAGCGGCGGCGAGCTTCGAGGGGGCGAGCAGGGTGGAGGAGAAGCCGGGCTTTGGAGCTGAAACGGAGAGGTCGCTGCCAGCGTTTGCCCGAGTGAGAGCCAGACAATCCCGAAAGTGGGAGCCGAAGAGAGAAGCTCGGCTGCGGGACGCGAACGGCAGGGGTGAAAGAGAGGGCGAGTGGGAATCGGCGGAGGTGAGCGGAGAGGCGACCAGGGGGGCGATTTATCCCTGCGCACGTATACGGCCGAATGTGTACCTGTTGTCTCTCACCTCTCACCCGGTCCGGATAGCTCTCACCCTCTCGCTTTGTTCATCTCGTTCGTGCTCACGAGGCGCGTCCGTGGCGCTCTCCCGCTCTTCGCCCGTTCTCATCTCCCTCTTTGCGGATGGCAGAGTGCGTGAGTTCGATTTACATTAAACGCTGCTCGAGCCACGCTGTGCGTGTGGGAGAGTTGCGTTTCGGAGGCACGCACGTGTTGGTCGCTGCCGGTCCCGCAGGGACGCTCATACTCCTCATTGGCTCCACGCCGAACGCCAAAATTATCCGAAATTACAGCCCCGGCCTCCGTGTAGTATATTGGACATGTTAAATTCATCGCTTCCGGCGCATCGAATCCGATAGTTCAATTAACGTTTTATTTTTTAGATGTTTTTTTTTTTTTTTTTTGTCGCACGTCCGTTGTTCAATTTCGGGCCGAGACAAAAGCTCGGAAGGACGAGGGCATTTTTCCGACAGGTGAGCGACGGCTTTGGGAAATTGTGGCACTGATTTGCGTCGTGGCGACGCGTCCGCGAGTCGGTTCGATGGATAAATTGAAATTTTCGCCCACGATACGTGGTAAATAAGATTCGTCCGTTTAACGAAGATTTTTCGTTCACTTTAGTTTATAATTATTTGAAGAAACTTTTGTGGAATAGAAAACATTTTTTTTTTATTATCGAGAAAATAATCGTGGACATTTGTGGACAACGAACATTGGCAATTTACCGTGTAGGGATAAAAGACACGATTGGCTAGTCGAAAAAATCCTGCGAAATCTAATCGTCGGTCTATTTATAATATGTCGGAATCCAATACTTTAATTAACATTTCACTCCTATTTTTTTTGTTTTTTTTAATCCTTGAAAAAATATCGCGACGGCGAACGCGTTTTTAGCAAACGAATTGTACGATCGATTGCATCATTAACGCATACAAAAATCCTGGTCTAAACTGAGCCGATGTGTCCGAAAATCGTTCTCTGGATTTGGCGAAGAATGTTTCGAAAATTTTGCCAAGAGCGCGAAAAACGACACGATTCGTGGCTCGATAAATTTATTCAGAATGACAGTCCAGTGTTCATTCTACGGGGCATGTTGAATCCGTCGCTTCCGGCGCTTCGAGTCCGATAGTTCGATAAACGTTGAACTTTTTATTTGTTTTTATTTTTTTCCCTCTCAGTTGTTCAATTCCGTTCGAAGAAATTTTTGGGCGATACGAGCGACAGCTTTGTGAAATTGTACGGTCGTTCATGTCATTAACAAATCCGAAAGTCAGATCGAGCGATGTGCGCGAAAATCACTCGCGAGCTTTAGCGACGGACGTTTCGAAAGTCCCGGCAAGAGAACGGAAAACGATGAAAAAAAACATTCGCGGGTCGGAAACATTTTCCCAACCTGATAATTATCCGAGTGCACAGTTTCGGCCTATGCATTCTATATTGGACATGGTAAATTCATCGCATCCGGAGCATCGAATCCAATAGTTCAATTACCGTTTCACTCGTCTCTTTTTTCGTTCCCGTCCGGTTCGATTTCGGTTCGAGACAAAAGCTTGGGAAGGGCGAATGCAATTTTCGGACAGGTGAGCGGCAGCTTTTATTAACGCGACATTAACGGATTGGGCGATTCGGTCGGTTCTGTCGATGTGTCTGAAAATTGTTTGCTATCTTTAGAGAATAATGTTTCGGAAGTTTCGCAAAGAATACGTAAAAAAGTTACCACACGCTGGGAAAATGGTTCGGGAAAATTATACGAAATTATTATCCCGACCGCTCCGAACGATATTGGACATGTTCCATTGTGTAATTCACGGGTTCCGGGCTGCGATACCGATGGTTCGATTGACGTTTCACCCGTTATTTTGATTTTTTTTTTTTTTTCGCTTTTCCAGTTGTTCAATTTACAGTCGAGCTTCGGTTTCGGTTCGAACCAAAAGCCCGGACGATTTGTGGCAAAGTCGAGCAACAGATCGAGCGAAAAATGTCTTGGAATTTTCGCCATGAGTAGACGAAAAGGTATACTAAAAAAAAAAATGTTTAAATTAATTAAGAAAATTAACGAAAAATATTTGAAGCTTTTTTATACTCTGCAAAAAAAAAAAAAAACATTAATGTTCAATGACGGTGAGCGATGCGAGCGAATTTCAAGTTTCGCTAAATTTAATTTAAAATTCATTTTTACACTTTAAGCCGATTCATTATTTTTTTTGTTTTTTCCCCCGTTACGATTCGAGCCGAAAGCTCGAAAGGGCGAATGCATTGTTCGAGGACAGTTGAGCGACAGCTTTGGAAAATCGTAGAATCGTTCCGGTCGTTCGAGGGCCCGCTCGGCTGTGCCGATGCGCGCGAAAATCGTTCGCTAGTTTTAGCGAAGAATGTTTTGGAAGTTCTGCCAAGAGCACGGAAAAAGGTACAACACATTGGCGGCTCGGGAAAAGGGGTAAGAGTGCAATAGTGCTCCCGAGATTCACCGCAACTATCCGTACACTTATATACATTTCGTTTGGTGTACGGAAGACGTCGGATTTCTAGAACGTGACTAAAAATAAGATTCGTGTGTGCAGTGCAGCAAGCACCCCCCCCCCCCCCCTCCACCTCCTCCACCTCCCTTACCATCGCTTTTCTTACACCGTCACTTCGCGTCAACGAAATAAAATGGCAGAGCGCTCGGCTTGTAGTTTGAATGAAAAAAAAAAAAAAAAAAAAAAAAAAAAAAAAAAAAAAAAAAAAAAAAAAGCACGAACGGAAAACGAACGAGCGGAGGGAAAAGCGTCTAAAATTGGCGGCCACGGTGGTAGAATATATTTCGCGATTATCACTGTAGGCGAATTTTGCACCCGATACGCCATAGGAAAAATATTTTGAGGTGTGACATTTTTTTTATATTGCATTTTGATTTTTTTTTTTTTTTTTTTTTTTTTTCAGAAAAATTTTTCCTTTGGAAAATATTTTGTGAACAATTGTGTGTGTTTATTTTTTTTTTGTTTGCTGCGGTTCGGGCCAAATGTCGTCGATTGCGAAGTCATCGATTTTCCATTGAGTTTTGGATGAAAGAAAGGAAATACGAATGAGCGGACTGTCAGGAAGAAGATTCTAAACTTAGCGGAGACGATCGTAGAAGTTGGGTCGCGATTGTCGTCGCGAGGCGACTTTCGCGCGCGATATGCGGCGAGGGAAATTTCATGAGGAATAAATATTTTTATATTTCGTTACAATTATTTATTTTTCTCGATTTAGGTGGATTCATCGTTCGGAGCACCTCTGATTAATTTTGTTTCGAGTTCGTGTGAAATATTTTTGAGCGTGAAGTAATCGATGTTTCATTGAGTATTGGTTGAAAATTTGTTAAATTCACCATTTAATCAAAACAGGTAATTTCATAATTTTATTTTATACACAAAAAAACTTAATAAATTCATTAATTTTTTTATAAAAAAAAAAATTAAAATGTTCGTGACAATATAAAAAAAAAAAAGTGTTTTTACGTAAAAATTGAGTTTTCGCTACGACGAAGCGAAACGCGGATAAAAATGATTGGAGAAAAAAAAAGTTGTGGATTCTTGGGAGAAACCATTTTAAAAATGTGTTCTATTGGTCAATGCCGAAATTCGTTGGCGAGAAGGCGGTCGCTTTTTTCGTCTATCAGCGATTTTATTCGTGCCTCGAACGGAGCCCGGCCGAGTGAGATAGATTCGTACGCACACGCGATCTATGTATACGCAAAGACGAAGAAAAAGAGTAGCGGAGCCAAAGTAAAGTTGGCGAAGTGGAGGCAAAAGAAGCGAGAAAGAAGGAGATAAAGAGAATCGAAAAGAGAGGGATCGGTGGCTGGCCTTGATGAAAATAGCTCAACGACTGACCATAGCTCCGACCACGCCGAGACGAAAATTTTTCGATCACGGAACGCCGGGCTGATTTTCAACCTCGAGCACAAAATGGAAATAAACACTGCGAACTTCCGGCAACCGATCGAATTTTATTTTTATCAAAAAGAAAAAAACAAATGCAAGAACGAACGTTCGATTTTTCCGAAACACACACAATTTTCCTTCGTCTAGCTCAATATTAGTAAAAACAACGAATGAAAATAAATATTAAATTGGCTCGGGTATGAAGTCGAGTATTTGTAAAATACTGCGATCTCCGAAACTGCAATGACGATTCCCCGTACGATATTTACACCTCCTTTAGAACGAATCTTCGTGCGAAAAAATTTTCTGCGAATATAACGTTTGTTATTTACGAACGACCAAAAATATAAAAAAAAAAAAGCGAAAAAATATGAAAAAAAACTGAGGGATAATTTTTTTAATAAAAAAAAAAAACTTAAAAAAAAAACGTAATTTATCCTCGTTTTACGTAATTTTGTAAAAAAAAAAAAAAATTAAGCTTCGGCAGATCGAGCGTTCATTATTTGCAAACGTTATTTGCGAAACCGTTCTGTGATCTCTCAAATTTTAAGGAAAAATCCTCGAACATGGAATTTAATATTTATCGAATTTTCACGGGACGCGCAGCGGGAATGGAAATTTCGCATAAAGCCTTTGGCAATGGATGCTGTGGGCACAGTGGGTGGTCCCTCGTGGTCGAGTCGCACATGCCGCCTTCCGCAAATGTTCGCCCGAGTGTTTCAACGACGCGCGTGCGACCGGCACGGAACACGCGCGCCGGCCAAGCAAACTCCAAAATCTGACTTGCCGACCGTCGAAGCGACGATGCCTCGGCGATAATTTCAACCCCCGGTCACATCGAAAACTGCCTGAAACACGTCAGCATCGAACTGCGTTGCGGGGTAACGAAGTTTCAGGACGAAATTACTGTTTTACCGCTGGTCATCGTCCCTGAAAAACTTAAACATAAAGTAACACAAATCAGTCGATTTTCCCATTTTTTTTTAATCAACACTGGGTGTTGCTTCCGGTCTTTGATATTTTTTTTTTGCAAGGTGCATCCCTCCTTCGTTGAGAAAAAAAATGTATGCAAGAAAAGGGTTGGAAAAAAGGGTTCCACTGTGCCGAAAACGTGGGGACCACTTGACAGTCTGGGAAGGGGTGGAAAAAAAAAATTGACGGGGTGTCATAACAGTGGGTAAGGGGAGAGAAAAAAGCGGTGGGCCCGGAAGCCTTCGAGGGTCGCGTTGAGTGTCGTGTGTCGTACACGGCTGTGAAAAGACCCCGGGACGTTTCTTTGGTCCATTGTGGTGCTAGACATTTTTTTTTTGCTATCGTGTGCCTGACTCTTTTTTTTTCGAATCGTTTGACGAGACATTTTTTTATCTTCCGGTGCTAACCCTGGGATCTTTTGAGAGCTTAACAACACAGATAATTGAAGAATGAACACTCGTTTTTTGTTGTTGAGAGGAGGACGATAAAGAAAAAAATGTACACACGTTAGGGGTGATTGGTTACTTTTGATATTGACTGTGGAGTGTTTTGGAGTCTCGTTGAGCAATTTAAATCCCGACCCACCTTTTTTTATATATATTTCGCGAAGCGCGAGTTGATTTTTTTTCTAATGGCATTCATGAAAAATAACAACGTAAATTTACTCGAGTTAAAAAAATTGAACCTGTCGCGAGGTGTCGAGATTTTTTTTTCTCGTTAGGTAAAGCCCTCCCCTCGGTGTGTGTCGGAGGGGTGAATAAATTTGTTCGGCTTTAATGGAAATAAAAGTCTAAATGGAAAATTACAGAACGCCTTCGACAAGTGGACTTCCTTTTGGATAAAAAAAATTATCCATGAAAAATATTTTCAAGTAGTTGACGGAACTTTTTTTTTCATTACTTTTCGTTTGATCGTCCATCGAGCAAACCAGCGCTCTCCGACACATCCAAAGCATCCCTCGTCGTAGCTTCTAAGCTGGGCCACCTCGCCCCCACGATTTACC
Organism: Listrodromus nycthemerus; assembly: GCA_963978505.1. Lineage (NCBI taxonomy): Eukaryota > Metazoa > Arthropoda > Insecta > Hymenoptera > Ichneumonidae > Listrodromus > Listrodromus nycthemerus. Next base: position 1,049,727 of record OZ021686.1, on the reverse strand, counting down.
ATTTAAGTGCACCGCTCTCTTTCTTTCATCCCTGTCGCTGTCGGACGGCCTATTTTACCCCACTTTCGTCGTAGATTTTCCCCTCGTTCGGCCCCTCGAAGGATGGCCACAACCATCGTGCTCCACCCCCAACGGACTTATATTCATCCCACTCGGCGACGAACGAGCAACCCCTGCAAGGCCAGCAGCACCGATACTCTCGCGACATCGCAGCCTTTCGTACATTTCACGGCTGCGGGTACAAAAAAAAATATTGAAAAAGAAAAATCTTACGGGGGCGTCGAAAATTAATTTTAAGGTGCACCATACGAAGCTGTCATGAAGCAAGTTTGTTCGATACATTTTTTTTTTTTTTTTTTTTTTTTTTTTTTTTTTCAAATTCTTTTGAATTATTAATTTTAATTATTATTAAGAATATACGCACAATGATTTAATGATCTTTTGACGTATTAGCTGTTTATACATTTGCACATTAATATACAAATCTACGTTTATTGTCAACGAGCCAACGACCGGGACTCTCCAGCCCTGCCTCAATTAATAATAGCCAATTATTAATATCTGAATAAAATCCAATTCGCCCTTCGAGTATTCGTCATCTGAAATTAATTAATAGCGAACGAGAGCCGAGGCAACGTATTGAAAAAACCTTCCAACGTAAGTCACAAAACATTAAATACTTTCGTTGCTCAAAATATTTTCCAACTATCAAAGTTACGCACGAAATATTTCATTACGAAAAAAAAAAAAGAAAAGAAAGTCACGTCTTTTTTAGAATAAACATTTAATCATAAATTGTCGCTGAAATTACACTTCCCGAAAGGAAAAACGCTGTCTCACTCGACATCTGTCGAAAAAAAAAAATACTCGACGTACCACACAATAATCCGGTACTTCGAGTGCTTCCCAGCTCCGGATCCGAAAATCTTGAAATCCCTCGCGATACTTCGAGTAACTCTCAGCTCCGCAACGGAAAAAAAAAAAAAAAAAAAAAAAAAAAAAAAAAAAAAAAAAAAAAAAAAAAAAAAATCGAAAATTTTTATTCCACCACACATTAACCTCTTTAAAATTTTTTTATTTCCATCTTATTTTTTTCTCCGCGATCTCATTGCTTCATCGGATCAAAGAGAGGGCTCGGGTTTGCGTGAAACCGATCGCGCCGTTCGGAGGCTCCGGGGGCGAGCTGAGGGTGAGCGGGCCCAGGCTTAACGGATCTTGGAAAGGATCCCTCCCGGCTCACGGTTGGGGGCTCGGGCGTGTGAGCACGTGGCCAAGTGATTTTTTGCCTTGCGAACAGACTCTCCCGCACTGATCCCACCGTTCGCACTCCTCGGGTTATACCAACAAACCTCGCCGCTCTCCGTTCGGTGCCTTTCTACCCACTTTTTTTTTTTTTTTTTTTTTTTTTTTTTTTTTTTTTTTTTTTTTAGGGGTAGAAAGAAGATTCCCGGGTGCAGGATAGATTGAAGCGCGCCACCGTCACGGCCGGCCGGTGGGTAGCGAACGGGCTGGGACACATTATTAGCTTAATAACTCCGAGAGACCTTTTTTAATCCTCCGGTTGATGCCGCAGAGCGACTCACCCTCCCTGCCGCGCCCTAACCCGGTTTTTTGAGACCGGCGATCTCCGTTTCGAGAGTTCGGAGCCTCGGGGGATCCCGGAACGAGAACGGGAGGGCCTTAATTAAAAAATAAACAAGACGCCGGCGAGAGCGAGAAGAGGAAAAAATGCCGGGAAATTGGGAGGAACATGGTAATCGAGGGGACGATAAAAAAAAAAAGGCTGGGAAATTGTGAGGAACATGGTAATTGCGTGAAAGATTTTTGAGGAACATTAGTTCGAAAGGTAACGAATAAAATCAAATTTATTGTGTACGAGAAGCGCGTTATTTTCAGTCGGAAAAAGTGGGTCTTCGAATTGGAAACTTTTTATTTTCGGCAAGTCGGTACTTCCGGTAGAAAAATGAGATTTTCAAACCGTAAGCGATGTTTTCTCGTTCCATGTGACTTCCGGTTGAAAGGTGAAATTTACAAAATGGAAGTCAGATATTTTTCAGACGACGTTGAATATCACATGCGTTTGTACGAAGATTTTTTTTTTTTTTTTTTTTTTTCAAATCTAACGACGATTTTCCATTTTGGGTATTTTCGGACCGTTCGATTATCGACGATTAGGCCAGTCCGCGTTCTCGCTGGAGAGGCGCGATTTGTACTTTTGCGGTTTCTCTTTTTTTTTTCCTCTCGTAAAACCAACTACTTGGTAGGGATTAAATTGAGAGCCCTTCGGATGAGAAACAGGTGGAAAAACGTGAGAGTGGATTACGAAAAAAAAAAGGAAAAAAAAAAAAAATCGAAACAGAAGCAAAGACTACCTGACGCTCGGAGGGGATCCGTTCGGTCCGCGACGCGACCGCAGAGCCGAAGCAAAGAAAAAAAAAAATCCCGAACAACCTGTGTAAACACAGTGGATAAAAAAGGAGCGGCAAAAAAAAGGACCTTCGACTCGGCTCTGGTGAATTAGGTAGGTGTTCTATTCAGTGTAGAGTTAGAGGGAAAAAAAGAAGAAGCTGTAGACACGGGACCGGAAAAAAAATGTGAGCGACCCACAAAAAAAAAAAGGGTTCTAAGTGATATTTATAGGACTTTAAAAGCTGCTATTTAAAGCGGTTGGTAAACTGATTTCTACGGGTCTGTTGAAGAACGGAAAATTAATCGCATGAGCTTCGCGAAATTAATAAAGACCGAATAAATTACGACGAATAATGAAGAGCAACACGGATTTTCGGCTTCTTTCAATGTTTTTTTATCTGCGTAATTTTTCGAGCAAACGCAGATCGCGACAATTTTTGTAAAGCTCAAGCCGCTTTTCCATATCGAGAGCTTCGCGGACCAACGAAAATTCCAACACTTTTTATACCAATTCCGACAAGCCAAAAAAAAAAATAAAAATATTGCGGCTACCGAAAAATAAAGACTGTATCAAGTCCGTTTCGCAACCTCCCCCCTCACCCCTTCGATGAGAATGGCGGCTCGTCGTGGTTCGTATCGTAAAGAAGAAAGGGAATTTTGCTACCGAGAACGCAGTATTTATATGTACAGGAGCCGAAGCTTTTGCTCAAGCGAGGGTGAGGCAAAGAGGGTAGAGCAGTTTCTGGACGGGGAGGGTTGAGGAGGAGGGCGGGGTGGGTTTGCTGGTTTCGCGTACGATTTTACTAAGGACGGAAGGAAGGAAGGTCCGCGCGTTCATCGTCGTTGTCGTTACCGAGGGATGCCTGGGCCTCTCTTTCGTCCCTCGCTCTCTCGGCCGTTCCTCCTCCTCGACTTTCCGTGGCCGTCGTCATCTCCGGGGCGATTTTCCGCGGCACCTCTAAGAGAAGGGGCCAATGAGACGCTGGGCGTCGGTATTGATCCGAGGCGTCGTCCAGGAGACGCCCGCTCCAAGACGCCCGGCTCTTCGGGCGCCCTGCTGCTCCTCTCAGCTGCCCGGCTTTTCCACCACCGGCACAAACCCACCCACCCGGAGTGAGACGGAAGAATTCGCCGACGATGCTGCGAGGTCCGCAGTTAACCAAAAAAAAAAAAAAAAAAAAAAAAGCACATTTTGTCATTTTTTGCGACAAATGGAAAAAAAAAAAAAATGTAATTAAAATTTAATCGCTGTTCGGAGTGGCTTCGGAGCTGGCGAAGAAGTCAATGATCCTTAAAAATCGAATTTTTTTTTCATATTATCAGAAAAAAAAAAAAAAAAAAAAAAACCTCGTTACGTTTAGCTTCGTTCATGGGGGAGAGCGGGCAAAATGGGATACTGGGACAAGTCGGGATTGTGCGAGAGGTAATTTTTTTCAACGACTCTCGGATGGTGACGACAAGCGTGACGGAACGATCTTGAAAATTCGGATATTTTTATTGGGACAAAATATGGAATTCTATGAATATTGGAAAATTCAGTTTCAACCCCGCTGTTCCGTTACGGCCCACTGTCCCACTTTGCCCCGCTCGTCGCAACCAACGACTCTCCACATCTACGAACGGTGCTCCAAAATCCTTCGAGACAATGAAAAAAAGTTAAAACTGCCCGGACTTTGCCGACGTTCCGCTGGACGTTCGATGAGCCGCCTGGAAGACGACTCGACGTTCCGCTGCACCCCCCGGTAAAATTGTCCGAAGAATTTCTCCCTGTGTCCTTCTGGGTTACGTCTCTGGTCCCCTCGTGTAGCGGTCGGAGAATCGAAGAAGAAGCGGAGGGAGACGCGCATGGATCGAAGATGCGAGGGGAGGAGGTAGAGGGTGCGGAGAGGGCCAGGAGAAGCTGTGCAAGATAGCGAGTGAGACTGGCTTCCTTTTATTTTCCTTCAATTTCCTTCCTTTCAGGCTACCCCATCAGCCTTTTCATTAATATTAAAATAGGAGCCCGTGGAGTCTCAGCGAGACTGGCGGAGCTGCCGTTTCAAAGGTGGGTTGGCGAGAGGGAGCGAGAGGAGCTTTCGGAAGGTTGGAGGTTGAAGGTAGCCTGGGCGGACCTGGAGTCTCTTTCTCTTCTCTCCTCGCCGCTCCTCACTTCTTGCTCTCCGGAGTAACCCTGCCGCTTCGGGGTGGTGGCGGGGGGGTCGCTCGAAGCTGTGTTTTCTATCTCAGCTTCGCTCTCATCCCTTCGAACCACCCTCTCGCCCACCGCCCCGCCGAGAAAGAATCCTTCTCGCTTCTACTCGCGCAATCTTCCTGGGCTCTCCTCCGCGGCTAGGTGCGAGAGACCGAGCCATCGAGGTGCCCCGGCTGTTTGGCTCGTTTTTCATCTTGATCTTCTAAAGTTACCAATTTGAACTGGCTCCTCTATCCACCGTGCACCAGCTAACCCTCTCCTCTTACTCGAAAACCCCCTCGCGACAAACGCCCGCCGCCTCGACACTCACAACGGCGAACGGCCTTTCTTGATATCTCCTCGCGCCCTCGTATAACGTTTCGGCATTCTTGTTCGTAGCGCGAGGACGTGTCGTTTCGAGGGGCCAATTTTTTTTCTTTTTTTTCTTATACGCAATTGCTTTTTTTCGGACTGGACCATATTTTCAACGTTCGCCCTATGATTTCTTCTCCGTTCAAAAGTGGAGTATTGCGGGTGACATTTAAATATCATCTAAATAGATATTTATATTTCATATTTTTATCTACTTTTTGCGTCAATGTTTTGCCGACTGTCGAATTATTGCGTGGCAACATTTTTTTTTCTCGCCCGCGATTGAAACACAATTTCCGTCTCATTAATTGTCTATGTAAAGGCACGCTTCCATTTACCCGCCGATTGCCCCATTGCAATATTTTTTTCTATTTTTGAAAATTATTATTTTTTTTCATTTTTTTTTCTTTTTTTTTTAATGTAGTGTCCAATCGCCGGTAATTTCTCTCGTAGCGTTGCATCGTTGGGTTTCTCCGAATCAAAAGTTGCCAGTTTTCTCCGTTGGATTAATTTTTTTTATTTACGCGCATCGATACAATTTCCGCTGGCGGGAGTTTCGTTGCGGTAGCTTTAGAGTGGGCTACCGACTCGGGGATGAGGGGGGAGGGTGGTTGTGCCTCGTGTATTTTCCGCGAGATCTGCGCCAAGGACCATCCGTCTTAGTATCTGCCTCGGGGTGGGCGGTGAAATATAAGCTGGATCCACGGCGAAAGATAAATGAATCCACAACCTGCAGCCTCCCCGCGTCTCTCGGGCCCTCCTTGGTCCTCCGACCTCTTCCTCAACAGCCGACGTCTTGCCGCGCAACCCCCTCGTACCCTCTATAGCACCCACGTTAAAACCACCCTTCCATCCGAGAAACCCAAGACGCTCGCACGGAGGATCCTCGGCAAGCCTCGTGTTCGTTCTCCAACTCCTCGATAAGAATAACAACCGTGTACTCTCAACTGCGAAACCGGCGATGCGACACGGCGTTAATACTTAAGAATGCAAAGACTCCCTCGGCTCCTCAAGAGAGCGGCCGAATAAAATGTCGATCAATCTTCAGCGCGGCTGGAAAAAAAAAAATGCCGAATAATTCGCGAGTCGACCGAACGGATTTTCGTGAAATTACCGAAGATCTTTTGGGTTTCCACCGATTTTTCTGAAATGTTTATGAGACACCTCTCGACGCGCTTACAATCAGAGTAAAAATTAGCGTCATTTTCCGATCGAGGTCGTCCCCGATATAAATTTATTTTTGCAATGTCAATTGTAGATGAGTTTAATGGCTTTGTAGCGGATCGTACGTCGATAAAAATGTGTGTGTGTTTTTTTTAAGCACCAAAAAGAACGATGAAATAACGAAAAGTTTACTGCCGTGACTCGACAAGGCTGCGTTGGATTAGACGCGGCAATGAAAATAAATCCATTCGGCGCAGCATAAAGGCGAACGAGAGAGGAACGTGCATGTTTGAAGTTGCAATGAAAAAAAAAAGAACTGCACGAGTGAGACTGGAGCGGGGGAAAAAGAAAAATCGGCGAGCCCCGAAGGGTCGGATTGACCTAAACTGGGGTGGCCAAAAAGTGACCACCTGGACAACGGCTCGGCTGACCAGTCAAACGGGTTGTCCGAGACCCGGCGCTGCTGCCGTTGCCGTTGTTCCTCCACAGTTAAGTTTGACCGATAAAAATGTAACGTGGAAAAATCGTGCCGGGACGCCGAAAAACCGGTTTTTCGAATACGACCCGGACCGATCCCCGGCTCTCTCTCTCTTTCTGCATCGTTTTGCTGAATGGCCCCGGGGATCGCTGTACGGGGAAGAAATTCTGCCGGGCCGATGCGAGGGGAATTACGAAGTGCTGGTTCGCTGACCGTTGGTCGACCCTGAGGGGTTATTCGAGGCGGCTGAAGAAGGGCGCGAGTGGATCACCAAAAGGGTCGCACGCATCAAGAAAGGGTCAGGAATTGTGCTGCCTGTGAGGCGAGAGACTTGTCCTTGCGACACACGATTCCGACGACGAAAAGGATACCGTCGTCACCTTCCGCGAAAAGAGACGGAAAAATTTTATCGTCGACGTTTCATTTTCATTTTATTGTCCAGATAAAAATTTAAAAAATTTTTATCTGACCGGAATCCGATCGTAGAATTCTCTTGATTTCGGTCCACCGTGCAAGCCTTCGTCTACGCGTTTTCTTCACCAGAATTTATAGAATGAAAATAAATTTTTGGTGGTAATTAATGAAACAGCTCGCAATAGAAAGCTGTTTTTGCATGAAACGTGTATAAAATTTCACATACATATGCGTTTTAATTTTATAAAAAAATTTATTTATTTTTCATGAAAATCTTTTTAAATTCCTTAATGTCAATTTTCTTATGTACGGCATTAAATATTTTATAAAGCACGAACATTAATGTACGATCAGTGGGAACATTGTGAAAATTGCACTCTCGGTACGTTAAATTTTAGATGTATCTTTGCAATCTACCATTCGAATTCTCCCCCGATCGTTTCTTCCTTAACTCTGCCAACGTGGCGAGCGAGGAACGCAAAGTCGCCGAAGACACATCACACTGGCAAGACTGTTTCGCCACACATGACTCCGACTCCGAAAGCACCGTCGTCGGATTCGTTTATAAGTACCGTTTTTTTTTATTTATTTCTATCTTGCAAATTAAAGTCGACAAGCTCTAAGGTAGTGTCTCGAATGCCTACAGAATTCGCGGCTCGATCTTTCCGCTCACCACCCGAGCGATTCTTCCAACTCGGGACCACCGTGCAAGCCTTTACTTCACCGTATTTTGTACTATTCCGTTTTTTCCCCTGATCGTTTTTTCTTCGCCTCTGGAAACGACAAGAGACACGCAAAGTTTCCAAAGACACATTTCGGTCGCGAGTCTCTCCCCGCCCTCCCCGTCGATTCTTCTTTCCGCCCAGCCCGTCGCTCCCGTCTGATAAGCATCGCTTTGCATACGATCGCCATTTTGCCGTGGCATAATTTAAATTTCGTTCCATTGTTTTGTCGCTCTTCTTGTTCACCGCTTCGCCCCCCCCCCTCCCTCCCCTTCCCACTGCCACCATCTCCGATCGTTCCATTCGCCGTGTCTCTTTCTCCTTCGTTCCTCGCTTCTGTGTCCTCGCCGTCTTCTTCGCCACCCCCGAGGAAGCCCTCGTACTTCCCTCAACGTTGCGGCCATTTGCATTAAATTAGAATCAGAATTTTCTTGCTGGAAAATTGGCCGACGACGAGACGGCGTCTCCAGCCGCTGTTCCCGCTCTCTTCAGCCCCTCGGCCATCTTTTTCCACCCCCTGCAAAGCACCCCCCCCCCCCCCCCCCCGCCCCCGCGCCCAGGCAGCCGCGCATTTCTGAATGGTCCCCTCGCTCGAACGACGCCTCGCCGTTCTCCATCTTCGCGCGGAGAAGCTCTCTTTCACGGCTCGAGAAAGCGTGAGCAACGGCTCAGGGGTGGTTGAGCGAAATTTTAATTAATCCCGGAGAACAAAAATTACACACTCCATTGCCGGCTGCCTGGGAGATGGAACGATCGTCATCTTTAAGTAGGGTTGCTCGCGGCAAATGGCAAAGACACGAGTCAGGAAGAACTCGAAAACACAGTACAGGAAAGGGGGTGAAAGGGGGTCGACGAAGAAACGACTCGTTAGCGGGGCAAAGGAGAAGATCAATGGACGAAGTTAGTTTCCTCGTTCGCAATGTTGTCATTGATTATCCCAAGACCCTCCCCTTGTCTGTCACGTCCGTAATAAGAGAACGTGATCACAGTTCTCCGCTTATGTGTGTAGTTAACTCTGACGATGTCTTTGGTATAAACAAACGGCCACTCAGGACACAATGGGCTCGAAAAAGTGAATAAAACATGAGCAATTTTTTTTATTCGAGTACATTATATTTACAATTTGTTTTTCTTTAGTAATTCTGTAAAATTATGAAAACCATTGGAAAAAAGGTTCCGGGATGAAGATGATTTTTAGCTCCGAGTGAGTAGCGAAAAAGCTTCGTCGGCCTGAGTGGTGTCATCCGGTGTGTTCGTGGGGGTTGGTTGTTTATGGGGCCCGCGTTGCGGAGCACATCGACGGGAATAGCGGTAGCGTTCCTGAAACAGGATTCACAGCATCCTTCGTTGATGCTGCGTTACCTCCGCGTGAAAAGGCTAGAGGGTTTGGGTGGGTTGGTTGGTCGAGGCAGAGGGCGGGTGGTTGTTGCATCGTTGCGGGGTACGGCGAACCTCCAGACAGAGGTGAAGGGAGTGGGAAGAAGAGAAAGAGAAAACCTCTGGTTGCCACGGGCTCACCCGGTGAAACAATGGAACGAAATAAATAGCCCGTCTTTTGTCTTTTGTTTCTTGGCTCCATTGTTGGCGAGGCAGAGATAAGAAAACAAGAGAGACTCCGCGGCAGAAGCAGCAGCAGCAGCAGCGAGTACGCTTCGCTGTTTACGAGCCGAGCGTTCGAGGTTCTTCTTCCCTCCTCCCGGGCGCTCTGCCGCTTCTCACCCCTTGTTCCTGTGCTTGGCGCTCGCCTCGTGAACCAACCTTCCACCCATCATCCTTTCTTCCCAACGCCCAGGGCCCAGCCATGGAAGCTGATGAAACTTTTTGTCCGGTCCGACGAACGTTCTTCTCGTATCCAAAGCTCGCGGTGGCTGCTACACGTCCTTCCACGAAGTTGGACGACTCGCACAGCTTTTTCCCCTGTCGAAGTGCGATAGAGAGAATCTTAAATTGGGCCTTATTTGTTATCTCGTTCGTACGAACCGGAAGTCACATTTTGCGGAAAGCATGATTGGGCAAAGTATGACGGAATTATCCGTAGACGCGGCGAATGCCGGAGTCTAAAATCCCATGAACACGGACGCGCAGTCGGCGCGTTTGTATGGGTCGGCCCGCGGGCTCATTGTGCGTTTCGCGCGAAGGGTCCTTACGGACTGGACATCGGGCAGCGGTAACGGGGCCCGGTGAGCTCGGGTCATATGCATCGGGAGAGTACGGGGCTAATTTGAAAAACGGTAAACTGGTTTGTCCAGTTTGCCTCCTTTATTCGGTCTCCTTAGTGGGTTTCTTCGGCCGGGACACCTTGTCCGAACGTAATGGTGGGGGCCTCACGATCGCCGTGGGACCCAGCGAGCCCCAATGTGGGGAGTTTCGCGCGACAGTCAGCGGTCATTTTTACCAAAGAGTTTATCCAGTCGGTTATTGCTTTGGTCAGACGACGGACCGGACAGTAGTGGACGATATTTCAGATCGGAAATTCGGGACTCGCGCGAGCGCGGGGCCCGTCGTGAGGCCCGTCGGATTTCGCGGCAGAATATCGGGAAAGTGGTGATTGTGGGTACTCGCGGGAATCGTCGCGACTTCGGCAATTCGTCTGGAGCGGTTAATGCCGACTTTGCTATTGATCGGAATATATTTGTCTGAGGACGTGGTTGTTCGAAGCTATCGTCCGTCAAGGCAATTTTTCAAAGTTTCATTAGAATTCTCGAGAGGCGATGGGCTCCCGCGACGGAGTGCGCTAGGATGGGAAAGAGAAACGCTTTCCGCGCAAGGGAATCCACGGTGAAGTATCGCCGGCAATACTTTACTCTGCGGTCTGGAAGGCGTCTTAGGTAAAGGCAACTCGGAATTCTCGTAACAAGCCTCCGCTGGTCTCGCGGGCGGTATGAGAATGAGGATTCAGAGAAAACGAAGGAAAGGGGGGTGGGGGGGGGGGGGGTATCGTGGATGTTCAACGAAGTTTCCCAACCCCTCAGCAGGGGTGGAGGTGGATCGGGCAAGGAGACAAGATCCGAAATTGAAGCTACCTCGATTTAGATTGGACAAATTTGTATTCCTCGAGTGGAAAATAGCTTCTGGGAATGTCGTTCCGATCGCGAGAACGCCAATTTTACGAAGCGGCTGTTACGTTTCGGTTATGCCATTGCGAAAGAAAAAAAAAAAAAAAGAAAAATTTCCTGACGACTACTACGTGACTTTGCGGCAAAGGGAAATCGAAGGTTGTCTTCTGGGTTGGCTTTTCAGGGGCACAAAGACGGTTCGTGCGTGCGCTTCTCGTCGCGTGTTTCGCGCGACCACATGACGCCAACAGCTGCCCTCTGAGAAGGCCGCGCGAGTCCAGTTGCCTCTCCTTTTCTCCGATATCTTTCGCGATTTTTACAAGACTCACCCCTTTTCCTGTTTGCGGACGAGCAAAGGTAGAGTTTGCAGTGCTCTCGTGGGCGGGACGCGAGCGTAAGGGGTGACACGAGGAAAGCCTTTCGCAAGAATTGTGCACCATGTGCCGACCCTCCCACTGTAAATGAACGGTCATCATCGCGGACAGGGAGCCTTTTTTTTTTTCTTTAGTTTTTTCAGATTTTTCGCGAGGTTTCGTTCCTCCTCTTCCGGGGCGAGGCTCGCGTCAAAGGGCGACTCTCGACTCTCCGTCGATTCGAGGACACGTGAGAAAGGCGTTTGTTCAAGATTGCACACCACGTGCCGCGGCTCTCACGGTGAATAAGTTAGCTCGGTGGACAATTTTACCCGGTGGGTGTAACGCGTCGACATTCACCTTGCAATCGTCAACCGCCCTTTCAGCCTCGACCGACCGGTGTCGTTTATTTTTTTATGTCGAAGCGCGACAATCGGATTCGTCTTTCCACTCGACGACATAATTCGTCAAAGTCACGGTGTCCTCTTGAGGTTCGAAGCTTCAGGAGGAAATCAGAAGAACCATTTTTTTGGGCCCATTCGGTTTACGCGTGCAGACTTACTTCCGGTCGAAGAAAGCCGAGGCCGTGACTCAATTACCGTAAAATCGAACAAACCAATCTCGGAAATTTCGTTTTTTTTTTTTTCGGTATCCTAATCGGTATCTCAAAAATCCATTGCTTTTCGTTCGTCGTATCGAAAAATGACCCGACGGTCATTAATCGAGTCCCCTTTTTCTTCCCTCCTCTTCATCTTCCTCCTCCTCCTCCTCCTCCTCCTCCTCCCGGATAGCTCGCATTATTGGCAACAAAAAAGAAACGCATAAAAACATGATGAAATCCTCTCGGGAATTTAATGAAATTCTCGGAAGACTGGTCCCTCCCTGTGTCCCTCGAGGGGGCGCGTGGATCGCGCGGATCTTGTTCGAAGATACGAAAGACAGTGGGTTGAATTTTCTGTTTCACCGTCTCTACTCTGTTTCCTTGTCGGACCGGAGAGAAAGAGCCGCTGGGACTAACGCGTTTCTCCAGAAAGACCGACTCGCTACTAGAGGGATGGTTTTAATGATTTTTGGGGTGGGGGGGGGGGGGGGTGGACTTGCCAGAGCGAACGAACTACCGTTAACCCTTTCTCGTTTCTCGGGGGGGGTTGCTCGCGCTTGCTTCGGCATGGCGTCCCACCTTCTCCTCCACCATCGCCCACACCGTCGTACCGTGCTTGTGCGCTGAGGGGTGAGAAAGGGGGTGAATTTTTAAGCCCTTACTTTCGGAAGGATATTCCGGCTCTCTCTCTCTCTCTCTCTCTCTCTCTCTCTTCCTTGCTCACGCTCACTTTTTCCCTTCCAGTCGCGCACCCTCGGCCAGCTTTTAGCCGTCCGAGGTTCAACCCTCGAGTACCCTCCGCCCCCGTCCCCGAGCCGCCCTTTTCGCTACGCGAAACCTCCGCAACGCTTGCGGGAAAACCGACCGAGGCGGCGAACGCCGGTGCGACGGGGATGGAAATACACCGAAGAAGGGTCGCCACGGACGAAGGCAACGCCGCGCGAAAGATGCCGAGCAAAATGGAGGCGTATATTTCTATTATAATGTACACCCCCTAAGGATGAGTCTTTCCTGAATTCTCTTCCAACGCTGTTATTGATCTGACGTGACGGTCGAAAAAAATATTGTCGATTTTTTGGGACAATTTTTTTTTTTTGAATTTTCGTTCCGTCGGTAACAATCAATTTTGGACTAAAATTCATTTGAAGGTTTTAGTGCGACTGTCTAAAATATCCACCAACAATTGACTAACCTATCGATGAATCATAAATTGCAAATTCAAATGCACTGCAACGCGAGATTTTTTTCACTGAATCGAAACACCGGATATTAAGATTGCAAATATTTTGCCTAAAATTTGAACAATTTTGCATTCTTGATATCTGAAAAAATGGCAAGTTTTCAATACCGTTTATTAATCGACGAATGTACGCGCGATTATATGAACATATATTTATTTGCGAGGGTCGCGGAACTTCTCGAATGCGCTTAATTTCGCTCGGCGCCTTGCGAACCGTCTAGCCGAGGCTGATAGAACTCTGTCCCGTGCACCGGGAGAACACAAGAAGAGCCTCGTTATTTCTGGTTTATGGTATCACGCCTCTTGTCCGACCGCCGCGGAGCCATCCACTCGGGGATTCCCTTACTATTTATTTCGCAGTAGAATATGAGATGGCACTTGCCACGCACCGTGGAAGAGGGTGGTTGGGATTGACGTCGAAAGGGAACACTGCTTGACCCTTGAGGGAACGGAAATACTGCTGAAGCAACGAAAAAAAAAAAAAAAACACATGAAAAATAATTCAACGAATATAAATGTATCCCGATATAATTACAACCTATCGCGTATAATAATTTTTATTCGGGGTCAAAAGAAAAAATCGACCGTCTCGCTCGTTCAACAAAACCGTCAAGCTGCGACGTCCAATCGCCCGGGAACAATAAATTCCGGGATTTAGTTACTTTTTATTTAGCAGTAGAATACGAAATGGTTTTTTTTATTTAGACTTGAAATTTAAATATTTCGACATTTTTTATTTATCGAATAGCCGGTAGCGACCTCTCGAATTCTCATTTATTTATTTCTCATTTATATCATAATGTCATTGATATTATAAAAATGTTAGAAAAGACATCAATTTAAAAATCATATTAACGTGCACGTGCGGTAAAAAAGGTTTGTAATTTTTACAACATATCGTCCACAATTTTTCATCCGTGAATTTTCCTCTCGCAAATAAAATTGTTGATATCACAAAAAAATAAAAGAAAAAAATTGGCATCCCGGAGCCGGAACGAACAACTCGGTCGCTTAACCAACAAAGTATTTTCACGAAAATTCTTATTCCGACTAGTCAAAATATATCGCAGTTTTAACGGTGACACATAATTTTACATGATTACAATTACACGCGGTCGTGGTCTAATCATTTTTATTCCGGAGGGACAAAAAAAAAAAAAAAAAAAAAAAAAAAAAAAAAGGGTTAAAACCCGCTTGTTTCGTTCGGTTGAGAAAACCGTCGAGTTGTGACGTCGCGAGCGGGTTGCGCGTGTGAGCATATCTCTTCGTTCACGGTAAAAATTAATTATATCTCCTCGAAAGTTGAAATCGAGTTTAGAGGGGGGGGGGGGGGGGTGAAAGGTTTGTTTTGCCCTCTTTCCTCAACCCTCTTTCGCCCCTCGCTCTACGGCTCGGCGAGGACTCTCCGTTCGTATCATGCGTTCGTCTCCCGGTGCATGAACGGTTAACGGGGAAGAGGATGGCGCGGACAGAAGCATATCGTTGCCTCCGTTATATATACGAGAGAGCTCATTCTCCGGCGGCCTCGCCGTCTCGCTTCACCCTCAAAGTGCGAGCGAAAGGCGAGTGGAAAACGAGGGCGGTAGGGTTTGAGGAAGACAGCGGAAAGCAACGAGTCTCGTACAGCGAGACTCGTGCGCGAGCTACCAGCGAGCACGGAAATTTTAAACGAAAGTTTGCTAATGAAGGCGACTACCATTGGGTACCGAGGGGCGGAGGGCCGCGGGAGGGCCGTCGGGGGTGCAGCGGCAAAATCGCTCGACACCGAGCGATTCTCGCTTCCCTCGCGGCGGGGGAGAAGGTTGGCAGTCTCGGCTTTTCGTTTGTCATAATTCCACACTTCCACGACTCCTTTCGATCCACCGAAAATACGAAAATTTCTTAGCTCTCGAAGGCCCTTCACGGAAAAAAAATCCTACTTTAGATCCCGCTGGTTTGGAACCGGGGTGGGCAAATGTTGTCCGATTCGAGACGTTGATCCGTCGTTTGGGCGTTTCACAAGATAAACGTCGATTTTTCACGAGCCACCTAAAAACTGCATTTTTCGATGACGAAGCAAGTTTAGAAAAAAGGTGAGAATTCTTGCGCCAGGTGAAAATTTGTTTCGTGCATCGCCGAGTTACCTATTTATGGGGCAGCTTCCGCCGATCTCTAATTTTTTTTTTTTTCTCGATACCAATGGTTCTTCGGGATTGACGAATTTTCATCGAAATTTCTTGGCGCTGAATAATGAAGTTCCGTCGAAGATGTGTCTGGAAGGTACTTGGCTGATTCGAGACTCGATTGCCGATCGTCACTGCCAGACGGGAAAAGAGAAATCGACGGGTGGCTCGCGTCTCAGGATCGGAGGCTGAGATCGGGCGACTCGCGCGAATTACCCCGTGAAAATCGGATTTGCACTTGGTCGATGAGAATCCCGCTGGATAAACCATCAGCCTCGCAGTCCTTCCGGCTCGGAGTGACTCGATATTTCTTTGAGGGGGAAACCGAAGGTGAAGGACGTTGTTCGAGTTCACGGGGATATTTTAACGATTGGTAACTTTGCTATCGGCCGAGTGTTGCCTCCGATAAGGGTAGGACGGTAACCAATCCCGTGGGCGATGCACTCGGAGCGAATGGGAAAGCCCTCGAGTCAGCCGAACGAATTTCACTTTGGCTATCGATCGAAGACGCCGAGTGCCCGTTCAATATTTCAAGCGGATGAAATAATGTTAAGGTGAGGATTCGATGCAACATTTACGCGGGTGGAAGAAGAAGGAGCATCGGCAAAGCCAGGCAGACGGTGAAATTCGAAGGTGGGTACGAAAGACTTCGTGGGACCGCGCGACGTATAATTCCCGCTCGAATCAAGAATTCCTTAATTTGACATTACGAGGGATCCGACGAACGAGACTGCGTTATTTTCCCAGACGAGTATTACGGATTGACGTGAAAAACGAAAGAATCGCTCAACAATTATTCCTACTCAATATCAATTCAACGTTCGGATGAATATTCCGAAAAAAAAATGTCCGAAATAAAATTAATACGAATACGTGTGTCGTAAATCGATGAAAAAAGGACCTTGTTAGAAATTATAATCGTAATCGATTAACTGTGATCATTAATTTTCGTTAGGCTCGAATTTTTATTTAAAGTCGATTCCAGTCTCATTTGCAGGGAAAAAATGATTTCGTGTCATATACTGTCAATAAATTCAATACTGCTAAGAGTAAATCGAAGATGACAATTAATGACCATTGATCATAAATTAATTTTTTAATAAAAATAAAATTTTAATATAAACATAGGTCCGAACGTACATCCTGTAGAAATGTAGAACAGTGATTTTCACGACTTTTCGTCAAATACATTGAATTTTATTTATGTCGAATAACAGCAAAATGATAAATCAATAATAAAGCACCATTTCGTAAAATAAAAATTGAAATTATTTTTCTCTTATAGAAATATATTTTGCTCGAACAGGAGTAAAATAATAAATCAATACTGACAATCGATAAAAAATCGTTTATTAACTTTTGCATAAAATTAAAGGTATATTTTTTTTTAATCTCTTTCCGTGGATGCGCTTCGTGAATTTTATCGAGTACAGACATTGGTCGGATAATATATCAGTCGGATCAATCTCGACACGGTAAAAACACACATACCAGCGTCCACGAACGGAGAAATGCAGAGCAGTGATTTTCTCGACTTTTCCGATGTTGGAGCACAGCGGTGCAGCTCGCTCGGCAACTCGTTCATCCCCGGTCTCCCTCTCTCTCTCTCTCTCTCTCTCTCTCTCTCTCTTCAACTCTGATGCAGAGTCCGCGGACTTCTCGTACAAGCTCCGCTCTTTCTCTCCGCGTTTGCCCTCTCATGGGTCGGTTCTCCCGCTCTCCCTCTTGCTCGGCTCGCTCTCACTCGCTCGCTTCTTCGGCTCGCGCTCTGGGTAAATTGACTTTTCCTAATAAACCAACTCGCGAGGCAACTTCGACGAAAATCATTTAAAACTTTGCCAGACTCGAATTTGCCTCTCGTTTTAATGCCGCGTCCGCTCTTCCTTTCCCACTTTAGCCGAACGCCCCCAATCCCCACAGAGGACCGACCTCTGTGCGGACGCCCGCAATGCCGAAACGGCAACGAGAAGTTCCATATCGCATTGTCGGCTCCTTTGAGAAATAAATCGAAAATGGAAGATGAAGAAAACGAAATTCATGGGTACGCGGAGAAAAATTGTGGCGAATTCTCATGACCGACGAAGTAAAAGATTTTCGGAGTATCGTGGTTTTCATGAATTTTAAACTCATGAGAACCAGCCGAAAAAAAAATTTTTGGAATTTTTTTTGGGCTGCTATTCATGAATTTAATAAATGTGATATTTATAAAAACTGGCCTACTGATAATTTAAAAAAATGTTGATACCATGCGTTGATGTAGAATTGAAAGTAGAAAATAAAAGTTCATTATTCAACCCATGGTAGCGTGGCAAAATATTTTAAAAAAAAACGCGCAAAAAAAGTCCTTACACTTTTCAACACAAAAGAAATCCACGTAGATTCGCGGGAGAAGAAATAACAGTGAGATATAATTGGTCGCCGCGGTCGTTTTGTCATTCGAAATGGGCGATAACGTTGAAGACGAGGAGCCTTTCTCTCTTCGCCGGCTTTGTATCGGACGCGAGTGGCAGCGCTTCCGAATCCATCGCCCCATCAACTTCAGCGCTAGCGTCTCAGTTTTCTCTCTCCCCGCTTTTTCCTTTTATTACCCCGACAACGACGACGACGGCGGCGACGGTGACGACGACGACGTCGCCGTCGAGAAGAAAGGGAGAAAAGAGAGCGTCGAAGGGGTGGCGAGGAGGAGAAAGAGGGATAAAGGCGAGAGAACGAAGAGCCAGGACTCGAGGGTGGCTCTGGCGAGGCTCCGGTGTTCACTGGCGAGAAGGGGTGGCCTCCGGCCGGCTCTCTGGGGGTGGGTGGTGGGAGCGGCCATCTTTATTTCACTGGCTCACCCCCGCTACCCACCCCTGCGACTCCTCCGGAGCAGAATTTTAGCCCCGACGGTCCTGGCACACCTCTTTACGCGCACACGCTTCCTCTCTTTCGCCCCTTCCGAGATACCCCGACGACTTCTCTTTCTCCTCTTTCTGCCCCTGCGCCACCTTCCTTTACCTTCCCCTGCGGACGACGTTCCAGATATAACTAGCTCCATCCATCCGTCGCGCACCCTCGATTGCTTCGACTCGTCGACATTTTCCGTTCCTTCTCTCTTCTCTTTCTCTCACTTTTTATTTCTCTCGCTAATTTCTTACCTCCCCAACGTTCGACCGTTGCGACACGGCTTCTTCTCCAATTTTTATCATCGACTGTCTCGAGCTAATCCTTCGATTGATTCTATCGACATTTTTTTTGTTTCTTCGTCACTTTCGATTTAAAAAATCTCAGTTTCCAATAACCGGGGATTTCAGTGGTCCGTATTGTGTCTGAGACTGAGTGATTGGCGAGCGTCACGTGCGCGGGGCTATTTCAATGAATCGAAGGACCGAGACGACGAAAGAATGAAAAAAGGAAGATGAAACACGCCATGAGAGCGTCTGCTGGCGAAGGGCCGCGCGTTACCAATAATCCAATTGTCCTTACGAACAGTTCTCTCATGCCTGCTCAACCATACAAAACAATTATTGCGAGCAACCTTCACGAGGTTATATTATCCTCCGAGGCACGGCACTCTTACGATAATAATATTGTATATAAATTCCATCTTTGTCCTCGGCAGAACAATCGATCGAAAAGGTCGTATCGAGACAGCCTTAACTACTGAGGGAACGTTTGTTCGAGGAAAAAAAATTACGTCAGCTGTGACATAAGACACAGCGAGAAACAAGATATTGTCGTTATTATTCGTTGATTATTATTTATCGAGTCGAAAAATCGCATTAATAAAATAGCCGAGAGACTTTGGCCAATTGACAATATAAATTATGAGCGTTAAGTTGTCTACGTATGAAAAATTCTTACGTCTTACGCACTGTCAATAAACCCACTACTATTGCTACTAATAAAAAATTAATTAATCATATATGTACGTATCGAAACGAGTAAGCAGTTATTGGATAAATAAAGTATTCGTAGGACGAATCTTTTTTATGTTTTTCAAGGTGGAATTTTGCAGAAACGAGCCGACACCGAGACTCCGATGACTTTTTTGGATGCAACCCTGACTCTTCGCTGATCTCTCTTCGAAAATAGTCGAGAGATTCTCGTCGCCGGAAAATCGTCATGAACGAAAACTCAACGGAACCGAGACTCGGAACCGCTTTTGACAATCGAGTTGTCTCGAACGAGATTTTCCAGCGTAATTGCGTTTCGGGTCTCGATGTACGAGAAAGAACGAGATTGAGTCGGGCCAAGAAGAAGAAGACGCCTTTTCTCCGGGGGAAGGATCGATATCCGTTGTAAGCGGTCTGTCGGTGTGTCCGCCGTGTGTCCGGGTGTTCGAGCGAGGAAACTGGCGCTGCTTCTCGGGGCTGGTAGGTAGCTGCTGCTGGCGGCGCTCTTTCTCCGCTCTTCTCGCTCTCGAACCGTGAAGAGTGAAGAGAAGTGAAAGAGGGTTGAAGAAGGAGACTATAGGGTGGGAAGGAACAGGGGGGTGAAGAACTCAGCGTCGGAGGGTTTAATGCTGCAGGAAGGCTGAGACGGAGAGGAGCGACCAGAAGAAGGAGAACGAACGAAAATGAAGTAAAAGGAAGAGCAAGATAGAGTAAGAGGTACGCCCCACGGGGGTTGATATTTAAATCTCCCCTTTTCTAATTTCACCCCTCTGGCCCGCTCGGGCCGCGCGTTTCACCGTTCCAGCAGTGAAGCCCGGCCGCCTCCACCCTCTTTCTCCTTTTCCTTCTTCAGCCACCCCACCCGATCCTCCCCCCGGTCGTCCCGTGGGTACCCAGGCCGTTTCCCGAACCCCTTTCCCAGCACCTCGGCAACTACGGCGAGCGACGCCGGCCGCCATCATGAAAATATTAAGAACTCCGGGAAAATGGCCGGCCCCACCCTCGTGCCTTCGCGCCCGAACTAAGGAAAACCTCGGCGAGCTCCTGCCACCGTCTCTCAAGAACTCCACGACGACGAGACCCGTCGTAGAAAAATTTTCATCGTTCTCGCACCGCGTGAAAATTTTTCGTTCATTCTCCAATTTAAATTCACCGAACTTTTCGTGAAAAATATTACAAGTTATTTTCGCGACCCGAGGACGCGTCTCCAATTAACGAGGATCTTCAAAATATTCATATAAAAAATACCACAAACGAATAACCTTCCCGTGACCCAATTTTTGAGCCCGACCTCCGACGACGAAAATCCTCCAGTGAAAATCCTTCTCAACGTCCGCCTTTTCAATTCCATTTTTTTGTTTATATCCCGAACATGACCCGAATTACCGGCTGGCCCGGCTTACCCGCGGCTTTCCCCGCTTCAACGCTTCTCGTTCCTTTTCTCTTTCTACTTGGCGCTTTCTCCTCGCGGGCGAAAGGGGGGTTACCTCGCGAGAACTCATTCCACAACCCTCGGGCACAGTGGGTACCGACGTTGGGCAGGGGTTGATGTCGACGCCGTAGTCGCTACGCTTCGCGAGAATAAGCGGGTGAAAGGGGTCGGTTTGGGGGTGTTGGGGCGGTCGGGGGCCGCAGGCGGGGGGGGGGGGGGGGTGGAAGACCCAACCAAGCCCAGGCTTCTCTACTACCTCAAGGCGAAAGCTCCGGCAGCAGCAGACTTTCCAGATGGAAAACTCGTTTTCTCTTAGCTCGCTCGGGCAAAACTCGTTTGCCTCACTCTTGCCACCCCCCCCCCCCCAACCCCCCGAACCCCCCTCGTCCCCTCACCCCTTTCCTACACCATCTTCAACGCCGCTTTCCACCGCCCCTGCAAAAGATGGTAAGGTTCGCGGGGTTGGCGGGTACCCAACCTAACTGACGAGTCGAGTGTAAAAGCCGATTCGAGCTTGGCAAAATGGATGCTTATTAAATATTCATCAACAACTTTTATCCGGAAAATTATTAATCCGTTGATATTTTATTTCGGGAGTCGGAGAGGAATTTTCACGTGTGTGCGAGGCTCGCTGATGAGGTTGAAATGAATTATCGACGAGGGCGAAATACTTTTCTCGATGGACTGGCGAGACGTCGCTTCAGCCACGGAATCGGCCATTCGCGTCGAACCGCGGATTTCAAAGTAAATCGCTTTCACGACTTTGGGCTTTTCCGAGGGCGGGACCATTTTTTATTTGCAATTGCCGGAGCGGTATGGAGTGGCAATGGAATAAACTTCAGGCACTTTTGTCGGATGCAGAAAAACATTTCAGACACTCGTTAAACTGCCGTGAATTGATATCTCGTCGGAATTGTCCATTAAATTAAAAATGCCTGTTGCATTTTCATTCGTATCATCAAAGCTCACCCGATGATTCTTGTCAGCATTGAAAATGTACGAATCGGCATTTGACGTCGAGACTTTCGATCGATCCGTCAGCGCATAAACTTAATTAAATTATCTCTCTAGTCTAGCGGTTCCGTGTGTGTTTCTCGACGAATGGCTCGAACATCGCCAGACTTCATTCACATTCCCGGACCCTCCGACCTAATCAATGAACGAGTTGGCTAATCGCGATGTTGTGTGCGAGCGCAGTAACCCGAATACAAGGTTGAGTCCTTGAGAGAGCATTCCGTCGAGAGGGAGAGTAAAAGTTGTGCCAAGATACTCCTCTGTGGCTTGGCTTCGGTTGATGCCGGGAGTAAGCGAAGAGAGTTCGCACATGTATGGGTACACGTGGAAGCTTGGCATGCGGGTGTTTCGATGGTATAGCGTTCTCCCGCATGTACCCCAGTCGGCTTGTCCCATATTCGGCGGGAGAACGGCGCGCACGCACTCCTCCCCCGCGCAGCCCCTCCGGTACGTCGACGACCCACCCAGAGAAAGGAGTTTCCCCATCGGCACGCGTGAGAATCGCGGCGTTGGTGCGAGGCTCGGGGAACACCCCGCTGGCTTCCAAGTATGTATCATACGCTTGAGTTTCCGCTTCTACGGATTATCCGGCGGCTTCGTCTCGCCGTGGACTGCGTTTACGCGAAGCGTCGACTCGGTCGGTAAAACAGAACCGCAACTCGGCCGGATGTCGGGGCGGTTGCGATGCCACTGCTGATGCAGATCGACCCTCCCCCGGGTTGACGCGTGTGTGGTCGTCGGGGCTCACCACGTGAGCTCATCAGCCGTAAACGCGAGGCGCGCGAATCTACGCTTCTGGCCTCCCGCAGCGCGTTCCGAATTAATCGGGAAAGATCGCGCACGAGCTGCGTGAGCACGGTGCATCGTTCCGTTTCTGCGATATCCCCGTGGCGCGTCAACCACGCTCTTGCACGTCGATTAACACGTATCAATTTACGCGTTCAACGATCATATCCTTGCCACGAACGATGGTGATGTGTTCGGTCCGACGATGGAATCGTTGACCAGGTCGGAGTGAGACAGTTTCGATGGGATTGTTGATCCGGGTAGGCTGAGTCGGATCAGCTGGAACTTGTTGCTTGACAAGCTTTCCCGGTGGATTGCCGGAACGACCAATCGACCAGGGACGTTTTCTATCATATGCGTACTCCGTTAGACGGTGATATGCAATGGATAGGTTAGCGGATCATACATCGACTTTCTCCGGATCATCCGCAATACCAGCGAACACAAACTCGTGTCTTTGTACGAAGTCGTCATTGAGCTGAATTCAATGACTTTCCGGATCACTCGACACTCACCAGGTCCGCGAGCTCTTTCACGAGAATCCAGCGTGAAGCGCCGATGGATAACGGCATGAGAAGCGAATCCCTCGAGGGTCGACGGCCTTCTCGGTAGTTCCCAGCTTAGGTTGCATCGGAAGGGGTTGTAACCTACCCCGCAATCACACCGACCCGTGGAAACCGGAGGTGGAGTCACTCTCTGCTCCATACTGATACGCACTCATTACATTTCAAACCATACCTCGTAGGAGTTTGTGTGTTTGAACCATGTCATCCAAGAAAAAAGTGACGTTACGCGATGCAAGTTCCGAGCCACGCAGGTTCAATGACTTTCCGGATCACTCGACACCCGACCTCCCCGCAAGCTCTTTCACAAGAATTCGGCATAAACTGCGGGTGTCCACAGGGGAAGCCGATCGCTCGAGGGTTGTGATAGCCTTCGCGATAGTTGCTGGCTTCGGTTGCATCGGAAGCGGAAGTAAACTAGCCCGTAGCCACATCGACCCCGTGCCCGGAGGTGGAACCATCCTCCGTTAGATGGTAATACGTCTTCGTCAGCGACGGCCATCTTAGGTGTGGCGCAGCAGCACCGGCAGCGCCAGGAGCACGGCTCAAATCGTCTGCGAGGGTGTGAGGTTGCCTGCAGCTGCGAACGCTTGGATGGAGAAACAGCGGCCGTCGGGGGACGTAGCGATTAAGAAAATGAAGATGGATACTATGGGATAAAGGAGAGCGAGACGGTAGCTCGGCGGTGGGGTGGTTGGGGACTGCCGGAGGGTTGAAAGCGCGCGGTATCCACGGATTCTCCATCTTCCTCCTGCTTCTTCGTTCTTCTTCCTTCTGGACTTTGCCGAGTGTCGCTACACTTCCGTAAGTGATGACTCCGGGGAGGGTCGGATCTTTCGCGCCGCAACCGGCTATCAGCAAGAAATACCTCGGAAGAGCGTTTGATCGGTCGGAAGATTCCCGGCGCGTTCGCTCTAATCATTCGGAATCATTCGAGAGAAAGTGCCGCGATAAATTTGCGGCCGAGGGACTCGCCTTGAACTTATTCTTCGATCGCCGCAACCTCGTCGACGCTGAGTGCTTTCCCGACCCGGCAACGTCGTAACCGCCTGGCGCATTCCATCGGACCCCGACGATACAATGAATCGCCTCTTAAATCACGAACTCCCCTCTCCCACCCCACTTCAATATCCCATCTTCGGAAGAAACAGTTTTTCGTCGATTTGTCTTCTTTTTTTTTTCAGTTTTCGTCGGTATCTTTCTTTCAGATTGCTCGAAGGCGGAACGGCAGGTTTGATGGTTATTTCGAAGTTGCAACGACCCCGGTATTTCCGAGGGGGTAACGCTTCCCGTGGAGAGGTGGATGTAAGACAAGAGCGCCGGAATTGGAGGAGACGGTGAGGAAGAAACGGCGAGTCCAAGGGTGCAGGAGCCGGAAAGACGGAAGGCGCAACCAACGAGGAAATATGGTGGCCTCTCATTCATCTTTTTATGGGCACTTAAGAGGGGTAACCATGACGACGTGGGAAAACTCGGCGGAGAAACGAGAGCCGGGCTGTGCCGAGACGTGAGCTCGGTTATCGGGGAAGGGGATGGCGATCGTAAAATTAAGTAATGAGAAAGATAAGAAAACATCGTCTCGCACCGCGGTGATGAGCCGTTTCAAGCGATTCCGTCGCGCTGATCAGGTTGACTTAACGAAGAACTGACGGTGATCAACGGTGAACCAACGGTGAGTCGGTTGGCGGATTCTTGGTGTTTTCGAACGTCCTTAAGTTCCGTTATTCGTTACATCATCTCGTTCATCGTTACCGACCTCTTCATGACCTTCTACCTCCAGTCACGATGGTGCGCCCTGGTGTCACGAACTATTTCGCTGCCTCCGGGCGGTTACTATCGTTGATGGTACCACTGGTAGACTGGTAAAGTGGTTCGTGGTACGGAAGGCGCGCTGCGCGACGCTCGCCGTGAACGTTAGTCGGCAGCCACGGAGTAACGCACGGGGCGAAGAGCGAAGAGGGAGTGGGGAAAAATGGGCAAAGTTTCGTTGCCAGCCACCTCGGGACTCAGGCCGTACCGTGAGGGCGAAAATTTTCCAGATAAACGAGGATATTCTACTCTTGGAAATTGTTGGGCCAACCTATCCCACCTCCTCCTCTCTTCCACGCGAGGAAAGGGACGGTCGCCGGCGAAGCTCGGAAGCGAAGCTTCCAGACGACCTTTAGCGTAACGTCCTACCCATCAGGTCCACCATCTTCGTTCGCGATCATTTTTCATGGGAACCCGTTAACCAAACTACACCCCAGAGTGGTTGAGAGTATAGTTGTATAGCAAAGTCGGTGGCGCGCTACAGTGCTGTACAGTTAAAATTAAGAAATTCATTGACTTAGAATTTCTAAGATGGTGGACAACTAAGATGGTCCCAAGGTGAAATCCTAACGACACCTCTCGTCAACGCCGTATCAACGCCAACTCACTGACAGCGACAGCGTGCAACAATGTCACGAACTACGTAACCAACCGGAAAACCATTTACCAAATATCTTCCCGGATGTCTTCATTTCCGACCCCCTTTTTGTTTTTTTTTTTTTTTTTTTTTTTTTTTTTTTTTTTTTTTTTTCATCACTTCCATACGTGCCGGATAATTTTTCCGCGGCGACCGAGTCTTCGGGCCAATGCTTCGGTTGACACGGGGGAGGGTTACGGGCGTATCGCCTTTAACGTACGACATTAATGTTTTTGTCGGTGGTTTGCGGGCGTGGGTAGTAAACAAGTGATACACCCTCGAAGCCACCGCTACTATCATCCCCCAACCCCGACTATGTTGTTCACTCAGTCTCGGGGATTCGCCTACCCTCTATTTCCCTGTATCTTTCCCTCTTCCTCTTCGCATACCCGGAGCCACGGCAGTCTCTCGTCGTAAGCCTCAACCTCATTCTCTCACTCTCCGCATACACTCCCGACACTCCCCAACCCTCTCTGCTACCATGGACGATCCACGCTGGGAGCGCTCCACGCTCCTCCGCGTTTCCGGAACTCACTCCCTGACCGACTATCAACCCACACCAACGCCACCGTAACGTAATCGTATCCACTGAAAAAGAGATAAAAACCCGCTCGCTAATGCTCCGCGCTGCATCTCGGATAAAAGGTTCAAAAGAAAAAATTTAAAAAAAAGAGAGAATGTTGTTTACACGCATTGAGGGAGTTGATTAAAGCATTTGGGATACGAGCACTTTGGAATATCGCTGTTGGCTTTGTGCTAAGCCATTTTCGCCATAATTTTTGACAAAAAAATTTTCGTCTCATCCGCAACGATATTCAAAAATATGATTATTGTCGACGACAATGTTTATTGTAAAAGTGGATTACTCACGATCACTCGCGACCTGGAAATGAGATTTTTCGAACGCGGCTGACGTTTCCCTTCGATGACGTCGCTTCGGGTCAACAAGTCAGATTTTTTAAAATAAAAAATTACGTCATCGATGGAATTTGTCTCTGTGTGCTGTGCGCTGAAGAAATGTAATTTCGGTACTCGACGAATCGTTATTAAAAGATTTAAAAAAAAAAAAAAAACTGGTTGCAATCGTAAACACTGTTTGATCCGTAATTAAAGGAGATGAAAATACTCTTCGGCGTTTCCATTTTCTCCCTTCGTTCTTTCTCATTCCCAGCAGAGCCGCGGCACGAGCACGGGGAGGCTTGTGGTTTTCGGTTCAACCCCGGCGGCGAGTTGCCTGCGGCGGTTGGTGGTTATTTTTATTGGCCGCGTGTTTATCGGAAGCACGTTCCGCGTGCTCTCAGTTACACCGAGCGGTCTCGTTGCTGCAACGTGGAACGAGAGACAGAAAGACCGGAAAAAACGGAAAAAAAAAAAAATAAACGTCCGAAGGGTTGAAAAATAAGGTGAAAATAAACACGGCAGTTAACGCGAATCACCAAGAGCCTGATGTGCCCTCGAGTCAAAAAATACCGCGCCAAAGCCAGAATTCCGTAGGATTTAATCCACCCGCAAATCTACCTTCAAAAAAAAAAAAAAAAAAAAAAAAATATACTTTCCGCATCCCCATATTTTATTCTCTCCGTGAAAAGGAGCCACGACAAAACTTTCTCAATTTCAATTATTTCGAAAAATTCGCTGTTCGCACAAACACAGGGCTTTCGGTCTCGAACCTCGAGAACCTTCGTAAAACCATTTTCGTCGTCTTCGATTTTTTTTCACCCCGTCTTACGGGAGCCGCATTTTCTCTCCTCAGGAGCTATGACGGAAGCACTAAATAATGCGGTGGTAGCGTGGCGAGTCTCTTCGCGAGTGTCGGCCTTGGGGGGGGGGGGGGGGGAGGGAAGAAGGGATGCTCGGTACGGTCGTTGCACGGCAAGAGCAAGAGGAAGCGAGACTCGAAGGGGGTTTTCTCGTTCGTCGAGGAGGAGGCTCGAAGAACGAGGGAGTGGCCGGGCGAGGGTCGCCACGAGAGGACCTCGAGAGCACACAGTCAGAAAGAGAACCGGAGGGTTGGAAAGAGGGTGAAGCTGCCGAGACGGCGAGCGCCCTGTGGGTCGCGAGGGGGGGGGGCAGAGGGGGGGGGCGGAGGGGATGGAGGTGAGCCGGAGATTTCGCGGGTGCAGAGTTATAGTGAAACTTTCGGGCATTTATTTCACGAATCTGCATACTACGTCCGCTGCGGGGTGCTTTCTGGCTCTGGGCTCTCTCCGTTGCCGCTGCTGCACCACCGCGCTATAACCACCGCGCTATGAGACGCCCGCGCCAAGGGTTCGGGGGATGCTTCGGGCTCTCCGTGTCGCCGTTGACGCTAGCGCGGAGGGTTGTAGATTCGCTTCGTTGCCTTCCCGGAGACGTCCTCTCGTGACGTACGTCAACTAAGGAAGCTCGACGTCCGAGGGATTCCAGGTGCTGGCAGCGGGGATCTCTCGTGCATCCGTATTCAACTCCTGCTCCTGGTGAGCTCGGCACTCTCGAGGACAAAACGACCCGAGGGGGTTGTACACGAGCTAGATGGAAAATCCCTTTCGACCCGGATAACACAGTTCCGGTATTCTTTGCACTGGAAACGCGGATTCGGAGTTGCTTGTACCGACTGCACTTTCATTCTATAGCTCGACTTTCAGATATGCGAGAGATGACTGAACGAGGGCATTTTTTACGAATCGTACATTTTTTTTTAGGGTGGGGTTGCAGGTGAGCAAAATAAAAAAAGCAATGATTCCACCACATCCTCTATTCGATAGGTTGACTTAGAGCTATGCCAGAGAAGACGGAAGGAGGAGTTCTCTGAACCAATTTTACATTTTTCTTCTGGTGAGTTGGATTCCGGACACGAGAAGCCGGTTGGCTTAATCGACGACTTCGGTTCTACATCTTTCCAATTGCAAGTTTCAGGCATGAGGAAAAAAAAGGCAGAAGCGGTGGTGTCCTCGGCACGTTTTCTACATCGATTCTTTGAGAGATTGGATTCGGGCCGAGAAAAGGCTGAGAGGAAGAGGGTTGCCGAAGAGCCGGAGGAATTCGAAGAGCGCCGAGGCCAGAAGCGTTACGGGAGTCGCAACCGCTCTCGACAGTTAATGCTTCCCCGTGTTCTTTCGGAGAACGAAGAAAGATAAGGGAATAGGATTGGCGAAGGAGCCATCGGGGTTCGATAGTGGGAGGGATGGAATCTATCGGAAGGAATAATATCGGCTCGGGCGAGCGGAGAACTTCGGAAAGGCCTTCGGTTGGGCGAAGTCGACGCTCTCCGGCGCCATTACGGAATTATTGATGGAAGATGGTAGAAAGATATGGAAGGTGAAGGTGAGCGCGACGGGGTTGGGAGGAAAGGACCGAGAAAGAGCGGCTTCCGCTGGCAGGGGTTGGCGGCCTCGAGTGAGGACGCCGAGAGGAGAGGACGTGGGAAAGATGGAGAACGAGCTTGCCCGCGGCCTTTTACTGCGCGGAGAGAAAATTTACGGCTACGCAAACTACCACCTTAAACTCGGCGAGGGACTAGCCAAACCATCCTCAGCCCTCGCCATCGGAGAATGCCTCTCAGAATCTCGCCTCCTCGCCTCTGGCCTCGCTTCTTCGACCTGCAACTTCACCAAATTTCGCGGACGTTGAGACTTCAATGCTGAGACGGTGACGACCGTTTTTTCTTCTTGGTAATGTCGAAACGATCGGACCATCGGGGATAAAAAAAAAAAATTTGAAAAGAAAAAATGCGAAAATGAAGATCACGGCTCAGAAGGTCTTTTGCAGTTCTGCGTAACGGGCCTCGTTGAGCAGATTTTTTTTTAGATACTATTCAAATATTGCTGTTATCTGTCGAAGGGAAAATTCCTACGGGCGAAAAATATTATTTCTGGCAATTACAAATGACCCGATTGATTTTGGACATGAACTTCTGGTGGAAATGTCTACAGCGCTGAGAATACTTCGGGCGAATGTGCTGTCAAGATATTTCGTTGGAAATCTCAAATTTTTCATGTTCTCCAAAGTACAGGTTTAATAAAAAAAAAATATTAATAAAAAAAAATTTTAAATAGAAAAAAATAATTAAAAAGAAAATCAATAAAAATAAATAAAAAAGATTTTCTTTCTAAATCACCATTGTCGAAGCGTCATAGTTTCTTATATCGGTTGAAATGAATTGCGCGAGAAGAATCTTAGAAAGTAGATAATTCATCCGGTTGGTTTAACTGGATTGAAGGGGCTTTGTTTATTTTAATCTCCGAGCGGATTCGGCGCAGAGAGGAATGAATAAAGGGGTGTTGGGATAGGATTGAAGGCCTCAGCGGAACATGTCCTCGAAAGTCTGAGCTGTCTGAAAAGTTTGGCGTCGAGGTTTTTTTTTCTCCGTGAGGAAGCGAGTTGCCGAGGGGGGGAGATTGAAACGGATGATGGGAAAGAGTGTGTTATCACGTCGAATTAGCCCGATGAGAAGCCGCCATTGAAGGTCGACCGGTGAAAGCTTGAAATTTAAAGAATATTTTTACTCCATTTGAGAGCCGAGTTTCAAGTAGGTTTTCAACCCTTTTCGAGCATGTTCTCCGCGCAGCTATTTACTCTTTCCTCGCTCGGGCAAGGTGGGCAAAATGTTACGGATGTTCGAGAGTGCGCTAATCCAGCAAGATTACGATAAACCCTAAAAATGTTCTCAGCTAAGTCGCCTGCAAGTTTGCGCCTGGCTGGGCAGAGGAGAATGAGAAAACAGTCGCGAAACGAGGAGAGAAGCTTAAAGTGCCGTGAGAAAACGTGCTTTCTCGAAGACGGCGCAACACTAATTAGAAATTAACATCGCATGCGTGGGAAAAAAAAAAAAAAAAAAAAAAAAAAAAAAAGCGTTACTTTTTCTTAATCCCTTTAAACTGCGGCGAACATGGAGTGACTTTCTAAAACGCGAGAAAAAAGCGCAAAAACGTTGAAACAAATTTTGCGATTGGTCAGCAAAAATTACCCATACGGATATTTCTCCTGAAAAATATTTATCACCGTGCGAATTATCATATTTTTTCCCGGCGCACGTTAAATGCTGAAAAAAAAATTCACGCCGAATATTTACAGAAGTAAAGTCGCGAAAATTGATCTGAGATGCGGTTGCTCCTGCCTCAGACGAGGTATTCGTCGTGCGCTTCGCCACTGCACTTCGACGGTTGTCCGCGCGATATGATCGTTAAAAGGCAAAAGTTCATTGCGTGACGGCTTCGTTCACCGGAATGCTCCCGTTCAACGTGCGTTTCCCGCATACTTTCCGGCTTCTGCTTTTCGTCGTTGAAGCTCCCCTCGCGCGAGGCTGACAATATGAACCGCGCGAAATCTCGATAATTGAATTATCGTGTCCTCGTCGACTAAACCGGATTTCCACCAACGAATTTCGTGCATTTTCGTTTTCTCGGCCCGACGACATTTTCAAAATCCACGACACAACTTCGAGTTTGGGAACGGCGAAGGAAAAAAAAATTAGGGATGGAGTTTCATGTTTTTTTTATTTATTTTTTATTTTTTATTTTTTTTTTTTTACCGAAATTATAGTCACAGGCGGCTCATTGTGATTTTATTAGCACGGAATTTATTCGCGATTCGCTTTCCCAACCCCTTTTACGAATTTACAAGAGCAGCCACTGTGCGCATTATTATCGATCGGACGGGGAGAAATGAGAAGAGGCAGAGGTGGGCTGCCCGTTCGTATGAACGAACCGCCATCCCGAACCGCTATTAATTAATACCGCGCTCGCTGCTCGCTTAACTGTAATTATGCGAGCAACCGACTATCGCAAAATTGCGTCACTCGTCGCCGCTCGCCGCTTCCCCGTACACAAAACTGAGATGGAATTGCTATTCTGGGGTATTTTTTTTGTTTTTTTTAATTTATGCGACGGTCCTTTCGCGACTTCGAAACGTCGACGAATTCCCGAGACGCGGACAGCATAATATGAAAAAAATATCGCAACGTTATTTTCATCGTCATGAAAATTCATGACCCACTCATTGAAACTTCAGCTCCACCGTAACGAAACACCTTTAATGTGTAAATTGTTGTTGTTTTTTTTTTATTTTATTTTATTTTTATTTTTAATTTTCAAAAATTAGAAAATTCTCAGGCTCGTCGTCCCTCGAGTCCCACTTTTCGAACGTTAATACGTTTTCCAAAAATCTTTGGACATTTTTTCACGCATCGTTTCCACATGTTCGTCGGAAAGGGAACGAAAATTCGACAACAAATTATCTAACGAGGGTGACTGCTGGGCGAATTAAAGAAAATGAGGAGAATTACGAATGTACCGGAAAATTGGTCTGTCGAGAATGGATCATGAGTGGCCGACTCGGGTCGCCGGAATAACAAATATCACTCTCGGTATTAATGGCCACCGATGAAAGATGGCTTCTTTGACATCCAGTTTTTTTTTTTTTTTTGCCGTACTCAAAGCCCCCGCGTATGTCGCGGTAGCGGATAAAAAATAGCCGCACGGACCGAGCGAACGGACCGACCACGGCCGGACGAGTAATAAAGTAATTTTATGAAGTGGTCGCCAGCGTCCGGTCGTGCGTCGTCCTCTCGCAGCGAGGGGTTGAACAGGGTGAAAAATGGGCTCCGACCCGCGGAGCCACGCAGCCTGACCAGGAGTAAAACCTGTTCCCCGTCCCGGAATCATGGCTAACCCGCCCTTAAGTGAAAACATACTGTCCCTTGTCTTGCAGTTTCCTCCGGCGGACGCTGGGACGGCCGAGGGTGAGGAAAAGGACAGGGGGATAAATTGCAGGAAAAAAAAAGAGCCGTAGCGGACGAGGAGCTTCGGGACGGTGGAGCGTCCGACCGTTCGCCGAGAGTTACACTTTTTGCTGGTGAAACCGCGGTTAAATACAACGGCGAAGGAAAGGGTGAATTTCGTGGGAATAAATCACTTTGGGGAGTCGGTTGGATCGGTAAATTATTTTCTGTCCTCGTGGTCTCGAGCGCAAAAAAAAAATGTGCTCCGATAATCCGAAAATACGTGGATAAAGTCGCCGCAAAAAAAGCCCACATAAAAATAGTATCGGATGGACGATTCGATGATTTTATTTAGTTACCGGCGTCCGCTCAACAATATGGCGGCGACTGTTTACACGACAGTTAACGTTGCACCTGAAAAAAAAATGAACCAACGAAAACGCGAAATTCGAAGCTTTAATTGAACCGGAAACTGCCCTGAGATTTTGTCTTCGAGGGAACAATCGTCCCTCCGCTATTACCGCGGGAACGGTGAAAATAACGAGCACACCTAACTTTTGCGGTTACGTGAGTTTTGCCATGGCATTCTCGTGATTACACGAGATTCCACTGGGGGGGGGGGATGCAAAATAATAAATTAAAAAAAGCGTCGCAATTCCAGCAGTGACTATACGTATATACATATGTACAAAGAGAGCTCCGTTTTGTTGACTGCGAGGAGCAGCGAGTGGGGGTTTGGCCAAGCAGTAACTTTGCCCGCTATTAGATTATAAGCGAGCGGCGAGCATCTGCAGAATCTCGGACTGGAGCCATTAATTTTCGTTAAAAACCGAATGCCGCGAGCGTTGAGTTTGTTGCACAACCGGTAGCTTCAACTCCCTTTTCCTAACCTCATTCTGCGTCGCTGTTCTCATCTCTTTCGTCCCCTTTCTGCTTTTGGGCTGTATCGTACAGTCGGTATGAAAGCAGCGGGATAAGTAAGCACGGCTTTACATGGTTAGGCGAACATTAACGTTGGCTCTTCCGTGCCCACCAACCACTACGACATTAAGATTTAGCGGTCCGGCATTTGTTTCTCTTAAGTCACGAGAAGCCATGCGACGATGACACACCCCTCCGTCTCACATAACCAAGAAATATAAGCCCTTGAAAGTCATTTTTTTTTTTTTAATTAACCCATTTGGAGTGATTTTTCTCTGAAAGTGAAAACGCCATTATGGTCAGACTCGCAGAAGCGGCGAGTCAATATCTAAATTTATCTAAATCGCGATTTTTCATCTCATTTATCGCTTCCATAAGAGACACGATCCCTTTTTCATTCGTTCACCGGATGAGCTTCGATTAACCTGACGAATAGTTCGGAGTTCACATCGGTGGACAAACATTGCTCGCACGTTCGAGACTCGTGGAAGTTTGGAGCTGGAGCAAGAATCCATTGCCGTTTCGAACACGGACGGGGGTTTTCGTACAAATCCTAGCCCACCATTCGTCGCTGATCTCGTGAAGGAGCCTCGCGACTCTCGAGTTCGCGGGTGCGCCTGGGAGCGGCGCTACTTGTCGACCGAACGAAAAAGCCGGGTTCGAGTCTCGGCTAACGTGAATTTTACGTTCTGTACTGTTGGTAATCGAGTGGGATAGCAATATTTTTTTTTTTTTTTTTTTTATGGCATATAAGAATCGTAATTTTTTTTTTTTATGTAAATTTACCCTTGACCAGCATTGTCGACTGGCTAAAAATGTTAGGCGTATTTTTATTAAGCGCCTACTTGACCCCACTTTTAAATTTATCATACCATTTCGCGACGCTTTACTACCCGAGGCAAGGACCAGTATTTTATCGCGCTAGCCTGTTGGTTTCCCGGTCCCGCTCACTTACTCGCTAGGTTTAGTACAAAAGCTTTATGATTCTCGCTTCTCACCGTCATTTCTCTCGACCTCCCTCCGAGCAAACTTTCCGCCGAAACGTTTTTCATCCCTTAATGACTGACCCTTAAAAATTAAGTATCCACCGCGAAACTCACCCCCGTATCTTTTAGTCTCGCAGCATCGAGAATATTGCCGGAGTAATAAAAACAAACAATGCCTCAACTGCAACAACAACAAAAAAACACTATTTCATTTGTCTTATATATATATTTTGGAAATTCGTTTGTTCGTTTCTTTGTTTCAGTTTCGAAAAATAAAAATTTCCGGATACTAAATGGTTTAACATAAAAAATAAAGTCGTTCAAACTGAGGAACACAAAATGAGATGAAAAAAAAAAAAAAAAAAAAAAATTTATACATTAAAAAAAACATTACGAAAAAATATGAAATGTTTCGCAATAAAAATCATGAAGACAGCGGCAGTAATTATTATTTTTTGTGATGACAAAAAAACGTGGCGCGACAGTCATAAAATAAAATTTTAAGGTGGAGCAGTGTAATTGAGCTCTTTTGTAAATTAAGAGACACGGAGCAGGCGTTAAAGTGTTTTAACGCCCGGAGTACGTGTGTATACACTCGGCGAATACAATGGCACTCGGGTTAGCGAAGCCCAAACATTTTTTCCGGCATTCTTCAACCCCCGGTCCGTGTGTGTGTGCGCTTCGCGACCGAGGGGGTGAGTTCCGTGCCCGAGGGCGGGGGGGTGCATACTCACTGGCGCGAGTGAGAAAGAATTAGAGAATGAAAAAAAGAAGGGAAAAAAAAAAAAAAAAAAAAAAAAAACTTGTCCGACACGTACCCTCGACACTTGTTCCCCCACCGCTCTTCTCACGGCGCTCTCACAGGGTGTAAACGATCTCGACTCCAGACACGCGCCACCCAGATTCCCGAGGGTCGCACGCCGCACGGTCTGTGTATGTGTGTGTGTGTGTTTTTTTTCTCTCAACCAACCCCATCCCTTGCTTGGGACTCGACTTGCTTCCGCACGGGCCTCAGGGGGTTGCCTTTTTTTCTAACAGGTGGCCACTGTCGCGGTTTTTTTAACACCGTTTAACCCGTCACAGGTGGCGTCAACTACCCTAACGCACACGTACCCTGACGCGGGTTATATAACTGTAATTATTATCCTTTCCTTTCTGTGCTTGTTTTTTTTTTTTTTTTTTTTTTTTTTTTTTTTTTTTTTTTTTTTTCGACGCTCGCCGCAAGCGACACGGCGCTCGCCGCAGAGTGTTGTATAAAAAAAAGAATAAAAAAAACTACCCTTATGACATTACCTTTTTGCTTCGCGCTCTCGACGGGGGATGAGCGATAGAAATTTGAATAAAACAATTGGCCGCAGGGGTTAATTGAAAGCTTACGAAAAAAAAACTACCCTCTCGCACCGTTCGCCTTGCGGAATTTCTCTGGGAAATAATGAAATAAGACCAAAAAAAATTGTGAACTTCCGAGCAAAAATTATCCTCGTGGCATAGCAGTTTTTTTCTTTAAATGAGAAGGGTTAATTGTGTCGCGGAAAAAAGTAGCCTCGATGACTAAGCTCGATGTGCGAATAAACGAAAAACTACCCTTACGAAAAGTGTTCTATTTTCGATGAAAATTCGTTCGAAAGTTGGGGAATAAAATGAATTAGCGTGGGAGAACCGATACGACCAGTCGAGATAGGAAGCGTTATAAATAAATCGTCGGAAATTAAAGGAAATAAAAGCCGAGTAACATTCGCGAGGCGCGAAATCTTTGCTGGCACGAGAGTAAGAGAATAAAAATAAGACAAACTCCGGTCTCTCTTTTTTTTTTTTTTTTCTTTTTTTTTTTTCGTACTTCGAACGACAGTGGGGGTCGAAAGTGGAAGGGGGGACTTTCTTCAACAGCGTCCATGGAACAGCAAACCGAGCGGCAGCGAGATGAGAGGGGTAGAAGTGGATTTGCAGGGGTGGTGAATGCAAGAAGGGGAGGAAAAGGAAAAGGAGAGCCGGCGCTGCTCGGTGAGATTCTGGCGGGGGATGAAACTCTCGTGGACGTTCGAACTGAAAAGTGGGGGTAAGAACGCCGGTTGGCGCCCCTTAAATACCCCTCCCCTACTCATTCCTAAACCCCCTCTCCCCCCCCTGAGTTGGCAAATCAATAAAAATACGAAAGAGTCCCGGAGACTCCTTTTGCTCCTTTTCACAGCTTCGAAATTGTGGCGAAAAATTTAATTTTTTTTTTTTTTCTTCATTCTCCTTTATTATTAATTAATAGATATTTCGTACAAAAATCAAACCTCCCTCCTTTATTCGTGATGATTTATACTTTCCAGCACTTCATCGTCGTCATTCGGAAATTCATTTTTTCATCAAAAATTTTGCATGAAAAAATTATTTTTTAACTTTAGGTATTTGATTACAAATCTACACGAGTCGTCGTTGGGTTTTTAGCCAACTCTGCATAATTATTTAAAAAATTAGATAAATTTATGTACTTCTCCGATTTTTTTTTTCTGATATCCATAATGCGTGGACTTTGTGTTGGAAAAAATGTTTTTATTTTTGGCTCGCCGTTGCAATGCGCTCGTCCGAACAGCTCCGAGGTGCCGCGAATCGTCAGAAACAACCCCTTCCCGATGTCGCGGGCAAGACCTACAGCAGTCCGTCGAGCCGCTTGAGAGCGACACTCCGTCGGCCCCTGCCAACCCCTTACCGCGATACGGCAAATCAACCTCGCGACGCGCTCATGTTCTTTTGTTTCTTCTGCCTCAAATAGCGCCGGGAATTTTCGCGTCCGAAACGACAAATAAAACTCGTATAAGCTGGATAGTTGGAAAAAAAAATATCACAAAATTTTGCAATAAAAAATAAATGGGATTGTCACCTGGCCATTCTCTATACATCGCCTTGGAAACAAGGTGGAAAGTGAATGCAAAAAAAAAAAATAATAATAAATTTAATCACAGTAAATCAGAGTCGACCTGGAGAATGAAAAAAAAAAAAAAAAAAAAAGAAAAGACCATCTAAAAAATTAACATCAACCACAAAATCAATGAATAACAATAGCGAATAAATCGCTCGACAGCCAATATACATTATTTCGCCGGTTCTCTCGGCCCTCGTCTCAATATTCTTTTTGCCGGCGATAACTCTGTGTACACTTGGCCAACGGTAGTTTTACAGGCGAAAGTTGCCGGGAGAGTTTCCAAGACGTTGGCCAAGTACGGGGGTTGGAGGGACGGGAGGTGGTCGGGTTAAAAGTGCGAGGACGAAGAAGCCTCGCGGCGAGTGTAAGAGCGAGGGTCGTGAATTTCCGATCGCTTTTCTCGGCCCTTCCGCAAGAGAGGGCCCTTTATTACAGAATGAAACAAAAGAAAGTGGCGGCGCTGTTCGCGAGGTGGTGGAAGACGGTACGGGGCGAATTCTGGAAGACGAAAGGAGTCTGGTGGGGTTGGAGATGAAAATAAGAGAAGAAGGAAAAAGAGGTATTGCGGGATGGTTGGGAGGAGGATGGAGGAGTTGGGGGGGGGGGGGGGGGGGTTTGGGTGGAGGTCGAGGAAAAATCGTCCCCATTGTCTCCGGCGCCATTTTATCATTCCTCTTCGGTGTGCTGCTTCTGCTTCTGGCGAGGGGGTGTAAAAAGGGGTGACGTCGGAGAGGGGTGGGCGGGCGGAGGGTGGACGAGGAAGAACGAGCCCCCTTGGCATATTTCAAATGACAAAAACCAGAGCCACCCTCTGAGATAGAGACTAGCTCTGTCGGACGAAGGGGATGGAAAACTAGGGATGAAACACAGCGCGCGGGCTCCGCAAGAAGAAAGGGAAAGAAAGTGAGAGGGTGGATATCTCGCCGACGCCTCGGGTTCTCTTCTGAGACCACCCCTATCGCGTATCCCACCTCAAGCCTCCCCCGCGCGCTCACCCGCCGAGCAACCCGAGCGTCCAGGGACTGAACGACGTCTTAAACTTTAATTGCCTTTATTTCGAAACGCGAGCGCGGGAAAAACTTGACTAACGAATCGGCCATTCGAGGAACGGACGAACGGAAGAAAAGACACCTCGCCGACGCACCCGTACTTCCGACCGTCGGGAAGTTTTTTTTTTATTTTTATTGACAATCCGGCTCCGCTACTAAACAAGTCACAGACTCAATGTACCGGACCGGCAGTTTTTATTTTTTTAATCGACCATTTAAGTTTACGCGCACGTAAAATGCGAATGCGACAGAAAATTAATGTACTTTTGGAACGAAATTAAAGTGAATTATCGTAAGACACAAAGTCACTTTGTAGTAAAATTCAAGTCAATTATTTTTTTTTTTAAATTTACCGGTTCATTAAATTTATTAAAATTGTATTGATCTTGTTTTCTTTTTCGACGCTTATTTCAGTATTAAAAAAAAATAACTTACTTTACTCGTTGTGTAATTCCTTGATTGTACAGCCTGCAGAGTGGATTATTATCGTTATGGATTCCGCGAAGGTGAAAAATCAAAACGCAAGATAATACAGTCGTAAAAGTATTTATTTCATGAATTCGAGTGGAGCCAAAAATTTAGCTCAAGTAACTTTTGCCGTTCCAAAGCCTCAGAGTCGAGAGAGTTTTGCCCTGCAACAAATGAACGAACAATTGTGGGACGAAAGGGTCGATCGAAAGACACGAGAATAACGTAAGAAAGTATATCGGAAATGAATTATTAAAAAGATTATTGAATTCTTGTAACGCGATTGTGACAAATCGTCGCCGAATTAATGACGGTATTACTGTGGAGTTGTCGAACTCATCGCCGCTGCGACGCTACGTAGAGCCCAGTCTTAAAGATATTGCAATCGAAGCGTCGATAGAATATAACTGATATAACCTTTTCCGCACTTTCTCGCGGACGATTCTCCAGCTTCGCGTCTTCATCGAGACTAGCCAATTATTATATAACCGGCTAAAATTCCTCTTCGATTACGCATATTCAACGTCGCTGAGATCGGGAAATCAAAATTTAAATACGTTAGATTGTACCGACGCGGTCACAATTTTATCGATGGAAATTCATGGAAATAGCGATACTTCGTGTATTTCTCGTTGGTTTTTTTTTTTGGAATTTCGTGAGTAAAAAATTCGCTGTTATGAAAGGGCAATCCGCAGAATTTGTCACAATTTTCCGAGCTTGTATTTTCGAGAGCAGCGATGAAATTTTAATTTTTTTTTTTTTTTTTTTGATAAATAATACAACGACAAATAATACGTGCATTTTTCTGTCATCGTTTCGTAAAATGTAGGTATCGGAATGTTGCTTGCAAAATGCGAGGAGCGGCGTCGAGAAAGGGCGATCCGGTGCGTATTCGATCGCGGTATAGCCGAGGGGTGGCTTTTCGCGTCGCGAAAGAGTATACAGTATATACAAGAGCCCTCTTTTCCGGGACCGGAGAGAACCGAACCCTCGTCTCTCGTCTCTCTTAAGCAGTCCAATTTCTGGTGTGTATATTTTAGGCATTAGGATGGAGCGAGAGAGGGCCATCGACCATTTTATATACACCGTCTTTTATCCCTTTCGGACGGCGGCAACGAAGGGCGAGACGAGCCACCCCCAGCACTTCGGAGGGTGAGTTGACGTCAGAAAAACCACCCTGGCTACTGCTATCGCTCTTTCCTCGTTTTCCATCCCTTCTTTACTTTATTCACTGGCCCGACAACCATCGCCCCAGCGACTCAACCCGCCTCCACCTTCTTTTTCTCCCTCGCTCTCCATCCCCGCTGCCGGCATCGACTTAACTCGGCCCGAATGGGGGAGTATCCTACAAACGCTTCAGAAAAGTCTCGAACTTTCAGCAAAATGGTTGTTTCGTGGAATTTTTTTTTTTTTTTTTTTTTTTTTCTTTTTCTTTCCCCACTGCCCATATATTTTTGAGCTACGCTTTCGTCGCAATTTCCACAGAGGCTTGGTCCAGATGAATTTTTTAATTGTGGAACTTATATCGACAAACGAGATGCGCCCGATTGTACAAAAACTCCGACATCGCTCGATCGTGTCCGTTAATATTATTTTTTTATTTCATTTTTATTTCATATTTTTTTTTTTTTTTTTTTCTTTTCTCGTGCATTAATTTATTCCGCTCTTCGCTTGCCTCGAGCTCCATTAATTACTTCTTCTTTTTTCGCTGCTCGCTCCGCGCCGGCATCGCGAGGCAAATTTGTACGATAAAACATTCAGACAAATCCCTGTTCTCTGCCAGTTAAAATATTCTTGGGTCGGGCGAGAGTCTTCGAGGTTGAGAAATCCTCGCAAAAATACCGAGACAAAATTGCCCCCGGCTACGCTTGGATTACGTCCCTCAATCTCTCTCAAATCATTCGAATCCGAGAGAGGACCTTTCTGCTCACTCGCTGGACCAAACTTGCTGAATGCCAGCGCTTTATATTTACCTCACGCGTCGATTCACACGAGAGAGTTTCATGCGGAGAACAAAGAATGTCACTGGGTTTCAATGTCAGGTCAGATTCATCCTTCGGTCACTCCCGAACGCCTCTGAATATTACCGGAGTTGAATTAAAATAAACAAAAAAAAAAAATTACGACTCTCAACACTTGAAAAAAAGAAAGTCCCAAAAGGTATTCTGACAATATACCATTTTTTTCCTCACCACATTGCCGTATTTTATTACATTATGATTTTCACTTCTGGATTATAATTTATGCTCGTTCTTAATAGTCGAAATTTTTATTCCAAAAACATATTTTCCATGCCGATTATTTTTTTATATAAATCGACTTTTCCCATTTTGGACCTGTTTTTTTTTTTTTTTTTTTTATTTTTTTTTTTTTTTTTTTTTATTAAGACATTAAAAAGGACGCTCTGGAAACCTTGCTTTTCGTTCGACTACGATCTTAATTTCGATCGCGATTGCACCAAAAATAATGCTTGAGTCCACCTCGTGTCTGATTTATCTTGCCCCGCGATTAGACCGTTTCGATCCCCAAGCACGAACCTTTTTCTTCTTCTCCACCTTCAGCCTCAATTTCCAACATCAACTCGCGAGAAAACATCGAGTCCACCTTGTCTACGATTCGATCCGCGCAGCACGAACTTCTTGTTCTTAACTCTAACCCCCTCACAAAGCCTCGTCATCTCCCTCACAATAATTCAACGTCGTAGTCTCTTATCTAAATTTTCCGATTTTTAATTTTAGCCACACTTAGCGAGCGTTTATCGATTGCTTTTTGAACTTCAACCCCCAAACCCTCGATTTCCCCTACTCGACAATCCGCCACCAAAGATTCTCATCTACATTTTCCAAAATAAAATTCGTAGCTTGTTCATGTTTCGAATTATTAATCTTTACCACTTTTGGACAACGACCATTAACTCTATCGGAAACAACAAGATCCGAAACCTCATCGTCACCCGCGCAACAATTTCGCAAAAAATCCTCCCATCTATATTTACCAGAATAAAAAAAAAAAAAAACCCCCCGTAACAGTTTCTCAACTTCGAAATTATTAATTTTGCTCACTTCTAGCGTACGTCGATTACTTCTGGGACCGAAACTCATCCCGAGCTCTCATCATTCCGCGCACAATAATTCCCCCCCCCCCCCCACCGTACAGTCCCCAGAAAATAAAATACGTGGCTATCGATAAAATTTGTATTTTTCACGACTTTCGGCGAACGTTCGTCGACCGCCGATCCGCAAAAATCAGCGACGAAGCTCCGACTGACCAAGCCTACTTTCGACCACCGCCGGAACTGCATGATCGGTGGTCCCATCGACTCGAATTCTCACATTTCGGGCCCCGCCGATGCCCGGTCATCCCCACTTCCTTCACGCTATTAATTCCCTACTCTTCGTGACCATCGCGTCCACGTCCTCGTACCCCGTTCCATAGGTACAGAAACGTCCCCTTTCTGAGGCCGGCAAAAAAAAGGAGGTCATCCGTTCTGCGAAAACCTGTTTGCTCGCATTCAGCGCTACTAAAAAGATCAACGAGGATCATCGGCGCATCCAGCGAGCTCGAAGGTATCCGAGGGAAGCGCGGTGTGCCTTGGGAGATTCGGAAAGGGGAGAGAGTCTTGCAGAGTCGTGAAAGGGTTGCCGGCGTTCGGGTAACGGGCACTCATTAGCATATCCCATCTAGGTACGAGTCCTTTCGGCGGCGCGGAAGGTCCAGGGGTTGACTGTTCCGAAGGTACGCA
Organism: Listrodromus nycthemerus; assembly: GCA_963978505.1. Classification (NCBI taxonomy): domain Eukaryota; kingdom Metazoa; phylum Arthropoda; class Insecta; order Hymenoptera; family Ichneumonidae; genus Listrodromus; species Listrodromus nycthemerus. The sequence goes on along the minus strand of OZ021686.1, from coordinate 1,007,702 downwards.
CACTCGCGCACAAGCGAGTGAATTCCCGCATCGGCCTGGATGGGAAGGGCCGCGCGGGTCGGGCATGTGCCGCTTCAACTGGTCAGGTAAGTTTTTTCGTACTTTTATAATTTCCTCTGACCAGATGTCCGGACCCGGCGCGGAACGGGCAAGTCGACGCTCCGCGGAGGACCGTTTGTCCCTTCCCGGCCAAGGTGGTCCGCTTTTAACGTGGGAATACGCAACGAAGGGCGCCTTTTTCATGGCGAGCGTAACCCTTTCTTAGGGCCCGGCAATGTGCGTACGTGTGCGGATGCGCGAAGCCTGTTTCCATTCTACATCCGCCTGACCTCCATCCCGGATGACCTCCCCTTCGTCAAACGCGCAGCTTGGCCCCTGCGATGACCCCGTAAAAATCCACCGAAACCGGTTTCGCAACGCAACGGATTTTTCAAACGTCCGAGGGACGTCACGAACGCACGGGGATCGAGCATTGGTGTGCGCTAAGGATTTTTGCAACGGACGAAAACGAAGTGGGGTCACGGATTTCGATGCCTGTGGCCACAGACCTGGCCACGAAAATTTCGGAGCGCAGCCGGCAGCGCGAAATCTCGCGTGAAAAATATATAATTGTCACGAAACGTTTTCCCTCGGGCAGGGGCAAAGAATAATGTTGATTTTTCGTAAAAGATGCGATCAAAAATCGGTAAACGTGAAACGTTTCTCGTTCCCTTTTTTCCCAACTGTAGAGTAGAATCAGTACCGACGAGAATCGTCGACGATTATCAATCGTTCTGCTCGTGTCGATTACGCTAAAAAAAAATGTCCATCGACCGGGGAATGTCTGTTCATTTTACAAATATTTTTCCCGACATAAGATAATTGTGAATGTTCCAGGACAAAAAAAATTTGTTGATCGTGGAAATATTTTTCTACCGTGTTTTTACATCATCAGATCCGACGGACAGTTTTCCGGCGCTATTTTCACTCCTGCGACATTTTCCGAAATTCGAAAGATTCGCCGCTGGAAACATCAGTGACAATTCGGTTGCTCGCTCCTCCTCGTCGGATCTCCGAACATTCCCAGAAACGACTTCGGTTTCCACTGCTAAATGCCATAAAAAAAATAATTATCCAACGTATGCCAGCGGAATTTTGGGTGACTCGTATTCACCCCTATGTCAAAAGTCTTTTACGACGACCCTTTCAATGCCCAACGTACGAGTTCCCCTTAACTCGCGCAACAAAAAAAAATACTTGATGCCTTCCGCAAACCATTTTCACAAGACTCTCTCTTCTCCTGTCTCCCAACGTGTTTCCTTCACCTCGGACTTCACTGCCAGTGTCTCAGGTTGTAAGTAGGGAAGCGTGTTTCCGCTGTTCGCGGACGTCAGGTCAGGAGATATATACCCTCGGCCCCCGTCCAGAACAACGAATAAGAACCAGCGGAATAAGAAGAAGCCGCCCAAAGTATACGCGGCATAATAGAACGGGAAGTGAAACGAATAAGAAAGTCGAAACGTTTCACTGGAGAAAAGCGGCGCACTTCGCAGTCGCAGCTACGCGGAGGGTTTCGTTGGGGCTCGAAGAAGAAGAAGACGAAGAAGTCGAAGAAGCGGAAGAATAAGAAGAAGAAGAAGAAGACGAAGAAGAAGAAGAAGAAGAAAAAAGTGAAGCCCCGGGCGGTCCTGCGGCTACTCGGGAGCCGGCGTCGTTCCTCCGGCCGACTACGGGGAGGAGAGAGAGTTCGCAGGAGGTTTCGGTGAGGGGCCGAGAAACGGAGGGTTAAGCCGAGAGAGAGCGAGAGAGCGGAAGGAGGCGATGGTAGGGCGGAGGGCGGCATTAATTACGGTCCTTTATTATAAAAACTGAACTACCCGCCGGCCAGGATGGGAACGAACCGGGGAAGAAGAGAACCGGCATCCGAGGACGAGGAAGACGAGGAAGACGATGGAAATAAGTGAGAAGGGCGAAGAAAGAAAAGAGAGGCAGATAAGGAGAGAAAAAGCCCCGACAGCAGCGAACACCCTCGACTCAACTCTCAACCCTCTTTCCTCCGCCGCGCCCCCCCCCCTCCCACCCTCCCCCTCGGGCGATTCCCCTCCCAACCCCGCAACGTCGGACGTTCTCCCCGCGCGAATTCAAGCCCCAACCCCCGACACGATCGTCCCCCCCGTCTCCCGGAGCACTTTCTTTCTCTCCATTCTCGCTCTCTTTTACCTTGGCATCTTTCTCGTTCCCTCGTCTTTCGATCCTCTCCCCCCCCCCCCCCCACCCCGCCCCTCGCCGCGCCTCCTCCGTCCCCATCGCGCTGTTCAATTTAAAATACTTAATCTGTCTTAGAGCCCCGCGAGCTTTCGAGCTCTCGCGGGAGGTTGTCAAATCCAACTGTTGTCACCGTACCGAGGGTTCGTACGCTTCCTTGTGATTTCATTGGATCCTCGAATTTTTCGGGAGATTCGCGATTGACGGCATAAACGTGCCGTGATTTCACGGCCGAACCGACGGATACGCCGAATTCGAGTCGGTAGTAAGAGGGTTGATTCCTCGTCTTTGTCGCGACGTCGGTCAGCCTGGAATTGATTTTTTAGCGAAGTCGATTGTGGCGAGATCGACGCGAAGGTGGACCACGTGTCCGAACGGTTTTCACGAGCATTCAGTGAATATTTTGGGCGGTACGAGGGCCGGAAAGTAAACTTCGTTAAAAAAAAAAACGTGAGAAAAGTGCACGCGGACGGTCCGTCGAGGAAGTGAAATTCCATCGTAAAGTCACGTTTCATTCGAAAAATCCGAGTCCGAGAACGAGGAACGACACGCAACGAAAAATCATTTTCATTTCAACGATCCTGCTCTTCAGCCGAAATTCAATATTTTCCACGGGACTTCACTCCCGGCTGAAACTCGAGATTTTTCCTGGCGAGTTTGACTCGACCGGAGAATTATGATTTCCGCTGATTGTCGACATTCGCAAAACTCGTGACGTTCCGCGGTCGCGTCGATTGAGTCTCATCCGAAAGGTACCTTCGGGACCGTCAGGAAAATTGAGCCTGGTTACACGTGCCTCGAAAGGTCTAACAGTTGAGAACCATCGGTAGAAATAAGAAACGGCTAAAATTGCGAGGATTTTAATTTGCATCCCCCTCCCAGAGCGGGCCTCGCGACTGGAGCGGTTGCTGGCCAGCCACCCGCCAGAGCGGAGGACGAGAAGCAGCAGCCCCTTGTCTCAGACAAACCGGAGCAACCCGGCATCAGCGGCAGCCCCGGCAGCGGGAAAAGGACGAATAAGACAGAGAGACGAGAAAGGCCAGCTACTTTCTCCGTTGCTGCTGCTGCTGCTGCTGCTGCTGCTCCTGCTGCTGAAGCTTGCTCGGCAAACGAGGATGATGGTGGTTGGGCCGATGGGGGAGTGTCGGGGAAAGGGTTAACGGCGCGGAGGGTGGACGAGAAAGAAGCCTTGGAAAATATCATAGAATCCTCCCCCCCCCCCCTCCCCCTCCCCCTCTTCCACCGTCGAAACCCCCGCCCAATCCCCGCACGTGGCAGAACGAAATTACCGATTTGCTCCTCCGGCAAACTGGCCTCCCTTTTATACTTTCTTTCTCTCTCCCCTTTCTCATTAACCCAAACCCGATTCGAAACTGTCGTAACGATTTTTTCGTTTTTTTTTTTTTTTTTTTTTTTTTTTTTCCACCATTTTCGTGTGTGTGTTTTTTTTTTTTTTTTTTTCTTCTTCTTTCATGTATTTGCCGAACGGAAAATTGCGTCGAGTTCCGAAACCCGAGGCTTCGATTCGCCGCTCTGACGGTGAGTTCGGTACGAGTTTTGGTATTTCAGCTGCCTTGTCTTCTTCATCTTCTTTGTATACCTCTTCTCTCGACCTTTTACTTTGTCTAACGGGCGAGAGCAAACCGACTGTTCAAACTGCCCGGCTCGGACCGCCTCGTCGCTCTCTCTCTCTCTCGTTCCTCTCGCGGCCGCCTTACTTTTCTCTCGCCTTATTCACCCCCGACTCTCCTCCGGTCTCTCTGTCTATCCCGGAAATCCCGGAATGGCAAATGACTTTCATAATTCTCGATTAGAAAGTTTGCCACCCCGGTAAAACGTCCGGAGCGGGCAACGACGATCACCCTCGCGCACTTTTCAACTGTGAAACGCGAAAAAATTATACTCATTTATTTTTCACCGTCAACGACGAACTGGCCAATCGCGAGTGAAAAACGAACAATGAATTTCAATGTTTCTATATAACTTTTGCATTCACATTGGGAATGAGAAATTCATTATTATTTCCGGGTGGAACTCATCAAAAAGCAAAGCAATTGTTGAGGTGCGAAACGACCGGTTGCCTCGAGCGATACGCATAAAATAGAATTTTTTAAATGTCGGTGATCCAGAAATCTCCGGAAAATTATGACTCTGCAACAAAATATTGAAAACCGCGTTGAACGCGCATTTTTTCCTAGCCGATTTTTTTCTTTTCCGTTTCTCGTAGAAATTGATAAATTGTCCGATTTATTTTTCCGTCAACACCGATTTAAAAGTTAATTGTTCAAGAATTAACACAAAACATTTATGACCGAAACGGCGAATTTCCATGAGTTGCCTGCAGTAAATGAAAATGCAAAAATAAACTGGAAACACGAAAAACGTCGAACATCCAAAATGACAAAAGAAAATTGCGTCGCACCTGAATTTCTCGTATAGACATTTTTTTTTTCAGACACCAATGTGTCGATGAGTCGATCAATAATTTTTTTTGTAAAAATCCATTTCGAATTTACAAACAGAAAAAAAACTAGAAAGTATGTTAGTGACCAGAAAGTGACGTATGGCGGTCGCATCCGCTCCGGGCCAAGGGGTCACTCGACATATGGCTCAAAGGAAGGGTTAAGAGTTGGGGAGGTGGAGCGAGGTAAAACGATGAGAGAACCTGGCGGACGCGCAGTCGGTCATTACGCCTGAATTCACGCGGGAATCCGTGCCTATGAGCCCTTCACCGTCTCGTTTTCATTCGGACAATCCTTGATGCCCGCTCCCGGCCCTTTGTCCCGACACAACGGAAATAGAACGTTGCATCGCGAGCGCTTTCAAGATTCTCGAATCCGGAGAACGAAATTCTGTATTCCCCTTGAAACACTTTCGCAGCGTATCGTCACTGCTTTTATTATCATTTATTCAGTGCCCGAATTTTCAACAAGCGCGACGCCGACAGTTTCGCATGGACGAGATGGCGGGCCAAATTTTATCTTGAACAAGTAAAAAATAATAAACCTGGTGGCTTGAAAGATTATCTGAAATTATTAAAATTCATAATCTTCAATGAAATGAAAAGTTTCAGCGAATGGAGCAAACCCAATACAGAGTTTGATTTTTATAAACAAAAATTATCTTTTTTTTTTTTTTAATTAAAAGGTGTCTAAAAGACGCATCGCAAAATGCCTCGAATACAAACCCAAAATTATAACTGGGCTAATCAGCCCTATCAATCAAAATTTGTTTGCGAAACATTTAATCAAAATCTGTGTCCCGAGAAATTAAACTCTGAGAAAATCGAGAATCTTCAAGGAAGCGTTTGACCCTCGTGGAACGACAAAATTCATTTTTGAAGTTTGAAAGGTTCATAAAAAGCATCACAAAATGGTCGCGAGTCTGAAGAATAAATATGTGAAACATGAATAAATTGCAGGCAGGATCTGTTCGAATAAATTTTTTTTTGAAGATTCAAATAAGCCCAAAAATTATCGAAATATTAACCACGACGATTTTTCATGAAACACTTTAAATTCCCGAAGGTCTTTCAGAAAGTGTCGGAAAAATTTGTGTGATGCTCAAAAACATCCCAAAAATGATGAAAATCCTTGAGACGGAAACATATTGTTACGAGTTTCCGTTTTTTTTTTAAAATCAATATAAAAGAAGTCTTCGCCTCGTAAATTCCGTGTAGTCTTGTCGCAATGTACGAAGATCGTCCATTCCCCTTGACACTTGTGTACGGTGGCGTAAATTTTTATTTATTTAGTTGGTGTCACGAAGCGTGCGGTGGTGCGACGTCAGGATACCGACGGTGTCGGTAAAGCTTTTCAAACAGACCGTCCATTTGGTCTGAAGTCTGTACACGTTGCCCGCATAGAGCGCCGTGCAGCTCCTCACCGACCAGTTGAAACGGCAAGAAAGAGAATAAAATAAAAGAAATAAAAAGTCGCTTCGGCGTCGAGGTGGATCAAGGTGGAAACGTCAGTTTCCACGGTGAAAAAGCAGAAGTGGAGAGGCCAGGCGAGCGGCCCACCGAGCGTCTCTCACTCGCCCATAATACTCTGCTTCATTAATTTCTCGCAAAGACAGTGTCAGAGTCACCGGCTACCGTTTCGTCTCTCTCTCTCTCTCTCTCTCTCTCGCTCTCTCTCTCTCTCCCTCTCTTTATGTCTCTCACTCTTTCATCCCTGCATCGCCCGTTCCATCTTCCTCTCGAAGTACCCTCCCATTCGCGTTTCTCCCGCCGGTACGCTGCCTTCCTACAGAGAATTCTGACTGTTCGAATATAAAACCGCCGGCCGACGTTAGAAACGAAGAAAAAAATTAAGCGTCAAAGAAGTAATAATTTTTTTCGAGGACGAAGAAATTTCCAGCGTTCAAAAAAAAATGATTGAATATCATGAAAACTGGAGACCCTTAGAATTTTCGAGAATTCTCTAAAATTATTGTTATTCGCTGATGCAAAAGCCCTCATTCACCCCGTTCTCATTGCCTCGCCAGTGCGACGATTCAAACACCGATTCGAATAATAATTTTCCCCGAATCGAAGCGAAATTTTAGGTGGTAAAAATGTATATTGAATTTCAAACGCAATCGTAATGAAATCCCCGAAAATTAGAGGTGTTTCATGAAAATCTGAAGACACTTCGTGAGTACTGAAAATAATTGGAAAAAGTAGAATAATAAAATTTGTCATTAATTATTCTTATCTTGATACAGAATATGAAAATAAACGAGTTACAAGCGACGGAAAATTTTACGCGTACGCCGCTCACGCTCCTGACTAAATTACAAATTTTTGTTATTCGTCGGTGGAAAAGCGTCGCTGTTAATTCATCCCCTTCTTTCCTCGCCGGTCCATCGATTCCAAGTTTTCTTAGGTAGAGCGAAAAAGAATAAAAAAAGGTTGCTACGGTGGGGGTGAAAGCGTTCCAACCTCTCCGCACCCCGGTAGCCGTTCGTCCAGCCCCATTTCACCCCCACCTACCCCCGCCTCCGGGGGCTCAGTCAATAAAGTATTCTAAAAAGCTCGCGCGAATAAGAGCCGTCTTACTCCCCTCTTTCCCGGTCCACAGAAACTCCAGCATTTTCCACCCATCCTACCAATCGCCACAGCTTTCCTTCTTCATCCACCACCCGAGTCTTCTTTTCGGTATACCGGCGAAGCCAACGCGCCGGCATTCACCCTCTTTTTCCTTTTCTTCCTCCTTCTTCCTTCGTCTTCTTCTTCGTCTTCTTCTTCTTCTTCTTCAGGCGCCCTCCGCGTCTTCGTTCGCTCTCTTTTCTCTTTTCAAGTCGCTTCGGCATCAACCCCTATAGCCAGGGGTTTTGGCGAACCGATGGGGTGGTACTGGTGGCGGTGTTCGCCCGATACTCCTGTTTCTCTCCGGTTAAAATTCTCGGGCCAGAGAAAGAGGGTGAAAGGGGTGGGAGGGAGGGAGAGAAAAAAAGATGAGAGAAACAGAGCAGGACTCGAGTACGAGGTGGCGAAGGGGGTCGACGCGAGGTTACCCCCGGGGTGGAAAAATAGGGGTGGCAAAAAACGTCAATAATATCGGCAAGATGGAAGCCTTCGAGAAACCCTCTTTAGAGCCTTTTTCTTCGACAACTTTCCTCAGCTATAAAGCTCCTTTTTTTAATCCAAAGCCTTTCGAACTTTTCAGCTTCCGGCGATCGTGGGCTTCGTTTTTCATGGCTTTTTCGTGCTCGTGTTTTGTACTGGACTGCGAGGTTGTTTCACTCATCGGAGAGGGCGTTGCATTCAATTGGGATGAAAATTGCATTTGCAAATTTGATCATTGAAATTTTATACGATTATTAATATTATTTAAATTTTCGGAAATAATCATTAAAAATATGGAATTGTATTGCTATTTTTTTATTTTTTATTTTTTATTGAACTTGTTTTTTATCGTAATGAATTGAGGTTAAGCGGTACGGTAAAAATCGGTGAGATTCCAGTTAGTTGGGTTGGATCGTTGTTGTTGCCGAAACCCAGCGTTCGAACCCCTATGCGACGCGCAAGAGGCGAGAGGCCTCGAGCACGCCATTTCCCAGCCTAACTAACTTGTCACCGATAATGACAATTAACGGAAAATACGGAGCGGGAGAAAGGGTAATTATATTGGTTCGACCCCGCGTAAACGGAAGTAAAACACATCAGGGAAACCCAGCGAACGGTGACAATGATAAATATTCAACGAGGTAACGCACATTGTATCAACGACTTGAGGACAGTTCTTTTTCTCATTCGATTTTCCTATCATTATTATATCACAAAGTAACATTTTTATAAAACTAAAAAATATTCGATCAACGGCCCATTAAAACGAAAAAAAAAAAAAAAAATCAAATGTATCCATCACGCGATAAAACCACGCGTCGATCAGTCTAAGGCGCGTTTTTTCATATTTTTTTCAAGTATGTCTATTGTCGTGTTAAATTTATATATGTAATAATAAAATTAAAAAAAAAAAAAAAAAAAAAACGATTCTCGACATCATCGGTGAGCCTCCTCGCTGGCCGTGCCTCGTTCCGTCGCGTCTTTAAACACCGGAGAGCCCGACTAGCGGAGCACCAGTCGAGTCGAGGGTTTTCACGGGAGCGAGCCAAAAACCACGTGGACTCGCTCTCGCGAGGCCGACGCTTCCCCGTTTCCTTCCATTCCGTGTCTACTGTCGGGCTTCGCGGAGATTCTCTTTCCACCGTTGCGTCACTCCCGCTGGATGCAAAAGCTCCGGAGAGGACTCTCCGCTCTCCATCTACGCGCTACCGACGCGGCTACAAGCCTCTCCGTGCCACTGTACGTGGCACAGCGATCTCTCGCGCGACCCCGCAGGGACAGCTGGCTTCGCTGAAGACGCAAAAAAAGAAGAAGGAGCATAGAATTTCGGGAGAAACATTGCGGCTTCCTTCTTGAGGCTTCCCTTCTAGGGCCGTAGAGCTCTCCCAAAAGTCCCGCTAATTGCACCAAAATTTACTCAACCACCCCCATCGAATAATGTCTAGTCATTTTTTACTGAGACCATCACGAAATCCCGAAACGACCAGGAAAAAATTATTGTGGACCCACGATCATGTAGAATTATGCAATTATAATAAATTAAGAGTGCTTACGAATCATTTATGTACTCCAATGTATTGTTACATGTGATCGCGTATGAACGGTATATATATATATATATATATATATATATATGTGTGTGTATGTTATGTATTTTTTTCCATAAATTGGGGAAGAGTCAGAAATAAAAATTCGCGTCGAAGTCAGTGACTGTTTTTGGATGTTCGACGACTACCTTATTTCGCAACGAAGCTCTTTCAAATCCGTACGTTCGGTCGAAAGTTTGATCGACGTTTATAGGACGGTACGTTCGGCCGAGCCCGGACGGAAGTAAGACCGAGAAAGCGGGGGGGGAGGAAAGAGGAGGTTATAAAATCGCCGGAACGTACCATGCCAGAAACTTTCCTTTCTCTCCTCCGATTTTTTTTATTTTCATCTTTTTGTCTTAATTTTTTTTTACTCTCCGGTAGCCGGAAGAAAATATCTCAAAAGTCTCGTCCTTCCTTTTGCAAAGCCATCCCCCTCTGCGCGGGGGGGGGGGGGGGGGGGGGGTAGAGGGGTTCACCGACGTTCACCGTTCCCGTTTTGCCCAACGCTCGCACCCCCTTTGGCCGGCTCACCGAGAGATCGCACAGGGGGCGAGATAGAGATGGACAGAGAGAAGAAACTCCTACCCCTTTATATTCCACCACTTTTCCTACCCCGTCCAGAGAGAACGAACCACCACCCTCTACTCGCCCAGCATCATCCCTCTTGCCGCGTTTCTTCCAACGCGACTCGAGCACAATGGAGCCCGAATCCATCTCGGACAGTCTCGGCACGAGACGGCGGGGTATTGGCGATCGGCGGGTAATCGGAGTCGGCTTTATTAAATACCTTGTATTAATTTTGTCTCTCGAAAATTGCAGTCCCGCCGACCCGGGTTACGAGAGAGGGTGATTCTTACGGGGCGACATAAAAATGAGATTGAATTTTTTTTTTTTTTTTTTTTTTTTTTTTTTTTTTCAAAGAAAACAATTTTTATTTTGATTTTCGACGCTCGATCGATCTGCGATCGATTTTCCTTCGAGAAAGACGGCAAAGTTCAACTTCAAATTGTCTCCATTAATTTTTGTAGATTTTTTTCAAGTTGTTAGAATTGTTGAGTGTGGGCACTGACAAATGTATTTTTTTTTTTTTTTTTTCAAAGAAAACAATTTTTATTTTGATTTTCGACGCTCGATCGATTTGCGATCGATTTTCCTTCGAGAAAGTCGAAAAAGTTCAACTTCAAATTGCCTACATTAATTTTTGTAGATTTTTTTCAAGTTGTTAGAATTGTTGAGTGTGGGCACTGACAAATGTATTTTTTTTTTTTTTTTTCAAAGAAAACAATTTTTATTTTTATTTTCGACGCTCGATCGATTTGCGATCGATTTTCCTTCGAGAAAGTCGAAAAAGTTCAACTTCAAATTGCCTACATTAATTTTTGTAGATTTTTTTCAAGTTGTTAGAATTGTTGAGTGTGGGCACTGACAAATGTATTTTTTTTTTTTTTTTCAAAGAAAACAATTTTTATTTTTATTTTCGACGCTCGATCGATTTGCGATCGATTTTCCTTCGAGAAAGTCGAAAAAGTTCAACTTCAAATTGCCTGCATTAATTTTTGTAGATTTTTTTCAAGTTGTTAGAATTGTTGAGTGTGGGCACTGACAAATGTATTTTTTTTTTTTTTTTCAAAGAAAACAATTTTTATTTTGATTTTCGACGCTCGATCGATCTGCGATCGATTTTCCTTCGAGAAAGTCGAAAAAGTTCAACTTCAAATTGTCTCCATTAATTTATGTAGATTTTTTTCAAGTTGTTAGAATTGTTGAGTGTGGACACTGACAAAAGTATTCGTTAGTACTGATTTAAAGATTTTGATTTTTTTTTCTATTTTATTGTTTACTTTCGATAAGAGTAAACGATTTAGTCTGCGTTTATTTTTTTTTTTAAGTCTAAACAATTGATGATTCATGTTTTACCTCGTTGTAGGTGAAAATTTACTTCGTTCCACAGATTTTTAGCGGTATTTCTTTCTCTATTCTTCCCCCCCTAAATATTATTACTGCATTTGGTTGGTCGTTGGTTTAAATTCGAAGCTTTTCGTTTTGTTTTTTCTTTTAATTCGTGTGACGGTTTAATTTTTTTTGTTTTAATCGTACCTGGTTTAGTCGACCCCCATTACCCACGTCCCTTCTTTTCAAATCGCCCACCCTCTCCGGGTGGCAAGAGCTTGCTCACCCCTTATTCTTCTTCTGCCTCGGCGACGGCCTTTCTCCTCGTCCTTTTTCTTCTTCTTATTCTCCGTCTCCGTTCTTCTGCTTCTTCGTATCTCGTCGGAACAGCGAGTCGAGGAATAATTCCATTTTCTTGTGCGAGTACAATTTTGCTTTCAATTTATTTTCCACCCTTTCCTTCACTGGCGCGGCGTTTTCTCAACGTTCTATCTACGTTCTCTCGGCTGCGCTCGACCATACCCCTTTAGCTGCCCGAGCTTTTCCCCCGAGACCCGCCGAGCCAGCAATCTTCCGCGCTCTTTTTCGCTACCCCCGCCAAGAAGATACGCTTCCTTCGAGCCCTCCTCGCCCTCACTTTTTCCTTTTCGAATCATTCCCGCCGATAACCGAGACACTATCTTGTCCCTTTTTATTTTCTCAAACTCCCGATGCTGTTCGCGTTATTGTTATCGTGAAATTTTAAATTAGCGATGCAAACGAGACACTTCCAAGCCCGACGTAACGGAAAAACATATTTTTACTGACGCGGTTTCTTCGCAACTGGCTCGTACATCATTCGACGAAAAACGTCAGAAAATTCAATAACAAAAATATGACAATCAGGTTGAGCACCGTACATTTACTTTTTTTTTTTTTTTCTAAGCAAAAAAACCAGAGGTCAAGTTCTGGGATTTTGAAAATAATTAAACTTTCTACTGGAATTGTATTTTGAATTTTTCATCCACGATGTTACTTCCGGTTAAAAGAAGACACGATCGAAAACTTGAATTAATCCCGTCGTAGTGGAATTTTTCGAAAAGATTTTCCGCCACCCTTACAAGCTTTGGAATTAACGTCGAGATGGAAAGATTGTCCGCCCGAACGCGAACGAAGCGAGGGCGCAAAGTTTCCTCGGCGGCGATGCATCGGCATGAAATTTTTTTTCCGTCGATCGAAGAGGGGACGCGTTAAGGCTCCGAGGGTGAATAACGAGTTTTCTTCGGAACGGCGAAGGATGGTCGTCGTTATCTGTCCGAGGAGGTGACTTTTCGACTTCATCCCTCGGCAGCCCAAGCGCCGGTTTCCCCATTCGTCGACGCTGGAAGGGCGTCCTGCAGAATGCAGACATTCCGGAGCCATGGATGAGAAGCAAAATCCCGGAAGCGAGCCAAGATGACGGAGAACCCGAATAAAAGTGGCGTGGTCGGTGACGAATTCAAATTCGAACCCTCACGGAACAATGTCATTGGGGGAAGGGGGCGGAGATCGGTAAGAGGGAACGAAAGATTTTGCCCGAAGATGGTAAAGAAGGGCTGGCAAGGAAAATTCCCAAAGTAATCAGTGAGTGGCTCTCCTCGGCGCTCTCTCTGGCATAATTAATCTTCTGAGGCTTAATGGGCTTGATGGCGATTCCGTCACCCTCTCAAAGCACCGAGGCCCTGCCCATTCCCGCTGCCTATGGCGAACGAAAATTCGCTTTCGAATTCATTTCCGCCATAGAAAAACAAGCGTGTCTCCAATTTTTTTCGAACTATTCGCAACGTGGTTTTTGAATTCTGAGTGCAAAAATTAATCATGAATTTGATATTTTTTTGTTGTTTATTCTTGACCGTCCGTCACCCTCTCAAAGCACCGAGGCCCTGCCCATACCCGCTGCCTATGCCGAACGAAAATTCGCTTTCGAAATCATTTCCGCCATAGAAAAACAAGCGTGTCTCCAATTTTTTTCGAACTATTCGCAACGTGGTTTTTGAATTCTGAGTGCAAAAATGAATCATGAATTTGATATTTTTTTGTTGTTTATTCTTGACTGTCTGTATGAGGAATGCTTGTACGGCCATCGTCTTCCCGTCCGGTAAGAATCGATGCTTCCCGTTTCGCGCAACCCCTCCGATCGAGCAGACTTTTCGGTTCTCGTGCCCTCGAGCGAAAATTTCACGAGGGGGTACTCGTTATAGCGAATCCACCTCGCGGCAGCGTACCCAGCGAGTCGGCCGAATTCAACCAACCAAAATCTCATCTCAATCTGGATTTTAATAATCGCCCCTCGTTCCACAAATTTTTCGACCCCTGGACCGTCGGACCGCAGCAACCCCTTCGCGCACGATCCACTGGAATCGGCGCGCATCGCACGCAAATAATTTTTTTTTTTTTTTTTTTTTTCTTAATACACCACATTCACAAATAATTATTTTTTTCCCAACGCTGTTTCTAACATGAATTCATTGAGTCGCTTTACTCGCTGGAAAAAAAACGTAAAAAAACAAAAATAACTCGAACGAAAACCCGAAAATCTTAAATCTTGTTTTTCACTGTTAAAACGCCCTTTATTTTCGGATCGCAAACAATCATCGCCCTCCGGACAGTCTAAACAGTGAAGCGAAAAAAAGAAGATTAAACTCTTGCGGAAACTTTTTCAATAACTGTTGAAAAACGATGTTTTCTCGGGACCGACCTCGCGCACCCGACTTTACAGGGTGGAGAAAAGTGAATGAAATAAAAAAGTAATTAAAATAAACATAATAAAAAAGTTGTTCGGGGTAGTTTGCGTGACCGAGGAGTCGACATTGCCACGGTAAGAAACCTCAGGGGTCCTGTCTGAAAAAAAAAAAAGAAAAAAAAAAAAATAGACGGAGAGCCGAGTCGGTAAAAAAACCACCCCTCAACTTTACTTTTTACAGCTACCCCGCGGAACTTTTGTTCGCAGAGCCACGCGAGCGACCTCTCTCGTCGTCTCCCGGACAACTCTCGTGCACATTTTCGTACGAAAAATAGAAAGTTCGCGTGGCTCCATCTGACGCGGGGTCGTTGAAACTACTGGCCGGGTGAAACTACCCTTGACTCACTCGTTTACGCCGTGGCAAGGAAGATCTCCGTCGCGACTGGCTCGAGAAAAATATTATCTTCGGGAAACAAATGAAATTTTAATCCGTTTATTCAGGAATATCCGAAACGGAGACGTATTTATTAACGATGAATAAAATTAATTGTTACGCGAACAGAGAACTTTCTGCCAAGTGTAGAGCGGCGATTTTTCTTCCGACCGCAAAAACGCGACTGATTTTCAAATTTTTTTTTTCATTGATCACCGAGCAACCTGAGAAATAATTACCTGTGCGAGCCACGGACGAAAAATTAAATAATTCCTCACACAAAATGCATTTTTCGATGAATTTTTCAATTTAATTTACGATGTTTGTAATTATTACTGAAATTTATCGCCAACGTATGGAGAAAGCTTGGCGATAACGTAAACTGTCTGGAAGTGGTCGGCGAATTAATTCGGAAGGAGCATTTGAGTGCCGGGACAGACCGGACTGGAGAGTTTTACGATTCGGCCGTGGGTCGTTACCGACTTTTTTGACGAGCCACCCAATAAAATGACTCGTTACCCGCAGACAGGCTGCGAACTTCGAGAAACGAACGAAAATCAGCCATAAAATGTTAAAATAAATAAAAATAAGACAAAAAAAAATAAGACAAAAAAAAATAAGGCAAAAAAAATAAAATAATAAACATTTTTTGAGGAATAACAAAAAATTCCACAAGAATTCACAATTCTTCGAATTGAATTTAGTCAAGGAAACGAATGGGACACGGTGTATACTGTTGATTATTCAGGGGGTCTGACCCTATTTTGTCGGGCCCCGCCTTTGCCGTCTCCCCTCGCAAATGCCCCACCTTTTTCACCGAGCGAACCATATGGTTGTACCTGATCCAGAAACGTGGCTGTCGTGCTATTGCCGATCACTGTGACCTCCTTTCCAGCGGGGCCCGCCCCGGGTCCCATTTGCAATTTTTTCGCCCAATGCAATCATCCCACTCGATTTTAATCACCCATCTCCATGCTGTTCGAATGCAGACGTGGTGTAACATAAAAAAAAAAAATTATCAAAGAATATCTGAAAAAAATGTGTTTTTTTAAAAAACAGTTACTCCAGTTCCTACCATAAATGTGCCATCGTCTCCCCCCCCAAAAAAAAAAAATACCATTCGCATGTTTCGATATGGAACAAAAAATATTACGAAAAAAAAAAAAGAAAATCTACAACCCAATTTTTTCGAGTGTACAAAAAAATTTCGAGAGACACATATTTTTATTTAAAAAAAAAAAAAAAAAAAAAAAAAAAAAAAAAAAAAAAAAAAAACCTAGCTTCGACCGTTCTAATCGCTTCGGATTGGGAGTCTCGGTGATCACCATCGGCCTCGCGGCTATCGATCAGCCTCGTTGCATCAGCCTCGCGTCTCCGAGCGAGCAATTTGTGCATTTCGATGAAATAAAAAAATCGCCCCGGTACCAGGAAATTAAGCTAGGGGTACTTATGCCTCTCCGTATAACCGAGACCTCCGTAGAACTTCCGGTGTCTTCGTTCAGCTCCTGTCCCCCCTCCCCCCCCCCCCTCCGCCCCACTCGCCCTCCACCACCCGCGCTGTTCGCACACACGTAAACACATCTCCGTCACTCGCCCAGTCACCTCCGGAATAATTCTATCGCTTTCTCACGCGAAATTTCCTTGGCAAACCACCCCCCCCCCCCCTCGTCCCGGCCACCCTCCGGCACTCTCTCTCTCTCTCTCTCTGCCTCGCCTCTTTGCAATTCGCTTTCCACCGTAGATTGCACCTGCATGGTCTATTACCGTGCAAGTTCGTCTGCCGCTGCCGGAACAACCCAACCTCAAGCCTTGTACCTCATCCTTCGCTGGAGGTGGATGGTTGCACGGGGGCGGGGAGGGGGGGGGGGGGTGTGCAAAAGGAGCGGCGAGAGCAGCGAGGGGGCAAGGGGGCTTGCTCGCGCCAACGATCCCAGGCGTTCCTATTATAAGTTGCGAACAAACTTTACTTATATGCGTCGGCGACTGCTCCTCGCATGCGCCCACTGTGCCACGCTCCTCTCCGCTTCATTCTGGCAAGCGCCCCCCCCCCCCCCCGCCCACATCTATTTCTCCAAAGCCTCAGAGTTTAGTCTACCGCCGAGTTCCTCTTTCTCGACCCTTCCCACTCACGAGACTCGTTGCCTCGTCCTTTTCCATCCTCGGTAACCAGGGCCCCGACGTCACCTTCAGACTCCCCCCCCCCCCTCCGCCCGCCCGCCCACCCGCAACCCTCGCGACTCCGTACTTACATGCCGAGGCTAGGGCTCGTAGGACGGCCCGGTAATACCGTGCCCTACCCTTGTACTTATGTAAGTCGATACGGATTGCCATCGGGAAAGTTTGCAAAAAAATTCCTAGAAATGTTATCCGAAGATTTTTTTTTTTTTCGGGTGTAACCGTCGAGGGTAATTTCAGGCTGTTTCTACCTGTTGTACTGAGAAGTATGGTGAGTTTGAAGATTGTGGGGGATTTTTTTTTTTTTTTTTTTTTTTTTGCGGGGTTCCGTCGTCGCTTTTTTGGAGTCCTTTCGAGATACGTTTCGTGGGGATCCGAGGGTTTGCGAGAAATTATATTGACATCGGATAAAATGGAGTATTTTATTAAATTTTCATGAGAAAAAATGTCAAGTGTTAATTTAAAAAAAAAAAAAACACTTCGGAAGATTTTTTTACAATAATCGGTGGAGAGAAAATTATCGTTATTCATTTTTTTTTTTTTTTTTTTAAAGCCGTCTCAGAAAATTTCATGACAGTGGGCAAATATCCTAAATGGCGACTACTCCAAAGTTTTTGATTTCTATTTTTCCACTGGAAAATTTTTTTTTCCATTGGATCCGAAGACTCTGCGTCGAGGAGAATGCGGCGCTTGTAAAATTCGTTGTTTCCGTGAGCCGGGCGACTTCCACGAGTGACACACGTGGGGGTCCATCGAACTTTTCGAGCGGGGTTAATGTCAGGAAGGCCCCAGGGGTCGGGGTATCGAACTCTCGGCTTATTGTATCGCGACGTATATTCGGAGCGAGAGTGTGGAGCAAGGCCAACAAAGACGGAGCGGTCAGCGTGCCGGACGCTGGTCACGACGTATGTACAGAAGGGGTGTTTCTCGGCCCGTGTGGAGAATCGAGCCTCGAGCTATCGGAAGCCCTTCCGATGGAAAGTTTCATTGAACGAGGGACGAATCTTTACGCAAAAAGCCTCGTTCCACTCGGACCCCCGAGTAGGTGTGCGTAAATTAGTCGCCCCGAGAGTGACCATAGTGTTGGTGTAACTTTGGTCACACCGTCCATCCGTCTCTTTATTTCGCTCTCTCTCCCTGCCGAGCATTTTTCGTTTTCAGGCTTCCCTCTCTCCTCCATTTTTTTTTTTTTTTTTTTTTTTGTTCGTTCCTTTTTTTGTTCAAACTTACTTTGTAGCCCATCGAACGTGCGCAAGGGTCTTCCCGACTCTCCGGTGACCCCTTCGGGCCCGCCTTTGTTCGACGCAATCTTACGCGTCCGAGGTGTCGCCTAATGAGGCGTCGAATAATTGCTTATTAATGACCAACTGACCGCACACGAGTGACATTGTTGCCACATCCCGGGGCTTGACCGGTCACCCTAATGCGACGTCTGAAGAAAAGAAGAGACGGCTCCAACACTTTCTCCGTCAAACCCCAACCCTCCTAATTTTTGCTTCCTCGCAGAGGAAGTTTCGTTATGGTGAAAAAGCGTTTCTTCGAATTTTTAATAAAAACGTTTTTCGAGTCGGATCGTCGGAAAATCACATTGCGAAAAATGGAAGGAATGCGTGTGCACGAATCGAACCCGAAAACACACAAACCTCGACCGATCAAACTGAAATTTATTCGCAAAGCTTCGTCTCCGTGGAAGCCAAAAAAAAAAAGGTGAAATGACTGTGAAGTGACTCATGAAAGAAGCTTTTGCGAATAAAGGGCCATTGCGAGAGAGTGATATAAAAATGTTAACTTTCGAATTTTATAATGAAGCATTTTGTGTCAATTTTTTCAATTTTTTTTCTGCTACCCTCGAGCTTGAGGAAGAATCGTGCTGAGTTGGTCGATTCAAAATGATATTATATTTTTGTACTGCACATTGAATATTCTAATTTAAATGTTTATTCAAAGGAGGGAATTTTTCTTGTTTATTTTTCATATGGAATATTGAATATCTCGCGAATAAAATTTTGTTTCAGCCGCGGGATTTTATTTCTTCTTCGTTCACGAGCGTTCGACTGTAAATTCAGGTTGAGACGTTTGAATTAAAAAATAAATTACGGATCGAGTTACGCAAGGCGCGCGCCACGGACTTTGAAGCTGCTTTTGGAGATTCCCATCTGCCGCTTTGACGCTACGCGTATGCTACGGCGTATTGTGCGGCGAACGGCGCGGAGGAAGACCGAATCCCCACGGAACACTGGACATTGTCCTGTCCCGAAATATATATTCGTGAAACTGGTCTAACTGGACGTTACAAACGCGGGCGTACGACGCTTCCGAGCGATGCTCAAT
Organism: Listrodromus nycthemerus; assembly: GCA_963978505.1. Lineage (NCBI taxonomy): Eukaryota > Metazoa > Arthropoda > Insecta > Hymenoptera > Ichneumonidae > Listrodromus > Listrodromus nycthemerus. The sequence continues at coordinate 988,788 of OZ021686.1, read as the reverse complement.
GTTACATTGGAATCCAACACACAATATGCAGACGTGTAACCGAAACTGGTTGGAAAGCTGCAGACTGGACGAGTCCTCGAGAGAGGAAATTCCGGTCTTTCTTTCGTGCGCTTTTTGACGTTCCGGCCACCGAAACTCGTCTCGACGATCGACAGTCGTCCGCGAAAATCATGCCTCGATCTCTTGCCACATTCCATCCGCACTTTTATTCTATTTCTCGAGTATCGTTATATCCGATTTTTTTTTTTTTTTTATTATTTCAAAAATTTTCTAAATCCACATAAATCTATGTTTCCGGCGGAAAATTAAAAATGAATAGTCGACACTTCTGCAGAATATTTTTTTTCCAATTGCAAATTAGTATTTTCTATGGCTTTTCATAGCGAGAACAATTTTTTTTCGTGTCGAAAAAAATAGTTGATTATATTAATTCAATAATATCGGGAAGATAATTTTCCCACAGTATCCGAAGGGGGTTGTGGGGGAATCGAAGCTCGGGGCCGGAGCAACGCTGACCCTTATCCGGGTCAGTCGTCCCTCGGATTGACCCGGAACAGGTTTCTCTCGCGCCTACAGACATTTTTTCACCCCTTTCCTTCGCCACCTCATCTTCTCCGAGTGTCTTCTTATTCCCCTTTCGTTCTCATTTGCTCCCATTTTTTGGGACTGTCCGAGCTCCGAGCCGAAGTGACCTCTCGAAGCGATTGTCCCGATCTTTCTTCCTGCCGCTTGCCTTTGGCGCGAACTGGTTTTCTTTCCCACATTCTATCGGCCGGCCACCGAAGCCTCCACCGGTCACTCGCAATGGGGTGGTCAATAACGGGGAGGGGAACTCGTTCGTACACACGTTTTTATTTTCTCGTACTCGTCCGGTCTCCCTAACCGAGAAAAAGAGGGGCCGGCCCGAGTGACCAGTTCCACGATATCCTCGAGAACAACTTCGCTTTCCGGTCAGTTTGTGATTTTCTCTCGACTTTGACGGTTCGCGATGGATCCGTCATTTTTTTTTTGAGTTCCGAGTGCCGTATTCGATCACCGTCCGGATAAAAACGCTTCGTAACGAGTTGTTTTTCCACGGTATGTCTAATCTTAAAATCGGCGAAAAATTCGATGACGTTAATAATTTTTTATTTTTTATTTTTTTTTTTCGTTAACGAAAATAATTATTCAACGTGGTACGTCAGATTCAACGATTCGATAAAATAGAGTCATAGAAAAAAATATTGGAATCATTCCGTCGGACGAAGGTTGGATAATTTTTTTTATTTTTATTTTTTTGTATGAGTGAGATTTTTTTTTTTTTTTTTGGGGGTTTTTTTTTTTTTTTTGCTAATGTGGCAAGCTGAAACGAGTTCGGGGCTGAGTGTAATATCGCGTTCGAACGGAGAAGGCTCTAGCTTGGGTGTCTCAAGTTTGGTCTCGCTTGTCCGCGTTCAACGCAGTCTCGTTTTCCCCCTTCGAGAGCCCTACTCGAGGGCGGAGTCCCGGGTGAGCGAGCGGCCATGCTTGCCACCCCCGTCTTACCAGAGAGACTCACCCCTCGCCTGTGCCAAGTTAAATAAGGGAGGAAAAAGGACGTTTCGCCCGTACGAGCCACTCCTTGCCGCACTGAGCCGGCTCTAGCCGACAAAAGACACCCTCGCAAGCCGGCCCCGCCAAAAACCACCCCTTTTTCTCCAGCAATAACGCAAAGTTCCATTCTTGGCGCTTGAAATTCAAGGTAAAATTCATTTCGCGGCCGAGCCACCACGTCCCTTGCCGTTCATTATCGTGACCCTTAAGGAGAAGAAATTCCAATTGACACGGGGCGACATTGGATAAGAAAATTGGCTGAAGACGATCAACCACTTGGCGAATTTTAATATTTTCATCTTGCATTTTAGTAAAGCATTTTTTTTTTTTTTTTTTTTTTTTTTTTTTTTTTTTCAAGTCAAAATATTACTCGGCTCGTCGAATGATATTTTTCGCCGATTTAGCAACACATATCGTTGACAATGGAACTACAAATTTTACCATTTTTACCCTTACGACGAGATCAAATTTTTTACATTTTAGTAAAGCTTTTTTTTTTTTTTTTTTTTTTTTTTTTTCAAGTCAAAATATTACTCGGCTCGTTGAATGATATTTTTCGCCGATTTAGCAACACTTATCGTTGACAATGGAACTACAAATTTTACCATTTTTACCTTTACGACGAGATCAAATTTTTTTTTACCCCTAAGTATTTCTTTAACCCGCAATAATTCACAACTCGACGGAATTATTTACTCCACAAACATTACGTCACCCACTGCGTAATTCCCAGTGAAACGACAAACCTTTCTCGTCGATTCCTCGAAAGCTTTATGAATTTATTTATTTGTCACCACATTAGCAACCACCTCTGTTCTTCCACAACGATATTTACAAATTTCACTATTTTTCCTTCGTCTCCAAGACGAGCATTATCCAACTGCTCAAAGACAAATTCTCCCCACGATAATCGACAACTCGACGGAATGACTTGCTTTGCCGAAATTAGATCGTACTCCGCATAATTCGCGTCTCGATTCTCAACTGCTCCAAAACAAAACAAACCGAAAAACCTCCCACGCGCAAGGGACAAAAGGGTTGAAGCCAGACAGTCCCCGAGTTCCGAAAATTGTCTCGAACTCGTCGAGTGTTGAATTTCGTATGATTCGCCACCGCATCTTGCTGTCTCCATTTCTCTTACTCCCTCTCGCGTCAACGACGATATTTCTCTGTGGAAGCTTCTGGTGGAGTGAATGCTCCTTAATTTCCTTTGAGCCGTTTGCTCCGTAGCTGGAGCAGCGGCAGCGAGCGCGTTTTACCTCCCTTGTCTCGTTTCGCCTAGCCTAGCTCGGAGCCGCCATCAGCCATCCCGGAGTGCGAGAGAGAACCAGAACGGAGTCCTCGTGAAAGTCCCGAGTCACACTGCACCCTCAGAACCAGCCACCACCCCCTCGAAACCCAGCCACGGCCTTATTCTGTAATTTCGTTTACAAATGAAAGGGCCGCGAGCTACGACTTTGTGCACGAATCGCAAACGTTTCTCGGAAGGAGAAACGAGGAGGATCAGCATCAGCTGGCGTCCCACTCGGATCCACAATATCTCGCCAGGTAAAATCCGCCCTTCCTCCACACCGGCGTGAACCCCAGCGTGTTCCAAAGGTGTGTTTCCTGTTCCATCGCTCGAGTGCCTGAAACTCCCGACGACGAAGCGCAAGGACCCACAAATCACCTTTCCCAAAGTCCCATCGTACTTCTTGGATGCGGGAAACCTTCGGACGCTCCAAGGGAAAGTCCACCCCGGCAGTTGACGCGCGAAGCGAGATGACGATGAGCCGATGGCTCGTTACGAGCAGGCTGAATGCCAGCAGATAAATGCACCGGAAACCGTCGAGCGAACGTTCAATTCAGACTCCAAACGACCATTTATACTTTGAACATTTTTTTCCTGTTCAGGTCTTTGAATAAAAATCGTTATCGTAGCCGCGGAACTGGATTCTTCGTTATTGTTTCTTATCCGTGGGACAAATGGAAAACGTTTTCCTGGTGATCGACTGTCCGAGTTCTCTCGTCATTTGATTCAATTTCGTTGAGGTCCCGACGACGAAAAGATGTGTCATCTTTTCGAACCTTCTTTCCATCCATTGAACGACCGATTTATCGCGACTACCGAGTCGGATCTTTTGACGTTGTTCTTCATTCGCAGAAGGATTCGGAACAATTTTTCCTGACGTCTGTTGCGAGTATTTTTTTTTGTTTTTTTTTTTTTTTTCCCCTAAAATTATTTCGTTTAAGAGTCCTCGAGGAGAAAGTTCGTCCGGAATAGATTGTCTCGCCGGCGCGTATGACCAGAAACGGTATTTTAATTCGCCGGGAATTCGGTTGGCCGACCGCCAAACGTCCGCAGAGATTTCTTAATACCCAGGCCGCAAATGCCGGATTCACTCCATTCCCAACGGTTATACCGTACGTACGGTCCAGCGTCCAGCATGGGACAGGGTGGACACGGCTCTCTTTCACTAGCGGTGTTTCTCTTTCCGTCGACCGGATTGCGACAGCAAGGGTGAGCCGGTGGAGTTGCCTCGGAGAGGGTGGCGAGGGGATTCCCTGGTCATCCCAGCCGACCGTTTTTTACGAGCCTTCTGGACCGGAGCCATCTCCGGTAGAAACCAGCCAGGAAATGTCCTTCCGCGTCTTCGTCCCTTTCACCCAATGGGTTTGCGTCATCCCGAGCGGAATTCGCATTAAATATTGACGGCACTTTTGTTTAACAGTGTTTTCTACGAACCGTCGCATCTTTCGAACGCCGATAACGCCATCTAAAAAATGACGATGCAAATCTTGACGACACGAGCGATTTTGATGTTTCCGGCTGAGTTGGCTTCAAAAAATGAACCTCGATCACAATCGAAAGGTGATCTGAGAAGCTTGACAATTCGAAGGAGAATCATATATAAGCCTGTTACAATTAATTCCGTAATGGTGACTGATAAAAAATATTTTTTTTTAAAGTTTCTCGCAGAAAAATTCATTGCGGGTAGCGAGCACGTGGCAAATCTTGACGGTGAAACAGATTTTAGTCTTTCTATTCGATCACCCTTGAATAGTCGTATATATTCTTTAATTTATTCAATAAACTCAAATAACTATAGAAAAATACTAACGAGTAACGGATTCCGTAATTTTCTCAATAAACATTGTAAAACGAGTCTCGCCCGGAGCAATGAATTCTGGGTAGGATAAGGTCAGCCAGATCTGGAATGTCCATCGGTCCCGCTATAATCACGCGTTCCCTTATCGAAAGGAGGGTGGCCGGTGGAGAAAGATGATGAAAAGCGGAGGAGCAACGATGCCGATCTCGGAATTCCAGTCTCGCTCCGAGAAGCTGAGGATACTTAAGTAGCGTTCCATGGATCCGCGCAGTTACCTCTCGACATCGGCTAGTATCCCCGACGTGCCACTCGGTACACAATCCGCCAGGATCTCGTCCGTGGTCTTTCTGGAAAGTCCCTTATATTCACGCTCCTCGAAACAACCACGAGACGACGACGACCATCCCCTCCCCATGGACCTTCTAACCCAACCAACACAACCGCCTTCTTCCCATTACCAAAAGCCCACCCACCTTCCTACCGGGTACTCGTCGTCGTCGTTCCTAGCTTTTGTCTCGGCATTGATTTCCGAGGCCAACTTCGCCTCGTTGCCGCGAAGCGTCGTCGTCGTTAAATTATAATCGCGAAACAGGGACTCCTGGCCAACTCATACCCGAAAACAAACCCTCCCCTCCCGCACGATAATCACCTTACCCATCCTAATACCTTGGCCCCTTACAACCGCCGCAAGCTCGCATGAAGTTGCGGACAAAGCCACGAACGCCTCGTGTTCACCTCCGTGCGCCACGTCCTTTGCTCTGGGCACCTGCTCAGATGAATTTCGTGGACTTGGTGCTTACGAGGGAACGAATTTTGTTTTCCGATTTTGTGCCGATAATTCATCCGCCTAAATCGAGCGGAGTCGCTGCGCTCACCGGCGCAACATTAACCGCTTTCGCTCCATTTCTCTTTTCCTCCCAGCAACTTCCATCTCCCAATGTTAATGTCACAGCACCGGCATTCGATGGGACAAGGGGGACGACTCGAGCCGGCTCGATCGTCGGCGCTCGGGTTCTTACGCGCGAAGAACGAAAAGGGGGGTTTTTCGGGGTTGGGTCGAGTAGTCGGTGGTCTGAGGGGTGCGCTTAACGGCGTTGGGTTAGGCGCGAAGCTTTCCTCCCCGTAGTCGTCGTCGTCGTCGTCGTCGTCGTCGTCGTCGTCGTCGTCGTCGTCGACGACGTTCACGTCCGCCTCTCCACTCTCCTCGACGTCGTTGTGGATGCTTCCTTCCCGCCCCCCTCTTTCACCCGAGATGCCTTAAATAAATGAAACTTCTAGTGTGCCTCGCGCTTTCGTCCCCATTCCCGACCGCCTGCCACCGCGCAGTCCCGCGGCAAGAACAGGCGGCACCGGCATATAAATTCTCTCGCTTCGTAATTTCAAACTCAAACAGCACCAGAAGTGAGGGGTAGCGGTGATGGGGGAGACTACTCGAGAAACCCAGGCCCACCCTCCTTTCCTCGGGATTCTCTCCTCGGGCTTTTCAGTCCCCTTCCGACATCCTTGGTTCCTCTTGGTTAGTTCTCTTTCGCTTTTACCCTCTCTATTTAGCCACGGTTCTACGTGAGAGATCCCAGAACGCTGAACGATGGCGAGGGGGTGGAGAGGGGGTGGGAATAGGAGGATCGCCCAGGCTGGCACGTAGCGACGCACCCAAAGAGCGCGAGGGGGTTGGAACCACCCACACCGCCTCGACTCGACCCTCATCGCCTTTCCTCTAATACCCAAGGCACACCGCGTTCAACTGCCGAGATTTCGGATCTCGAGAACTGCCATCGCAAAGTGACGACAATAATTATTATCGTAATTATTATTGTCGCGGGGCATCGTTCTTACACGTGGATGTACACTGTATACGCGAGTCCCGAGGGAGCGAGGCATGGCGAACGAGTTGACCCGCTCGTTCTACGGCTAATTAGCTCCAGGCTGTTATCCGTACTCTTGAATTTCTCGGACGCTCGATGGTCGCTGATAACGCAAGAGTTCTTATCCGTATCAGCCGCTCGTACTGGAAGTGGGGCTTATTTTTTTAGGGTCGCTAGCGAATGGCGCGGAAATCAGCCATGGTATGGCCTCATCCAAACTGTGACCATTTTCGCCCTAGGGATTTTTTTTAAACATTTTTATCCGACGCTTATACATTAACTTTCACTGTAGGGTTTTTTCTTAAATTTTAAGCTATCGCGCCATCGCGTTTTTCAGACGGTTCACGGTCGATTTTTAATCGAGAGTCATCGTCCGTTTTTACTAAAATTGGGGGATGGTTTTTAGGGTTGCAAGTGAATCCTGCAGCATCCGATCATCGTGAAACCTAGTTCAAGGTGCAGTCACTTTTATCCTAAGCTCGTTCTTTGATTGCTGTCTTTTTCTCAAGTCACCGAGTCGCATGTGTCTTGCGATTTCGCTTCGCCGTCTTCCAATTCCCGACATCATCGTGTCGCTCGTACATCGAACGGTGCCAAATATTCGTCGACATCGCGCTGCCTCTCACACTCCTCCGGAAATCGCGAGCTTTCTCGCCTTCTCTCCCGGTATCTTTTTCATCCCCTAGGGCGGGTCGTTTCTCCCAGGATAGAAAGTGAACACGCAACCGCTGCGTCGCGGCTGTCTCACGGCAACGAGGCTACCAGTACCAGTGGAACTTTAGCAGTGCCGCCCGGCTACAATAAGACGGCTCAATGAAAACGTCCTTTACCGGCGGCAGCAGTACTGAATGCTTATACGTCTCGTTCCGTTTCACTATTTGCGAGATATCACCGCTGGCCCGCGGGGCAATGGGGAAAAGATCTATATATAGACATATACATATAGACATAAATACATATACAGAGCGGTGCGGGGCGAACGAGGGAAGCGAGAAGGAAAATGTGGAGAGGGGTGAAGCGGGGGGGTTGCGCGGAACGGCTCAGCCAATGAAAGCTCGAGCGGCGAGAGGTGAGCTTTTACGGCGTTCTTACCGTCCGCGTCGACGGGGGTGGCTCGGCGCGGCGGCTTCCTACGAGGGGTAGTGGTGGTTGCTCCGGCGGTGCTCCGTAGAGGCGGACCAAGGAAAAGACAAGAGAGGGGTATCCTCGCGGATAGAGAACTGCCGCCTTTCTCCGTCGTTTCCATTGCGGCCCCTTGTCTCTCGTCACCCTTCAACCCCAGCGACTTCCCTTATTTTCCATCCTCTTTCGCTCGCCTGGGCCTTCAGCCTCGTTCTTATTGTTTCAGCTCGTGCACGACGCCGAAGACAGAGACGGCAGAGGGCTCGAGGGGGGAGGCTTCCGAGAGTACATCCGGCGCCCTCTGGCTCTTTCCATCTTCAACCGTTTCCATCGTTCCGTCTTCATCGTTCCTTCTCTTTCACGATTTTCGTCCTGCTTTATCTTGCTTTTCATCTTCGCTTTCTCTCTCTCTCTCTTTACAACTCTCGACTCTCCGTAGTTTTAGCCCACCCTAACCTCCCTATCTGCACCCCCCCGCCCCCTCACACGCACACACAAACACATACACCTCCCGCACCAAACTCACTCGGAGCACCTCCAGCTCGTTGGTCTTTCTCTCTTCGTCTCTCTGTGGTAGTCCTCTTTCGCTCGTTTCGCCACATTCCCGCCGTGGCCCGAGTCTCATCCCCCTCAACTCTTTCCACTCTCGGCTGTTGGCGATAGTGGTGGTGGTGGTGGTGGTGGTGGTGGTGGTGGTGGTGGTGGTGGCGCTGCCTCGGCTCTCCTCTCTCTCCCCGGCTGTGCTTAGAATTTTAATGGACCGGCTTAGAAATTGTTGGCGGAATTAGATTTTAGAACGAGATTAGGCGTTGCCGCCGGCAGAGGTCTTCTCATACCCCCTTGTCTTCTTCTCCGTCGCCCTCCCCCGCACACTCTGCTCGACCACCCACCGACTAACCCTCTTATCCTGTATCCTACGACTCGTATACAGTCGTTGGATATATACGCGAATTTTCTTACCACCCGACCATTCGCCCCTTCTATTTCCATTTCCCAACCCTCCCCCCGGCCCGCCATTTCCGCGGACCGAAATTACTCCCCGCGAATTTATGTCATTGTTGGAAAGTCCAACCGGCACGGTAGAGCGAGAGGGTGCCCCGTGCCATTTCGCGTGAATACAACGAAAGCTTTGCTTTTCGGGAGCGGTCGCCCTCCCGGCATCTTTGCTTTCGGATTAATCGATTCGTCATATCGTGGGCTTAGCCGCGCGAGAACCGTCTTCAAACCACACAGTCTGAAACGATGAGGCAGTCTTCCTCTCGGGCTCACGATGAGTTTTCTCGGACCGCTGGGATGAGGTGGGAAGACGCGATCGAAGCGGCTTTGGGGAAAGGGGGAACCCACCGTTCATCGTCGAACCAATGCTGAGGTGGTTGATCTCTTTTTTTTTTTGGCTTCAAATGAACACTGCCTCGGATATAAAGTTCCGTTTCCAAAGTCTTTGACTATGCGGATGGCATTGACCCATGAGAATCAGGTGTGAATCTGGCAGACCCGAAGGATTCGTTGATGTCGTATTGACTCCACTGCAAACGACCACTAGAATGTTGAATTTGCAGCATCTACAGTTTGACCGCCCAATCGAGATTCTTCGATTTCAAGTTCTCCGATCGTATCTCCACCAAACGTTCGTCCCCGAGGGTTGGTTTTCGATAGCGTCAAACTGTAAGTTTCCGAGGGAACAACTTTTTTACGCATTGGTTCTTCATAACGTTAGCCAGGCCTACGACCCATAGCGAATGACGATGAAAGAACCCCGTCCGAGCGTCTTATCTACGTCCGATTCCACCTACGCTCCGTCGACGACCAACCAATTGCAGTTCCACCTTTGCGTTCAACGTCACCAATTACCCAGCGTAGGATCTCGTCATCAAGACAGCCTCAACATGCTTCGCCTGCCTCGTTGCACGCTGCGACTCGGGCCGCTTTTCCCAGCCTCGGGTGCATCGCGCAACACAAGGGCGGTTTGTATGCTATCGGCCACTTCGGAGGAATGAAATTTCGTCTTGTGGAAGCGCTCGCGCGACCCGTGAGTCGCAACGCATAAACGAAGGAGGCTGCGCAAAGTGTGTACGCCTGCACCCTATCGTGCACATTCGCGAATTCGCCACGTTGCCGATGCTCTCCGAGGGGAATTGAGTTTCGCCGTTGGAGAGAAAGCGCGAGGAGGTGGGCGGCGTGAGATGGATGGAACGCCGAAGCAACGAGGAGTCTCCGTCCGTGGGTTGCGCCAGGAACATTGGGGAAGGTTCAGAAAGCGGGACAGGTAAAGCAGACCGTGAGAGCGGCCTCCGGGACGCGCACCAAGACTGGATGGGCTCGTGTAATATTGTTATTGCCAATAATGGCAGGCATCCCCTTGAAAGAGGGTGGGCTGATGTGCCGCGGGTCCCTCTTCTCGCTGGCGAACCTACCCCAGTGTCGTGATGTAGGCTGGTATCGAGTGGTCCCGAAGCGGACCACGCGGATCCCATGACGGTCGATGGGGAGAAACGGAACCGCTCACGACATCGAGACCGAGGGACGGCGAGGATGTAATTCAGAAAAGAAAATGGACGAAATTCGGCCAGCCGACGCTACCAGCGTACAATTGTTGATCCGTTCCGAAACCTGAAAGCCGAAAAAAAAAAATAACAATTACCGAAGCGTGAGCGAAGAGTCGGGCATCGTCGACGTCGTCGATAGGGTTGGAAACAATTGGCCAGAGTTTTCTCATAACCGTCGACGGTCGATAGATTCCACGATGGTCAATGGCAAAGAAGACAGCTCGTAGGGGAAACGGCGAAAAATCGGCCACCCCGTAGTCACAACCAGACTCCCATTGATACCTTCCAAAACTTGAGCCCTAAAAAAAAAAAAAAAAAAAAAAAGTAACGACTATCGGGACGAAAGTGGCCCCGTTATATCGGCGATGTCGTCGACGAGAGTGGAAAACCGTTTGACGAACGTTGCGAAAGAGTTGGCCCGACATTTCCAAGGAGGTACGGAAGCGGAAACTCGTTTGAGAGAAGTCTCGGTGTATTTTGCAGGGAAGGAAGCCCCGTGGCCCAATCTCGCTCGCCCAAGTAAATCGAATGAAGTCTCGAATTAAATAGGAAACCCTCCTCTGGTATTCGGTTCACACAAAAGGGGGCGGCGGGAGGAGGGTGAACGGGGGGGGGGGGCGGACGACTGTGTGCAGCCCCAACAAGAAGAACGGGACATGGCGAGAGAGCGCGCGAGTTACTGCGGGGAGGACGTTCAGCGTTAAGGTAACTCGGATCCAGAGAGACAAGTGAGACGCAGGAGGAAGGAAGCTTCCTTGTATTTAATTACCAACTCTAAGTCTCGGAGCTCGTGGCAAGCGAGAGGAATGAGAGGAACGAGGGGGACGATCCGCTCGCTCGCCCGGGCCATCTTCTTGTTCTTCGAGACTCGAGTAACCCTCCGTCACGTCTCACCCGTGCCAGATATTGAATTACGTACCTTTTCGTTCCGGTATTTTACTCGAAACGACACGCTCCGTTGAACTACATATATATGAGAATTAATTTTTGTGGAAATATGAAAATCATTCGGATAGCTGGAAAAATGGAATAACGATGGAAAAACGAATCCGAAGAATAATCTCGGTCCTGCGAGAAAGTTGCGAAACGTAATTCGGTCAGCTGGGACAGCTCGAACGAAAATTGGAAAACTAATCTGGAAAATATTTGCCAATGTGAAAATATTGCAGTGTGAAGGTGACAAAAAAAAAAACAAAAAAAAAAAAATCTGGCGCATCGACAAAATCTTTGCCGCACGCATTTCTCTCGCCGAGCGTACCCGTTCTCCCGTAGCCGAGGGCGCGGGCGTTCTTCTCCACGCTGCCACCTTCGACCCTCCCTTCGCTCTTCAGCCTCGCTACAGTTTCTCCTTAAACCCCTTTAGCTCCAAGGGGTTTGAGTAAAAGGCGAGTGGAGAGAGCGAGAGGAAGCGAGCCGGGAAGGGCGGTGAGGTGGTCGGGTAGCGCTTCGAGTCGCCTCGGCTCTTCTCGCTCGTGTGCCGGAGGGTCGCGGAAGGGAAGAACGGGGGTGTCGCGCAGAGGTTGGGTTTTGTGCTGCGCGCAAATATCGCCTTTCATATTCCTTCGAAGGAGCAGAAAATCGTTACGCTGTGCCTTTTGCGCGCGCGCTACGTGAAATACCTATGTTGGCTCACTTCCTATCCCCGCGTCTCTTCTCATTTTCTCCCATCGCATGCTCTCCGTTCGTTCGGGGGTTGGTTCACGGACCCGCGAGCTTCGCAAGGGTGGAAGAGGAAGATAAGGGAAGGGGTATAAGGGTGTAAGCAAGTAAGGTCTCCCTCGACGTTTCCTGCGAAGAGAGAATGTGAGAGAGAGAGAGAGAGAGAGAGAGAGAGAGAGAGAGAGAGAGAGAGAGAGGGTGGAAAAGAGACGGAGAGAAAGGGAGAGAGATCGGCAAAAGGAGGTGTGGTGCGGCTCTCGTTCGCTGTGGAAGAGCTTCGACGTCACCCTCTCGAACTCTCGCCCGCTTTTCCCTGGGCTTCGAGGACCCGCGAGTCATCCTTACCTCCTCCTCCTCCCTGAATAAACCACCCCTGCTTCAGACCCGTCGAAACAAAAGTACAGCCGGAAAATCTATTTCTTCGGAGCTCTCGACCTGTATCACGGATGTGTAACTGGTGTAGACTGTACGACGTGGAATTTATCAAAATTCCACGTGGAATTTATTAAAATCCCGTAGAATTCAAACCCCTTGATCGAGCCCTGCTAAAACAGTGCGGAAATTATGAAAATAATGTTCACGACAGATGTACAACATACCAACAGTATACGACTCGTACGAGAGCCGAGGTACGCGTGAGCTTCGTTAGAATTAGGTAGATTCCAAACTGATCTCATCGAATCTCGCTAAGATAATTCCAAAGATCCCTCACGGTTACGTAAAATGTTAATCCGATAACTCGGTAAATCGAAATGTTCAATCCACTCGTCGATTCTACCAAAATTTTAGGGAGCAAATTTGAAACTCGCGAACCTCACTCTGCCCATTGACTCGCTTCCCAACGAGTATAAATTAACGAGAAAAATGTTTGACCCCCCGTGTGCCCCAAAATTTTTTCGATCTCACGATTTTTCCCGCGATTTTTCGCCGGTGAATCGCGCCCTGGGAATTAATTTAATGGAAAATAGTGTCGATCATCGCCGGAGCGTGTCGCGAGCGAAGGGCTTAAAAGGCGAGTGCGAAGGAGTTCGGATGTGCGGAGGGCAACATTGATTAGCGACGATAAGCCAGCGAGACGAAGACGCGTAGCCGAGCGTACGTTCGCCCGAGACGAGTAGAAAGTGGGTTGCAGCGCCAAAAGCCAAGACTCGAATAACGGAGGAAGAGGCGCTTCGAGGGGAAGAAGGATTCAAAGCTCGGTACGTGTACCGGGTGAAGGGAAATTTCTAGAAACTTCAGGCTTAGCAATTAACGTCAGAAATTAACGACGCCCGCCCCGCGGAGGCTGCGAAGCCTTCCTCATCCTTCCCCTCCGCGCAGTTCAGCCCCGGAGAAATTAGTCTCGGAAATTCTCGTAAAATTTCACGCCGCCGGGAGAGACTGGAAACGTAGGCTCTCTCCGAATCCGCGTGCGACTGAACTCCACTACCGATGCAACGAAAGCACGTGCACCATCCGACCGACCAAAACCATCCAGTCGCTCATTGGCTCCCGGCGAACGGTAACTTTCCCCGGAAATTTTCATTAAACCCGACATTAACGAGGCGATCAATCAGCCGCGAGAAGTTCGCCTCGCTACGGCCACGGTCGAGTGCACTTTTGAACTGTGTAGACGACTCGCGAAATTCGCGGACCGATCTCGCGACGACATCTTTAGAGGCGTTTGCGAAATCAAAGAAAAAAAAAAAAAAAAATTCAAAACCATTGATAAAAATATTAATAAAAAAAAAATTCTCGTTGTCGACAACGATTGACAAAATAATTGTCCACCGATCATTGAAATTGTAGCTTCCATCGAGCAAATATGGAACGTTCAATGACGAAAGTTTGATGATAAAAAAAAAAAAACGTACCGGCATCGAATGGCCCGAAATAAATTAGGTTGGAAGTCGAATAATTATCGATTCGATCTGCGATCCGTTAATTGCGATAAATTTAGCACGAATTCTTTGTGAGACGGCGAACGAATAACTGAAAAATGCGACGTGAAGAAGCATTCAAGGAAAATCCTTCGGGACGGGTCGGAGAATGAAAAAACGCGGAGGGGGAGCGGAGCTGTTGGAATGCATTGAATAACGTTTCTGAGGGTGTTTCGAACGGTTTTGCGATATCATTGTTGGAAGGAGGAGCGCTTCCGCGTCCCTTCTCAGACACCGGAGAGTCCTTTTCCCAGTGCGAGGAGGAAGAGAGAGAGAGTCCCGGGCGTCGAATTTATCAGGCGCGCCGAACGACATATCCGTTTTCCCAAGTAATCTCACGTTGCTTCGGGCGATTCTCAAACAATTCTATACGTCTGAGGGTGGTGGAACGGGTCCTTCCGGATTCGTTCTAAGGGGGGGTGGGTTTGTAGGATGCAAAGCGAGTAGAATCGTGGGGCAAAGGACGAGCCAAGGTGTCGCGCCGGAGGACGCCTCAGACAGGGACGGAAGAACTCGACGGTGGTTGCTGCTGGGTTTCCGCTGGAAAGCGCAATACACCCCGACCGCGCGAATCCTCAACGAGAAAATTTTGGTAATGGGGATCACCGAAAAATCTTCGACACGATCGAACCCTCCTCGAAATTATTTAGTGGGCACGGCTCCGCGCGATAAATTTGTCGTGCGTAAAAAAAAAAAAAAAAATCCATTGAAACAATCTCGTTCAAGAATTTTCTCATGCAGTGGAGTTAAAGCGCAAATTGGCAAAAAAAAATGTGAAAAAAAAATCGACACCCTCGCCCGTACTTTACGGCGATATTATCTGGGATGAATTGTCTTTTGAAAAAATATTTTTTCGATTTTCCAAAATTTCCGGCTCGGGTGTGTGAGAACTGCGAACCGCATTGGACGGTGACTCGCATTGTCCCCGGGCGCCGAGAACGCCGGGTCGGGCGAATGGCGAAGGAAGAACGCACAGGGCGAAGGGGTGGCTGGAAGGTGCAGTAGAAACAGACAATACACCTCCGCCGTTGGGTAGCTTATCTAAGAGTCCGTGGCCGTAGCCCCGGGGGTGCAGTAATAAACGGTAAGGGGTGTGGGTGAGCGAGCGCGATACGCGGAACGCCGGCCCGAGCCCGGGCTAAGAAATGATAACGGCACTCTCACTGCCGGCAAGCCAACCACCACCATTTTCGAGTTATATTGCCTCGGGCTCTCCCGTGGCTCTCGCGTTTCCTTCCAAAGAGACGGAGATACGAACACGGAACAACCCCTTTGCTCTGTCTCTCCTTCTCTGCTGCTCTTTCACGCGTCTCTTCTTCGCTTTCTCACGAAGCCTGTACGCCCATACAAATACGATCTGCCTCATCCACTCCGCACTTTGAACTCTGTCTTCCCTCTATCTTCGAGTCTGACTCACTCGAATTCCATCGACGCGGCATCTCAGCTCCATCACCGGGTTGCATCCACCCGATCGAGATGCTCCATCGGTTTACTGCTTTGCCCAGAAACAATCCCAGAGCTGCAAACCTCGCGAGCATCAAGACGAAAATCAGTACACTCATGGGAATCGTGGGATTCAGGGACGCTTCGTCGATACCCGACGTGCAGGGATGAATCGTAAATGGAAAGATGGAGGAAGATGATCGTTTTCTAAAATCGTGACGAGAACGACGAAAATGTGTTATCGAAGACATACGAAAGACACTGAAATTATATATTTGAGGATTTTTTTGTTTTTTTGTTTTTAATGAAATGTAAGAAATTGAATTTGAGAAAAATTGAGAATCAACGAAATTAATGGATCGACAAAAGTAAACGATCTTTGGGAAAGTCTCCGTTGTATCTCGCGATCTAACGCTCTCGAATTTTATCGACGCGGTGTTTCCGCCTCGTCACAGGTGTGCAGTCCCGAATCATAAATAAAAAAAAAAAAGGAGCATAAAAAAAAATGATAACTCTCACTGAAATTCCTACAAAACGAGATTGAAATTGGTTGAAAGAAGAAAAATAATCTGCTCGACGGGAACAACCCCCGAAAAAAAAAAAACAAAAAAAATTCCACCACGCGCCATTGAGAGAGCGGTTAAAAAATTCCGGAAGTGATGAATTTTATTCACAAACGGTCGTTGTCGGTCCATTGTGATTTGCGGTGGGTCGGTCGCGGGTCCGGTGGAAAATCTCGCATTTCCTTCCGCGAAAACGTTAAAGGCTTTTCCACGCGTCCGGGCCAACGAATAGAAGAGCGTGTGAAAGAAAACGGTTGGGGGTGAGAGGTTGGAGCGGAGGTGGTTAAATGGGAAAGACTGAAGAGGAAAGAGAAACACTCTCTCCCGCCTCGCCGTTTTGCATTTTAAACGCGAGGGCTAATTTATGTGGGAGTCTCAACGGTGTGTGGCTGCGCCTCGAACCTCCGTTCCTTCCGCCTCGGCGACTCCGGGCTAGCTGGACGAGCGACCGGCCCGCGCTCACCACGGACTTCTCGTTTCACACCCTCTTGCCCGACTTGGTCGAGCGTTTTATTTTCACTTACCTCCCCCCCACTCTGCCCCCTTCCCCGCAAAGACTCTCAACGAGAGATCCGAAATTGTCACGGATTTTGGCAACAGCGACTCGAACACTCCCTCGTGCACATTATTCCTCGCCTTTCTCGCTTCATCCCCTTCGAACGCAATGTCGTTGCCCCGATAGAAAAAAAAACGAATAAACGACCTAATTCTCCAAAGAAGGAATTAATCGCGGCAATGGTCGTTGCGATTTCATTACGGAAAATGATCGCGCAAAGCTGCGAGGGTTGGAAGAAAAAAAAAAAAAAAAAAAAAAAAAAAAAAAGGAAAAAAATTGAGGGCAAAGTAAGGACGTTCGGGAGTAAAGCAATTTAATTCCGTTTAAAAACAAAACGTCGTCCCCGTGTGTTTATCGCTCCGCGTCCCCGGAGAGACGACGAAATTATCGCGTTTGCAACGAAATCCGTGTAGGGTAGAGTTTTCACCTCATTTTCCACCTAAAAGTGTCCGTGCGAGAGCCGAGAGATGAGAAAATTAAAATGAGATTCACTGGCGGTCGGCGGATAGCGAGAGCTTCGTGGTAGGGGTTTCGGAGACTCGGGAACGGGTATATTTAGCACAAAAAGCCTCTAATTTCCAACAAGGGTGTAAAAAGGAGTCGGAGGTACGCGGCGGGACGATGGGACGGAATGATAGGAGGGATGGGGGTTGGGAAAAGGAGTAAACGAGGGAGCCACAGTGAAAACGCGGTGGCCGCTTGTTGGGTCCATAAAACACCGCTTAGCTTTTTTAGCCCTCATCCCTCGGCGGCCCCCGCGCTCTCACCGGTTGCCTTTAACCCCGTTAAGCTGTTTCGCGTCTTTTCCGTCTCTTTTTTTTTTTTTCGTCGGTCCTTTCGTCAATCCCTTTGCCTCCGCTTCTCTTCCACTCGGACTTTTTATCGGGGCGTTCGCCAGGAGGAGAAGCAACGAGAAAAAAAAAAAAAAAAAAAAAAAAAAAAAGTAGCCGGCACGCACCGGACTGTCCAGGTCCGGCGAGCCGCCCCACACTCCGCGGACACGCGTCGCGACCCTCTTTTGTTTAATTGAAACTTTTGTTTTGCCTTTTCTCGCGGAACCGTGCTCTCTTCGGGGCCGACTAGCGGCGAGCGAGCTATTAACACCGGGGTTATAGAGCGAGGAGCCTCGGGCATTCTCGCATTAGCCACTTTATTAGCAAACCCTTCGGGCCATTCGTCAAACGGAGCCCCACCGAACCCGAGTTGCGGCTTGGAGTCAACTTTTTTTTCAACCGATCTGCTGACCAATTTACGGCTCTCTCCGATGACGGATCGCCGCAACGGAAAGCAACGGAGGACAAATTCCGAGCAATGGAATTCTCGTTTGCTATCTTGTCGACCGCGTCTCATCGTTTCCATGATTCCGTGCGACCGTTTTTTTTGGGGTCTCCGGTTAACGCGCATATGTTAAAATTGAGTATCGCGACCCGAAGTGACCCAACACAAGAATCGAATTTTCCCGATCCGCAGTGACGTCACACCGAACATACGTTACTTCCGGTCTAAAAGTGTAATTTCTCGACCGGATTTTTTCAAATCGGCAATGACGCTTCGACATGGCCAAAAACAGGCCAGCGATGCGCCGTTTTTTTTTTTTCAGTCACGATCGAATTCCACCTTGGAACAAACGCGTGTTGGTCGGGTTTGGCGAACGCGGAATCTCTCGAAGACTCTTCCGCATCTTTCACCGCTCGCTTGGACTACGTTCGGGAAAATCGAGGATCGCCGTGACGAAGCGACCATTCGAAAGACGATCCCGCGCGAATCGCTCGGGGTCGAGTTTGGTTTCCGGTTGCCGTGTCTCCCGAGTGGAACGGACCTAATAATAGACACCTCAATTACTCGAAACTTCCGCGGTGATCCCCGAGCGAGTCGCGTTAGCGAGGAGGCCGTACGACTCCTAACAGGTTCGCTAATGCGGCGGGCATTAAAAGTTAACCCCGGAGGGCGGACAGTCTCGACGGTGACAAGAGGATCGTCGGAAACGCGTCACACGGCTTCCATCCCGCAAGGCAGTGTTCCACCGGCATTAGATTTGTGAGTTTCTCAGGAGCGGTGCCGTTGGACTCGGTCGAGTTGGAAGCCGCGACACCAGATCCGCGTTTCAAGCCGGAAACGACATTAGGACTCGGGACGAAGGAAGAGCCACCGTCCAGCGAGTTTCGAGCCTTGCTGTACGCAACCCCGTGACTACTTAACCGGCAACTTTTCATCCTCCCGCTCTCCCACTCGAACTAACGAGACAGCGACGAACGGCTCCTCCGAAGCGCGGGAATAACGGAGAACCGCTAATTGTAAATTTACGACGGGTCGGGGGCGAAAGTTCATCCGGGACCGATTATTAATTTCTCGTGTACGAGGCGAGTCGACGGCGCTCGGTCGATCATCGAAACCTGCTATCGGATAACAACGCGACGAAACGGTATCGCGAACGTGCCGGATTTTCGGCGGTGGACGTTGACGAAGAAGAAACCGTGAATCCGCAAGACCGCACGAAGACGCACGGATCGTCGAATTATTCGCCGTGGGAATCGATGTTGCGAATAGGATGCGTCGCTATCCCGGACCACCACACTGGAAACAGTGCGGATTCTCAATCGTCGAATAATTTTTCACGCGTCGAAAAAATATATTGTAAATTTTATGTACCGGAACTTGAAATTTGCTCGCATTAATTTACTTTGTTAATTCAAAAATACAAGATAATAAAACTAAAAACCCTTTACCCGAAACTCACGTTTCTGTGAACAAACGCCTTTCGTAGAAAAACAAAAAATTCCGATAGCCTTAATTAATTTCCAAACCTAATTTTTTCACAGTGTGAATTATCGTCCAATCACCGATAATGAATCGCTGCATAAATCGTCGTTTCTTATTTTCAGAAAATCACCGATCCATCGTGGATCATGGAATCCACTTTCTTAAGGAAGAATCAACGTCCCGAACAGCCCGCGCAATTTATCGCAGGATCAATGGCCGCGGGAAACCGTTCTCCGTCCCAAGACATCGTCAAAGATTTCGCACCCCTCCCCCCGTCAAGTGGCTCAAGGATTTTCCAGAGGTTGACGCTTCCGCCATCGGGGCTGCGGATGAGAGTCGTCCATCCCTCTTTCATCCCTGAGACAAGAGACGTTCGACGCGAGACTCCGGATGACGGCCGGGGAGGTAGCGAAGAGGGACTGGAAAGCTTCGGGGGGCGTGAGTCGCGAAGGAGTCGGGCAACGTCCGCCTTGAATAATGACACGAACGTTGAGAGCGCGGTCGTCTTCTCTTCGTTGTTCCCCGGTAACCGATGGGGTGGCGCGGGAGAAGAGGATCGCTCCTCGTTGTCTCAGCAGTCTAACACAACAGCCCCCCCCAACCGAGTCGCCATCTTGCTTCTCTACTTATAATTATTGATGCACAAGCCGGCGGATGGGGCGGAAACGGGGGAGGTGAGCCGAGGGGAAGGCAGAGAAGGCGCACACTGAGAGAGGCGCGGGAGCCCGCGAACTTTCTATAAACTCGGGGAAGCTCGTCTTACTCGCTCTCTCTCACCCCATCTGACCCGGCTTCGTCGGTTCGCTTTCCTGAGCCATGCTAGATGTCCCCTGCACCCTTTCCTCCCTCCCGGCTCCGACCTCCGAGCCGGAGGAAATTGTTGGAGTTTTCAAAGTCTGACGTGCAGGATATTATGAACAGCGGAGGAATAAGGAGGGGGCGGGAGTGGGAGGGTGGCGGAGGAAGAGAGAGCGCGAGACGACGGGGGTTGGGCCGGAGGTTGGCGAGGAAAGAGCTGGGTCGAGGCTCCGGCTGAGGAGGGTAGCTTGGGAAACGAGCTCGCAAGGCGCTGGCGAAAGCGGCGCTGTGCGAGTGAGATCGCTCCCGCCGCGCGAAGCCGGGTCGCGGGACGGAAGGGGTACGCGGGGGTGAACCAGCGGAAGAGAGTCGGGAAACGACGGCGTCGGTAACCGAGGCGAACGAGGCGAACGGCATATAACTATACCGAACGCGAAAACTACCCGCCTCGGTTAACTCTTCTCAGTTGCCTTCCCTGGCTTTCTGCCGCCGAGCGCACGGGAGACCTCCTACAAACCCCCGTCCCATTCGGCAGAATCCACCAACCATTCGTCTAGCTTAAACTATATTTTGCGACTAGGCGGGAACATAACGCGCCGAGCATTTCCGCCGGCCGAAAGTGGAACTGGCAAAGGCGTTTTCTCGTTTTTCGTTGCCGAGAGTAGCCTCGTAGCCCTTCGTTCATCATTTTGGGGACCAAGGATTCGGGGTTTTTCTTTCTCGAATGTGGATGAAGAAGTTGGCGGGATTGGGGGCCGCACGGTTGGGAATTCGGTCGCGATGCGCGAACGAGTTTATCGGGTGGGTTCGAGAGGTTCTAGGTGGTTTCGGAGTTAGAGGACGGATGTGCGTAACACGGCAGTGCTGCACCGTGAACGGGATGGCCGACTATAGAGTCGATGTACGTAGACCGACTGTATATACGTCGTCCGGGTCGGGCGGAGGTAGAAGTATAAGCTTTCCTCTCGCAAATGAGGTAATATATATACAAAAGCTAATACGACCAAAAGTTGCCAACTTGGATGAGTCTCGCGTCCCTGTCGCACGGACGCGAGACGAACTCACGGACGCGCCAGCGGGAGCGCACACTGGCTCACCCTTTTCGGTAGAACTCGATCCCCGGTGTGGAGAACCGACCACCCTACGTCTCCGCACGGGGACACGTACCTACATATTTAAAAGGATCGCCGGCTTGTTTCGCCGTACACTCTTCTCCGGAACCGGCTCCCTGCTCCCAGGGTGACCCACAGATCGCGGAAGCCACTCTCACCGTTAATCGGTCGCGGTCACCTCAATAATTAAGATGTCCCGGTGCCGCGACGGGTCATTCAAGATTCCATGGTCCTAGAAAGTTTCGCCGGGACCGGCGAACGACCTCCGATCCAGCGTCGTTTCACGGTGTCGCAGAAAAAAATGTCGTCGAAACTCCGAACAGCCGTCGACACGATGTTGTTTCG
This sequence comes from Listrodromus nycthemerus, assembly GCA_963978505.1. Taxonomy (NCBI): domain Eukaryota; kingdom Metazoa; phylum Arthropoda; class Insecta; order Hymenoptera; family Ichneumonidae; genus Listrodromus; species Listrodromus nycthemerus. The sequence continues at coordinate 967,439 of OZ021686.1, read as the reverse complement.
CTGTTTCGAAAAAGCATTGAGACTTCGGTAATCGAATTTTGTTTGTGAAACCGGTCGAGGACGAACGGAGATGGCGATGACTTTCAGGGACCAAGGATTCCGTACGGGTGCAGCGTTCATCGGAACACTTCCGGCAATAAAACCCCTGACTGCGGTCGTATTTTATCGGAAACGTTAACAGCTTCATAAATCAGACTCTCCGAGGATCCGCCGAGGCCATTACGATTTAACGCTTCTGGCCTATCGGGCTTCGACAATTTATGCGAGGCTATGCATAAGTTCGGGGAAGAAAGTGCGGAGGCCTCGCGGAATCCTTCGGGTTCGTCTGGCAATCAGGCCGCGACAAAGTGAATTGGGAATCGTGCGCTTCCTGGGATGGGCGCGATTTTTTGACAATCAACCAAATGGCGTCGGTGCTTCCGCGTTCGAATTTAGACAAACACGGGCTCGAGGCTGACGCGATGGAGACGCGGACTCTGCCGGGATCCGCAAGGATCTGCCGGGAGAAACGTACCGTGTTACCTTCCCTCGCATAGACGGAGAATATAATCTACAATGTTTGAGTAGAACTGCCACCGAATGCAAGTTAGAACAAACTCACTGTGTACTCTCTGGAAACGTCGTATCCATTCCCCTCCTTCCGTCCCCGAGACTTCAAACCGCCCCTGGCTTTCGCCACCGCTCGTCCGGTTCACGACTTCGCGGGCTCTTCCGATCGTTCGCGTTTCACCCTCGTCCATCAATTTTTCCGTCTCGTCGACCCTCGAACGACACTTTTCCTCGCGATTTATGCTACTCGAATGTTTCCAGAAAACAAAACAATGTTCCAAGCTCGTGTTTCCGATTTCGGTAATTCAAAATAATCGTTAAATGCTGTCATTTTTTTTTTTTCCAACTCCACCGACTCGGAGTTAAAACAAATTCTGATCGTATCGATTGGAATCGTTAACTCACCCCAATAACGCTCGAGCCAGAGGTAAAAACAACGAACCCTCATTCAAAAACCCTCTTTTCGAAAAAAAATTCCAAGACCATTTCGCGTAGCTCATCGTTACGTCCAACAGCGTTAAGAGTCACGGGATCAAGAGTGTAAAAAACGTGTCTCTTTTTTCGCAACCCGGACGAAGAACACGCTTCGGGGTTACATCAAAGCTTACGCGACGAAGGCCGGGACGACGTGAATTTTTTTTTTTTTTTTTTTTTTTTACAACGTGTAAGTAAAAATAAATCGCGAGAATGAAGTCGTTTTTTGGGCGACACGGAAAGCTTTTCGGAGGCTGGTGCGCACCATCGACGACGGGTTATTTTTTCGTTGCAACCCTTGTACGTGCGCGTGTGTGTGTGTGTGTGTGTGTGTGTGTGTGTGTGGGAGCGTGTGTCGAGGCCACAGTGTTATCTCAAGCTCAAGAAGGCCGCGCCTGAAGGGGTTGGTTCGAGGTGGTTGGAGCTCATGAATATTCATTTCTTGCCGGTTTCTTACGGGCCGCCGGGCGAACGGTCTGACGGGGGTGAGTTTCGCAGCGGCAGCGTCGGCGACTGGTGCTGGTGCTGCGGGAAACACGAGACTCGGGGATGAGGCAGCGAAGAGAAGAGAAACCGTGAGCACGGGAGAGTGGGCTTAAGGGGGTATGGGAAAACGGGACTGGAAGGCTGCTGTTCCTCGTGTACTTTTAAGCTCGAGGTGGTGGGGGAATCTGGATCAATGCCGTGACCACGCCCTCTACGTCTTACATCCCACGCTACCTGGGGCCTTTCCTTTGCTTTTCCACCTCTTCCTCATCTACGACCCGACCACCCGGCTGTGCAAACCTTCCCGGTCCTTGCTACACAATTTCTCGTACCTTTCAGACACGTGGTCTTTCACGGCTGATAGACGTGTCGGGCAAAAATAAAACAACGAAAATAAATTGAAGATTCGCGAATCGGAAGATCCGAAATTATGGACGTTGGTAAAAAAGCCGTTTCGCGGTATATGCGGCGAATTTTTTTTTGGAGGACGAGAGTAAGTGTGTGATAATTTTTTTTTTTTTTTTTTTTTTTTTTTTTCTTTTTTTTTACATACCGATCGATCGTCTTTCAGTCGGTAGAATGTTCGATTACGCGCAAAGAGCGATGATCATTGATGCGATTAAAAGTAGAATGAATTTTGTTTTTCGTTTGTTTTTTCGTTCGTTTGTCGATAAATGTGTCTCAAAAAAACACGAAACGAAAGACCAATTAAATTCGCACAATTCTAGTATGTTTTGATAATTCGATGAATTTTTTTTTTTTTTTTTTTTTTTTTTTTTTAGTGCATGACAAATAAAACGATGTAGCAAGAGGAACGTGAACGATCGATTACAATAAAAGCGTAATCAATGTTCTTTCCTACAACCGATTCTTCGATTCGCGACGAAACGTATTTAAAAAAAAAAAAAATTCGACGAAAATTCCATTTTCTTGAAATTCCCGAAAATTTAATCGATTTAATTATTTTTTTTTTTTCAGAGCCAAATCAAACGCAACAACCGAAGGAAATCGATCCGTCAACTCGGAAGGATGAAATCTGAAGATAATGATCCCACCTTTTCGTACGCCCCGTCTCGTTAACGATCTAAATTTCCAGGTGGCTCATTTCTGGCGAAGATAGTTGGACCGTCTTGTTATTGCACGCGCGGGATGCCGAGAGCAAAGGAGCCAAAGACTCCGGCACGAGGAAGAGCGAAGAGAGTTTCGAACAGTGCGCGGGAGCGACGCAAGCTGCATCCACCATCCACCGGATGATACGCACATATATCTCATTATATATACAGATATATATACATATATATATAGATATACAGATATAGATATACGTGCATACTGACGTAAGATGTATAAGGACGATGAGAAAGATGGATAGAGAGGAACGAGATAGAATCGGAGCAGCCTCGGAAAGCATATAGCGTCGGCGTATCTCATTGCGACGGAGCTATTTCTCATCTCATCTCGTCTCATCTAGACTCGGCTCGAGTCATCGTCACGTCTGACTCTCCCACGTTTCTCTTCGTTTCGTTCCTCTTCGCTTTCTATCTTTCCTCTTGGCGTCTTTACCGCGAACATTGTATATTCACGTACGGATCTACATGCACACGCACGTGCAATGTATGTGCGAAATCTTGTATGAGATATACGTAACACAGTAAATATAGAGAAGATGAGGCGGTTCCTCCACCTAGGCGAAACGCCTCGGGCTCTTCTTTCCTTCAACGTTACTAGGCAAACTGCATCCACCACTAATTATCGTCCTGTGTATACTTGACAGTAAACTCGTAAGTTGCTCAATTATGAAGATGATAGTGTTATTTGGCAAAAATATGACAGTCGATTCGTTTATATTAGTCTCGTGGCGAAATCGTCTTTACGCATGTGTGCTTGATTATTTTTTATTTTTTTTGCGCATCCTCACAGAGATCATTGTTTTCGTGATTCGGATTTTTTTGTTGCTAATTGTGAATGAAATAAAATAAAAGAACCGGCTCGTATCCCTGTAATCCATTTGTCAATTTTTTTAACGACTCGAGTTTGCGCGGTGAGCGAAGAATTGGGTGAAAACAGAGTTTCATGTCGGTCCGAAAGACGAGCACAAAATGGCATCGCTTGTCGGCCATTTTGCGTGCACGAGTCAAGGAGCGGGAGTTTCGAAGTCGGTTAATCGGTCAGCTTGATCGGTAACTCCGTTGCGAAAGATTTGGAACGGTCTCAGTCGAGAGGCGATTGCTCGTGAGCTCTGAAGATAACGTCTCCTTGGGAAAGTGACGGAAGGAAAACTGGCTCAACCGGCGAGTCTCCCCTGCTCAAAGCATCACCGCTGAGGCCAACACTGTCGCAATCGGCGACGATCAAACTCCGAAGACATTGAATCAAATCGCTGCGGAAGATTGAGGCGAACTAAGTACGCAATTTGGCAGGTTTAATGGCTGCGATTCATTAGCCAGATGTGTTCCTCGGTTGCGAGAACGCTCCCGTTGGAAAATCTGCTCACATAACCTCTAAGTTCCGGATTCCGGAGAGGAGTTCTCGTTGATATTTTACATTGGAAATTTCATGCGATTCTAAGATGCATATCAAAAGACCAAACTAACTGAGATGAAAAATAAAGAAACTACAAAAATTATGCCTAAAGTCCCGATCGGAAAATTTTCCGGAATAATCCCTTAGCTGCCGACTTCAGTTTCCGACTTTAAAGCAGAATCATTGTTGTGACTTCAAGTTGGAAATTCAATGTAATCCTGACGTCCGTAGCAATAGGCTAAAATATAAAAATTGTACCTAGAATGCGATTCCGGTCAATTTTCGTGTGACTCGAAAAAAATGATATTTATTGTCAATGAACATTTTTTTAAAGCATCGGTATTACGAATAATTTCTTTGTTTTTGTTTTTGGAATTTTTAAGTTCCACACGCCTCCGGCAACGGCAGCACAAATCGCTCCATTGCAGCTGAGACGCGAACCCCGTAGAACGAGGCGACCCTAGCGACGATCTCGCCCCTCGCGGACAGCCACTGCAGTCTAACGCTGGAACTCCTCGTTACTCTCTGAGGATAACAAGTTCCACTGGTAATACCACGCTCGCTCATTATATCATGAGTCGCATCGGGTGTGCGCCACTAGAATTCACTCTCCGTCGACCCCAAAATACTGAGCTCTATCGAGGGACACAAACAGGCATATCACGGGTCGTTGCTCGACATTCTTCCTCACTCAATATTCCAGTTTTTCTTTATTATTTCATTATTCTCCTCATATTTATTTGATGAAATAATTCCCATAAATTGATTGCCATAAACATTAAATTTTGCTATAGTTCTCATCACGATTCCTTTACACTTTAGTTACAATCGAATTAAAGATAAAAATACTTCAGGTCAATTTTTTTCTGGGGGGGTTCGAACAACTTACATTAATTTTGTAATTAATACACAAACTTTCTTTCCCAAAAAGTCTGATAACTCGAATAAATTAATCAGACTTTAATGAATCCATAATAAAATCGAAAGCCTTCGATGACTACGGGTTTGGTCGAACTTTGATCTACCCCGGACACATTTCACCGCACTCGGGGCCCCACGAAAATATTTTCCCAGTAGAACCCTACTCGGAGATAGCGGTAATAACCTACGACGTAGACGAAGCGGGTCGAGCCTGCGGCATTGAGCCCTCAGGAGCCTAATTAATATTTATGCTGCCCCTAGACTGTTTGGTACCGGCTTGGAAGTCTCCGCTTCACGTTTCGCCTCGGTCTCTTGGCTCTCCACCGTTTTCCCTCCTTCGGTCCCCCGCGTCCCTGTCCTGGGGGGTGTTTCTCGCCCCCCCCCCCCCCCGAAAATCCCAGCGCGCGGTTCCTTGTAAAATCTAATATCTGAGGAGAATCTCGCGACTGATACGAGAAGGGTTGCCGGGAGAGTTTCCTCCACCTTCGCGTGACCGAGCCTTCTCACCCCCTCGCCCGTTCTCCCCGTTCTCAGGCGTACCCAGTCGGGTTCCAGGGGTTGGCTTTTCCTGTACAACGAAGAGAAACCTCGGAACTGCGTCGTACACGAGACGGCGAACCGGGAAGACGCGGACGAGAAAGAGGAAGCAGGAGGACCTTCGTGTGTCTGCCTCCTCGTTGAACGAAAAGGAGACGGGTGGAAGCTCGAAGCTCAGAGAAAAGCGGTGAGCAGACGCAGAGCTCCTCCAGCCACCGGCCTCGTACGAGACTGTAAGGCGAAGGAGAGCGCGGAGACGACGGAAGAGGGATGAAAATTTTGCTGGGGGATTAAGTGGGAGTAGTGGGGCAAAATGGACCACCGCTTAAGATGGTTTCGGAACAAAATGAAGATGGAGATGAGATTCGCTCTGCGATTGAAAATTCGAACTTCTCAAGACTTGGGAAGCGAGAATTTTTTTGTATCCAGTGGTCGATCGTCGTTTCCAGATATATTTGGCGAAATACGATTAGCAACATCGCTGAACCCGTTGAATTTTTTTCTTACAAGAGACGTTTCTTAGACAAAGTTCTTGTTCCGAAGCCCCTCCGAATTCGCAAGAAATTTTCTATCTCAACGTGCAATATTAGTCTCAACGGCTCCCTCTAAGTGCAACGACTTCTCGAAAAATCGGCACGCATGGTCGAGAATGAAAAATTTTTTTCCAACGCTTCTTTAAAAACCAAATAATTTTTCACTAAAAAAAAAAAATCGCTTCTCCATCACAAAAATCTCTTTCCCGATTTATTCGAGACGACGATATCCAATCTCGAGCTTCCCGCGACGTAAAACTCTGCAACCCCAAAACTCGTCGCACCGGCCTCGACCTCGATCATAATATTATTGTCCATTTTACCCCGTCGGGTCTGCCAACCACCAAAGACTGGCACGGCGAACCGTGGAGCCAACGACTGCGTCCGCAATTTCTGTTCGACTCGGCCGCGAGAGAGGGAAACCTCGCGGAGGAAAGCCCGGTTTTCCCGGGGGTTGACGAGGGGCGGCGTCAAGACGCTCCCGCAAGCTCCGCCAATCGCAGCCCTCACGTGGTTCAACCCCAAGCTCGACGATTCGTCCCGCGGGTTATACGAGAACCGGGCGCATCTCCGTTTTCTTAGAGCCTGCAACGACCGCTGGTAAAAATAAAAGGTGGGGTCGAAAGAGGGATAGACGTTTCAATGCAGAGGGGGTGTTGTGCGTGAGATCGCGACCATTGGCCCGTTCGTTCGCGAGGGGCGGAAAAACGGGGGAATCCCCTTTTCTTCGTGGTCTCCCCGCCGGGGCGAATTCACAGCCACGCGCGACGCCGGCCGGCAAAGTTTTCTTCGATTTTCCTGCGCCCCCTTAAAATTCCGGATGCGAGGGGGTGGGAAAATGGCGAAACGTCGACTAACACTTCGAGACTGTTTTAACATGTACGGAACAACGGGTAATCGATAAGTCAGAGCGCCGAATGTCGTCTCGTGTCTTGGCAAGGCGGTCGACTTGAGAGAATTCGCGCGGTAAGTAGAGAATTCAAAATTACGTGAAATGTCACGAGAGCGCTGTCGTGTCGAACAGCCGCGCAGGGGCCGCGAATATGCAGATTCGTTTCCATGAGATTTTGTCAGGAGGCAAAGCGTTAATAATTAAATGTGCGATATTTCTGTTTAGAATTTTCGCGATGAAAAATTATTATGTTATTATCGATGGTGAAGATTTTGCATTTTTTTTTATTTGGAATTCAATTCGACAATTCCCCTGAAGGAACGTTCATTTTCGCAAAGTCGAGGATTTTCAAATTTGGACAAAAAAAAATATCACTTTCAGACGGTGCGGAAAGTATCGAGAAAAAAGAACTCTTCCCTTGGATCGAGTAGTGGCCATACGAGAAAAGGCGTCTTCGTAAACGAGGGGCTTGGATTGAAACGAGGCCGTAGCGATTAAATAGAAATTTAGAAAATGTCTTGACTTCAAACTCTCGTCTATTACGATATGAAAAGAGGGGAAGCGTCGAGTAGTGCATTTTTCGTAGAGTCACCGTGATAACGAAATAATGTAATGTAAATGAGAAATGTAATAACTGGAAAATATAAAAGAAACGACAATTTTAATAAAATTTTAAACACGAGATTTAATTTGAGATGTTTCCTCAATCCCAGTTAATTCCCCTAAAAAAATTTTAAAAAAAAATATATACATAATAAAAATCAATGTCATCCACCATACTTGGCACCTTTAATAAAAACGATCGTCCACCTTCCGGCTATAAATCACCCCAAAAATCCCCAACCACGACTCATCTCCTCTTACCATGAAAATATAATTGACCTCGCGATTCTTCGCAACATTAGCATTGAAATCCTTAAAAAAAAATAAATAAATATATCTCCCTATACTCAAGGTGAGCCACGCACTTCGGCTCGGATTGAAGCAGGGAGCCGGCGTTTGAATACGAATTTGGAAATTGTCTCAAACTTCAAACTTTCGTCTATTATAATACAGAGCGAGGGGGTCGAAAGGGGGTTTCGGAGGGGTCGGTTTGAGCGTCGGGTAGTTACGTTAGTTGCCGTGCGAGCTTAACTTCGCCAACTTGATATTATTATCACGTTATGTTGCTATCGCTCTGACTCACGGGAACCTACGCCGTACCTCCGATGTATTAGGTATTCCGCGCGCCGGGTACGCTCGAGAGCCGGAGCCGTTCTTTCGGATGGTAATCGCGGAGGCGTTCGCAGAGACGAGATATATATAAAGCCCCGGTTGCACCAGCGAGCCTCGCACAGATGAGGGCACCGCCCAAGACGGGAGCTTTCGTGATACATTAACGTCAATTTCCATCTCAGACTCACTCCTTGCCCTCCCTCTATCTCGAGGAACTTACTTCCGGTCCAAGTTGTCGAGGCGCTACACGAGGCAACGAGCACTTCTCTTCGTACGATCTTCCGGGTCGCGCACAGCCTTGCGCGCTCGAGGACGCGGAGGAGCCAAAGCCTCATGAGGGACTCGACGAGATACTTCGCTCTCGCATTATTAATGCCGCGGAACACCCAGAACCGCCGCGATATTGCGGCGAGAGCCGAGACAGAGGATGAGTGAGCTGCGAATAAAAAGGCCGATGGTGTAAATAAAATTTTATGCGGGAAAATAAATGTCAGATAAATCTGCGCGAAATTCTCGAGCAAGGGAAAGGGAATTCGGCTGAAAGATTATCAAAATTCAATGTAACTTACCCGTGTTGCTCATTTTTTCCGACCGTCAGCTCGAGGAATATACTTTGTCAGGAGTGAATATTTCTCAGCGCCTCCGTGGTCAAATTTATAATATTGGAATTATATAATGGAAGGATGTTCACCACTTCGAAGTCTGAACCCAGATACCACAGATAATTCCGAAAAAAACCAGCTCTAAAACATAACAAAAAAAAACCAAAAATTAAATAAAAAAAAAAAAACTCAATAAACCCGAAAAAAAAAGTATAATAATTTTAAACACGATCAAAAAATTCTCACAATTTCAAAGATCGATTTCAACTAAACCGGATAAAAGAAGTGCGTTGAAATTCGCGAACTGGAGCCGCTACTCGGCCAGTTAAATAAAATAATGCAGTTACAGTTACAAATATATCCCAGAGATAAAATTTTCTCACGACTTTACTCGTCGCGAATGACGAGTTTCCGTATCAAATCTATAGCAGACCAGTCCGTTCGATGGAGCGACACGCCACCCAGTTCTCCAGCTTCGGCAGCCAAACTCGTTCCTCTTTTCATTCCTTCGCCGAATTCGAAGGGTTGCGGATAAAACGAATTGAAATTCTTCGGTGCGGCTCGGACGATTCGTGAGAATCGTATCTCGATATACTTGTTTCGATCTGGTCCTCGCTGACTCGTTGACCCACGAACTTACGACACGGCGACGGTAAGGGACGCCGAGGGGGACGGTGGAAGAGGGGGGGGGGGGGGGGAGAGAGCGATCTCGTTTCGTTTTCCGGACGGACCATCGCGAAACTGACCAGTCCTCTCTATCTGCCTTTCCCTCTATCGTTCTCCCCCGTTCATTCACCCTTGGCCAGAGAGCCGGACAAGGGTAGCCGGGCGTTTGCACGGACAGCGGTCAGCGGTGGGAAATTCCTGCGTTCTGGACACACGTACCGAGCGGCGCGCACACGCCGAGGGTAATTGCGCGAAATTGTTCTTTCACCCTCTTACACACCATTCGTAACATACGAGGCCTTTTCCCTCCAGGATTCTGCTCCCATCCGCTCCGGGACACGACCGTATTTCAAATCCTTATATTCACGCTCTTGCTCCGAAACGAGCGAGCGACCAGAATTCTCGGCTCGCACTTGTCGCAACGGCTCCTCCTGACGTGAGCTGAAACAAAAAATATTGTAATCAATATTCCGATCGATTTTTTTTTATCGGAATTTTTACTAAATCAATGTTACGTTCGTTCTGACTCGACTTTTTTGTTACAATTTTAATGTGTAAGTCGAGCTTCGATTAAACGTTTGTTTTGCTTGACGAATGTTTTTTTTTCATAAATATGTCGAGAGATTCTCGATGAACTTTTAAGAAAATTTTCGTCAACGCGAAACTGACAGAATAAAGAATTAATTTTATGCTTTTTTCGGAAAGCATTCGGCTTCCCTAAATTCGAGACGGAATTAATGCAGCAATGAAACAGAACAATTGATTTTTTTTTGTTTGTAAAAAAAAAATTTTTTTTTTTTTGGTAATACAATTTTTTTTGTCTCTAACTAGTGTATGGAAACCTTTCGATTTTGCATTTCGCATTGTAACGTGCCGCGTGAGAAAATTTTATGCCGAAGTTGCCGAGAGACTCGCTTGACCACCGGTCATCCCCGGAAAGCTACAGTACGAATTTCTTTTCGTGAAACTCGTATAGTTTCCGGGAGGGTTGAACGAGTCACACAGTCCCGGTCGTCGGCCGCTTAAAACACACAGATTCATCCGGATATTCCCAGTGAAAGAGTCCGAATCGGGCAGGTCCGAGTGTCCGCTAATCTCGATATACTTGTTGCGATCGAACGCGACGAGGGGTTCCTCGGAAGGGTGGCTTCGAAATTCTAGTTTGGCGCTCGAGCCCCCTCACGGAGACCGGAAACTGGCCGAGCGGGATTTCAAGTTTCTTGAGTCTGGTGTGTCCGAGAACTTGACCAGAGGAATCACCAACTCCTTAAAAGAGTTCAATAATGCCCAAAGTCTTCGTCAGGATCAACGAGAAAGAAGCCAAGAAAAAAACGGTCAACAATCCATTAAACCTGAAGAAACATCAAAGCATCGGTCTCCACTCTCGTTACTCCCAATTAAACCAGTAAAAAAAAAAAAAAAAAAAAGAGTAATATTTTTCAACCACCTCGAGGCTTCGCACGGAAACGATATTTTCCTTCGAAAGGCCTCTACGAGTTTCCCGAATCAATATTATGCCTGCAGCCAGCCCACCGAAGGAAGCTTCGCTCGCCTCGCCGGATGAGATTCTCATCTGGAAAGTGTTGTCCCGTAGACGGAAGCGAGCCCGCGGCCCTAAAACTGCGATTGCTAAAAAAAATCTGAACGCCATCCTGAAAGGAAGAAGCTCGAGGAACGGCGGGATCCTTCCGACCAGCTGGTTTTTTCGCCGAACGTCTTCCGGTTGCCGTTTCAACGAGAAAAGCGCTTCCCCAAACGGGACATAAGTTCCTCGGCACCGTCGCCTTTCGCCCTCTCAGTGTGCGCTAATAAAACGGATCTTATATAGGCGAAGACGCCATTTTGAATAATGCGGACCAATCGGCGGCGATGGCGGAGGAGAGCGAGACGTCTTGCGAGGTTGCGAGGGGGTGGTGAGCACTGAACCGCTACCCAGGCTCTCCACGAAGGTGCCCCAACACAAACTACCCTTATATTATACAGAAAGCGAGCGCTCGAGTCCCGGGTTTCTCTTGCCTTTCCTCTTTCCCTTTGCGTCTCTCCTCCGGAACCTTCTTTACCCACCCACTTGCAACCCCCGTCGTTCCTCCGTGGCCCACCCCCATCCCGTCACCCGTTTCGCCTCGGGAAGCAACGTCCTCGAAGAGATACGTGCGCCGAGGCGGCCGGGGCCGCTAAAACATTTTCCATTACCGCGGGCTCCTCGCGGAGGAGCTCCGGGCTGGCTCTTCGTCTTCGTTGTCGTCTGCGCTCGATAGCGAGCACCGCAAATCGAGTATGACGACGCTCGACGAAAATTCGTAACTCCGCTTTCAGGATGACGATATACGTAACAAAAACAAAAAAAGGACAACATTTTTTTTCTACCTTCCAACTTGAGCTATCGAAGCTTCAGCTTCGAGAAGCTTTGGCACTTGAGAAAGTGTTGCAAAAAAACTGCATATGTGACAAAAGTCGAGAATATAGGGCAACCCCGATTGATGCTGTATAGACCGGTCCATATTCACCGCTTCGGATTCTCCCGAGAAAAAAGTAAAATCAACGACAAATCGATCGTCGACATTTGCAGCCGACGAAAGTTTCTCGAAAGCCCAAGTGATTTCTCACTGTTAAATTACCGCTTCGACCGTTGTAATTAATTGACAATGAGATCAGGGAAACGAGTACGATTGGGCGAATAAAAAATCCACCCCGAAAATTCTTTTGACACAACCGTAAGGAAAAAAAAAAAAAAAAAAAAAAAAAAAACCTCCCAGAAAACATCTCGCATGTAATTGAGTCGGCGGCTCGCCTTTGGGGTCACGGCAAAGGGTTCAAAGATGGGAGCCGCACCCTTCCGAGCCGAGCCGCCTCGTCGTGGAGGAACCTGGGAGCCTTCGGTACCCGCGAGCTCATTAACTTTTCACGAGACGTTCGCAGCGGCAGCGAACTTCAGAGGCTACTAATCATCCTTAAACCAAGCCAGTGCTCGCCCCCTCCCCCCCCCCTCCCTCCTCTTCTCCTTCTTACCCACCGTCAGTAACCTCCCGTATAACCCCGGAGCCCTACATCCTCCACGAGTCGCGTAATTAATTTAATTCGTGCTCCAACTCCGACGACTTCACTCGCGGCGGATTCCCCGGCAGGTCGGGCTCGTATTGGGGGGGGCTTGCACGCTGTCCTGGCTGGCTCCAGGGGTGGGTTAGTTTCTCGAGCATGAGTTCGCGGCGCCACTTCTCCCTTCAGGAGTTCGCCCCCTTCTGCACCCTTCGCCGCACGACAAGCCGCGCGGGCCCGTTACCAACTTTCTCGAAGAAGACGACAACGATGATGAACTCCGCACCAAGATATCTCCTGTGACGAGGCAGCCATTCTCCTGGAGCTCGCCAATGCCTCGCCGGTCAGTGGATCTGAAAAAATTAATATAAATCGTGAGATATTTTTGCAAATATTTCGCATCGTTCGTGCGGTTGCGCGAAGCGTTGAGTCCAACGACGAGGGAAAATAATTTTTTTTTTTGGAGATGGTAAAATCTACTTTGACGAGTGAGCGATAATTTTGGTTGAGACGAGAATGTACGAAACTGTATTTTTAATTCCGGCGTCACGAAACGATTTTTTGCTGGACTTTCTTTCGTATACACAGGGTGGATGCGATAGAAAAATCATCGACATTTTTCGAACGTTTGTGGACGATGTGTCGTTAAAGTCGCAAACTTTTTGTGTCGTGTGGTAAAAAAAAAAAAGGACGAGAACATTTCCGTAAATTTAAGGGTTGAATGGAGTACGAGGCGACCGCGATCTTTCGACACCGGAAACGCCGCGAACGCAGCAAAAAATAATTTTACAAAATAAGAATACAAAGTTTCGTAAAAGTATTTTTTTTCAAAATAAATGTCTTCGACTTTGAATACACGAACCTGACCTTTCGAAAGTCGTGACCCGTCCAAAAACGAGGCGCCGTTTAAAGAAAATCAATCAAACTAATGAGATGAAAAAAAAAAAAAACAAAAAAAAATTCCCGGTAATTCTTACCCTCGTCTGCCAGGGTATAATTTTCCCGTAGCGCCGGAGGCTTTTCCGGACGATGAGTTTCAGTTCCAGAGAGTCTGCACGCCGCAGCCCGAGGGCGGTGCGGAGGACGAGTTGGTAAAGCAGAAGCACGATGGAACGTAAGACAGAGATGATTGCGGAAGCTTCAGCTCGTACGGGCCGTGGTACCAGGCGGGGGCGAGCAGGGGGTTTGAATCTCGCTCTCGGTGTCTTAAGTCTCGCAGGGCTGGAAGGCTGGCTTCCCGAAGACCCATCCCAACGATGCCATCGTATCTCGCAAAGCTCCGCATACTCCTGACAAGCGACGTTAATGTATGTATGAGATCGGCGCGGAGGGTTGCGAGCGACGGAGCGCGGCGAGGGGGCGAGGGAGTAGTTGAGAGACACCTCGAGCCACCCCCGAAGACGGGTTACCAGCCCGGTCCCACGGTCTCGTTCGTGCTCCACCGGCAGTCACGACTCTCGGCGTCTTACACACTCACTCATCCCCCTCGACAACTCGGATACCCTGAACCACCCCTGAGCACCCCGACTGTCTTATATTCCGGCGCGAAAGCGCGGATGGGAAGGGCAGATTCTGCGGTGGTTTCTCGCGCATACAGAGTATTCCGCGAGGCGACGTTCAAGCCGCCTGTGTACGCCGGTACACGGGCACGTCGTGGATTTCCGCGAAGAGTGGTTGATGGCGATGCTTCGAGACTGCGACGGTAGGGAGGGCGAGAGAGGGTGAGAGGGTTGGAAAAGGAGGAAGATACCGGGGAGGAAGCGCCATCGACATCAACGAAGCCGAGCGGAACTGCCGGGACGAAATGAGAAACATGAGAGACCACACCAGCCAGCCAGCCAGCCAGCGTCATTCGAGCCCAAACGCCACCCCCATCGCAACCTTCGCCAGGCATTTCCCTTTATCTAGCCTTGATGTATCCTCCTTGCCTGTCTTATATTCCTAACGTGGAGCTTGTAATGTATTCCTCGAATAATGTCTGAACTGAAGTCGAGGGTGAAGGTGTTGATTGAGAGAACGAGGAAACCGGGCTCGAAGACGTTCACCGAGAGATCACGCATGATGCGTTGGTGAGATGGATTTTTACGAAAATCAAGTGCTGCGATGTTGAGATCGATGAGACGGCAAGGTGAGCTTATTTTCGGGTTGCCAGGTCAGCCGCTTGTGAATTCATATTGAACAGCGCAGTCTACAGCTCTCGGTATACTCGGCAAACTTCGCCTCGCTTTTCGCGAAGGAAGCTTCGCTCTAGAGACGATATGAGAAGCACGATAGACCGAGCGGAACCCGGTCTTACCTGGCTCATTTAACCCTGGGCATCCTCCGAAACCTTAGTGACGGAAGGAAGCGGCTGCTCGAGGGATTTGCTTCTCACAGGCTGTAATATCAGAAACGTACGCAAACAAGCGTACACAGGGTTTAGGCGAAACCTTCTCGTACGAAACGCCGTGGACGTCTTGAAATAAAAAAGCGAAAGAACCAAAAGAACATCGGTGACTGGATTAAGAAACTCCGAACACGACTCTCACACTTTTGTTCGCCGAACAAAAAGACGAAAACCTAGTTGAGTTTAAGAACGTTCCCAGGCAGAATTGAGAACCTGAAGACTCTTTCGCACCTTCCGACGTTCATTCGTCGTAACACAACACCTAGTTAAGTTTCCTCACGTGTCCAAAAATACGTAATGAGAAGCTAAACGCCTGCCATTCATCGGTGAGTCGAGGGTGAGTTGAGGGAAAAAGAAAGGAACAACCCGCGCCTGGCATCGAGGTCTCCGGCTTGCGCGGCTCCTTCCTTTGGCGAATTTTTTTCCTCATTATTCCGGTGAAACAACAATGGCGAACTGATCAGATCCCTTTTGAAAATCGTAATAATCACCGAGCTGGAATTTTTTTCAGTCCACCGTCGTTGATTCCTTGAGTCGCCTTTTCACGGAGGGATCCTAAAACGGCGGGGTTTTCCGATCCCGGGCTAAGATGGAGGAAAATCGTTACTCACCAGAGTCTCGCCGGGTGGGTACGGTAAGACGAGGGTAAGCGAGAAAGAGGACGCGGAGAGGGGGGTCGAAAGCCTGGAAACGACGGAGTGTGCTCCGCCAACATTTTCGGCTAGGAAAGGAGGGAAGGAAGAGGATAGGAAGAGAACACGCGAGCTAGGGGTGGAAGAGGTGATGTCGAGAGGGTGGTTGCCCTAAAACACAGCGAGGGAGCGAGAGGGTCGTCCCTCCAGCCGGGTACAGTCGAGATTCACTCGGAGCACATACTTGCACACTTACATAGAAGAGCGCCGAGGTCCCTCGTTTCCAAAGGTAGGAAGTGGTGGTGGCAAGACGATCCCTGGGAAAATGGCTAAAATACGTCGATATTAGGCGGAGAACTCTCGAGGGTCTGGCGGTAGGCTTCAACCCCGAGGATCGCGAGCTGCACCGAGTGCGCCACTATAATTCATCATAAGAACCAGCGATCGCTCGGTGAGACGCATCAGTGCCAGCGCAATTGAAATTGCGACGTTGAACGTCTTCGACGGGTCAAATGCCCATCACTGGATCATCATTTTTCATCGGATTTCATCGGATCGAGCAGTCAATTTCGCCCTTGTATTTAGGATCTCGGAAACCGAAGTCTTCGAGACTTCTGCGACCTAATCGCCGCGGTGTCTTCGGTGACTTCCGAAACGCCGGATCCATCATAACAGCGTTGCTTCGATTTCGCAATGTGGAAAGTTCATCGGGCAATAATTCCGTCGGAGCCGCCAATCCCGTCGCGGCAACTCTGCGGAAACGGCGCTCGTCGTCGTTGTCTCCGCATAGCTGCACCTCTATTCAGCATACCATCGAGGAAATGCATACGCAAATACGCTTTGTCGCGTTAACTTCGTCGGGTAGTTGCGCCGGAACGGAAACAGGCGGATAGAGTGGGAGAGCCGGGCACGGTAGGTGGGTAGGTGGATGGAGTTTGTTCGATTCGATATTCATCTCGAGATTAAATTCAATTTCTCGCTGCAGCTGCTGGTAGCTGCGGCTGCAAGGAGGGTTCAGCTACGGGCGAAACGGGAAGGTGCCGCTTCCTCTCCGGGGAAACACGGAGAATCCCGCGACCGGCAGCAAACTCCAAGACTCCACCTTGGCATTTCGTTTATCCGAACCAAATGAACTCGTGTCCACTTAAGATTGAAGTAGCCATTATGACGCGGATCACGTGTCATCGATTAACGTGTAAACGGGACCGGGCCATATTCATCACCTGTAAGCTGTAAGAAAAGAGCCCAGTTCCGAGTCTGGTGTCACGATTTTGTCACTGTGCGAAGACCCGAGGAAAGCTCCAGTCGAAGATGGTACAATCGAACCCCAATCTCGAGCAACAGCCGACTGCCTTTCTCGAAGGTGGAGTCGAAGGCTCGATGGAAAGATGTTCACGGGCTTTATGAAAGGAGCAACGAAGACGGGTTGCGGAGGGTTTCCCGGGAGACTCACCGAGGGTGGAGGGGGCTTTAGGGGATGATGGAGAGAGTTACTGCACTGTTTCTCACAACCAAACCGCTCCTCGTTCCTGTTCGCCTTCTCAGGAGAAACCTTCATCCTTCCTTCCACCAGAGAGACCCTCTCCCACGTCCCATATCATTAATTATCTAAATTGAAGCGCCATGGCGAACGTTGCCTATCATATAGTTCTCTCTGCATCACCTCCTCTCCCTCCTCGCCCCCCTCTCGGTCCCTCCTCGCCCCCTATGCGAAAGCCCGGAGCATCGTCGTCATCGTCTCTTAGGTTGAAATTGTCAAAGGAGACGACGGCAAGAGAGACCAAGATATCCAAAGTCTGATAGACGAAGACGCCGAGCCATTGCAGAACTCGCCGAGAGATGTCGAGAATTCGGTGGAGAACGAGAGAACCGGTGAGAGTTTCCGTTAGGCGGTAGTTCGGAGATACCTAGTGTAAACCCGTCTTGCTCTCACGGGGATGATAATGCTGGGTAGCAAGCTTTGCCTACATTAATTCACGAAACTTCAGACACGAAGTTCCATCAACTACCTCCAAGACTCAATTTTCCGTGTTATTATAATCATTTTTTTCTTACCGTCGAATAGATAAGACGCGTGTGTCACTGACAAAACGATGTGACTTTGGGGACAAGATTTAGGTGTGTAATCGTAAAGATTTAATTTGTGATTGCATTCAGTAAAGACCCAAAAAAATTAGAGCAGTAGAGATTCGAATAATTAAGATCACAAGTGACAGGGACAAAACGTTGCATTTCACGAGGCCTGATTCGGGTGTGTAATTGTTTCTCCTCCCTTGGCGAGTCGCTCTACCGGACACTGGGAAAACAATTAAACAGACGTTTAAGTCCATTACCGTGAGGAAAACTTGGACGGCGCGGCGTCCGAGCGAGAGCCAAATGAAAGGATTGAAAAGGAAAGGGGGACCCCATGGTCGAGAAATTGTTGAACGCTCCGTGAAGCAAGTTCCCGGGACGAAAGGCGCGGAAACGTCCAACAACTTAATTGTACACCCGTCTTGTGTTCATTGTCTCGGGTTCTGTCGTCGACGAGCCTAAGCCACCGACGTCCGACAGGTCCTCCCAGCGACGCGTCGTCGTACGTCGTACACAATGCGTCATTGTTTTACGGCCTTTGTAAGACCGACGAGGCGCTACGAATGGCATCAAGAAACGGCCAGGATCGCTGAATCGATACGGAGTTTCTATTGTCACGAATTGAAAAAAAAATTAGAAACCTAAACATTTTTTAAAAGTGTAAGACTTTCGGTAAAAAATTACCTTCGTATCGAACGAACATCGAGGACTGTGAAAGCAACTTCATTGGCCAAGGCTGGCACGAGCCGTCGGCAAACGCTCCGAACTTCCAACCGGTGACAATCTGGTAAAAAAATAAAATAAATTAAAACAAGCATATAAATAGCATCTCGGATAAGAAATTTAAGGTTTCAATAATCTTAACCGTTCTAACTATTGTCAACATTTAATGATCATATTAAATCGTTTCGTAATTTCGTGTAAAACAATTTACGGGTGATCCACGAATAATTACTTGCCTGACGGAAACAAATATTTATTTTTATTAAATAAATTTTTTGTTTCAGACAGTCCCGCAAATAAATATTTATTCTGGCTCTGGTGTTAAGAAAATGGAATCCCGCACGAAAAATTAATTGAACGAAAACAAAAAAGATGCTCTCAGATATCTCGAAATCCTCGCACATCGTCCATCCGACGACCCGAGCAAAACTTCCGTCGGGAGTCGCCGAAGCGAGGCATATGTTCCAGTTTAAGGAAACTCGTCCTTTCTCTCGGGATGGTTCGGTCAATCCGATGTGTCCGACGTAGACAAAACCGGGTCTCACCGTAGTGGTGACCGTGACGAACTACCCTTGGCGTGACCAGTCGCCGCGTGTGTTCGGGTTGCGGATGGCTCGAAGCGCCGTATAATTTACCGGTCAGCGGCGAGCGGGCGACGTCCATTCGATTGCTCGTCGACTGGCGGTGGTCAGCCGAGGCCGGCAGACAGGTTGCTGCTCACGTCCACGCCGAGTCTGGCCGCACTCCGGCCACGGTACGCGAACGCCGCCTGTACCAGTCCTGTGGGAATCCCCGAGTGTCCTACATTCCGCAATACGCGCCGGAAAGCGAGTCTGTTTTCGCCTATGACCCCCTCTCGGCAGTCCCTCTGGCTCCGCCGACCCGGCGACGCTTCCCTAAGTATCCGGGCTATGTATACAACGTCCATCTGGTTTCACTGCGATGCGAAACACTTGCACGCTGTTACGATCGTTCGTGCGACGATCGCAATCCCCCACCTTCGACGACTGTGCGAGACGTTCCTGAAAATCATAAGGGACAAAGGTTTTCAAATATATCGGACAAAAGTGGGGATGAAAGCGAGCGACGCGAAAAAATGTTGGCAGTTACCGACGAAGACTCCTCCGGATAGCCGGGGCTCCTTCTCGTCGGATTTTGCATGGTCGCGAGAGTCGCGGGTCTTTCGGCGAGATGCAAATTCGGTTCTGTCGAAATCTGTAAATTCACAAATTTAATAATGACAAAATTCAATGACGTGAAGTTCAACAATTGAAAAAATTAAATAACGGAAAATATTTGTAGATGGACAAATGGTCGATGGTGGAGAATTTTAATAATCGACACATTGTGTAACGGCAACAATTAACAACGGGGATTTTAATTTTAATTGGAGTGCATATTTAATCGGGAAATTTTTATCTTGATTTTTGTTCGACGGATTTATCGGGCTCCCGACAAGATTCGAGATACGATAATTGTTTGTAAGAAATTTACGACTCCAATGAGCAAGTCGGTCAACTCAATCGCTCGTCAAACTTCGCAAAAAAAAAAAAATAATAATCACGAAATAAATGAGAAATCAACCTGGACACCTTACTCGAAATCCGGCACATTCTTTCTGGCCCAGTTACACCCGTCGCGTTTAAATCCCCGCGAAAGAACTCGGCTAATCGTCGCGGTCGTGAAAACACGCGATCCACCCCCGGAGATTTTACTTCGAGTGCGCGGGGAAGCTCTGGTGGACCAATTAACGTCGGGCGAGGTGGTTGAATTCAGTGACGGGGGCGTAAACGAGAGGCCGTGCGGAGGATGGGAGTCAATTTCGAGGCGGGTGCCGACGGTGTTTGGGGCTTTTTACGGGAAATTCAACCCTCGGACAGGGAAAGTTTCGCATCCTCTCTATCACTTTTTGGCCCTTTTACGAAGGGGTAGCTTGCAAGCGCCGGGCGGCGATGTACGCTATCTCTCCGAACGGTGCAGCAACAGCTCTGCCGGGCTCTTGAGACTCACACCAGCCAACCCCGTTGGGCCGACAACGCTTTAAGCGCTTTTTAAACGCTTCACGTATTTATATCCCTCGCCTGGCCCGATTCGGCTCTCACTCGGCTTCGGTGAGCGTGAAACAATTAAAAGCTCGAGGCACGGATAACGGGAATAGTTTTTTTTTTCCCAATCTCTAATCCTTTCACGGAGACCGTGACATTCGGTTCTATTCGTAGGTCAGAAGAAATCGAAATCGAGCTTTTAACGTCCGGGCAAAAATTTCCCCGTGGGAAACTCCAGTTTTCACGGTAAAATTATACACGCCAAAGGCAGCAAAAAAATTCTTGTCTATAGAAATAAAAAAAAATTATTTCACAAAAAACATTATTAGAAGAAAAATACTTTCTTTATGGGATACTTTTTTTTTCTACCCTACAAAGCCATCGTTTCATGCCTGCGGATGAGATGAAAACTGGAGCTTTACACTCGGTGGAAAAAACGCACTTTTCTCCCTTGTGGCATAATAATCTATTCTAAATCTTATTTCGAAGTAGAGTCATCGACTTCTCGGCTTCGACTTCATATCGTCATCGAAATATATTAATTTATCTAATTCGCTCGCATATCTTCATTAGGAGACTTCCTAAGGTCGAAATTCCCAGCGCTAGGTACTTAGTTTCGTAGGTTGCTTCGGCTTCGAACACGGAGAGAGTCTTGGCTCCGGCAAGGCAGTTACCAAAAGGGGGGAGGGCGTAGGGACCGGGTGTTCTCGGGCCCAGCGGAGTTCCTCCAAGTTTGTTGTGTGTGAAAACAGGGTCTGATTTGAATTTATATTACTTGGCTGGCGCGGCACCGCCATTGCCTTGCGATCCTTGCGATCCTTGCCATCCACCCCCTTGCCATCGCACCCCCCCGCCCAACCCATTACGTCCTTCCAACGGCTCGTTGCGGAACTCTCTCCCACCTTCGCCGACGACTACCAAATTTCCATATATCTGAGAAAGCCTCCGTCGGAACGACCGAGGGGTGTGCGGAGACGAAGGGCGGAGAACGAAATGAATCAACCTCGGGCTTACCGTGATTTCCAATATGTGAATTCCAAACTGAATTCCATTTCCGCCGCTCGAAGGAATTGAGACGTCGGGGATGAAAACAATTTTTTAAAGAACGATCGAGACACGCAAATGCGGTGATAAAAAAATGAGGTAACAAAAGAATGACGAATCCGGAAATTAGGAGAGAAATTGTCGTCGATTAAAAGATTTCAATCTTTTTCTTGGCCCTAAAAAAAAGTCTTCTTGTAAGATTAGGAAAATTGGGAAAATGTTAAGTTCTCGTTAACGAAATTTTTATCCGGAAAAAGCGTGACCGACGTATTAGAAAAAATGTAACGCGCGTGTCGAAATTGTCGACACGAATTATTTTGAAAAAATTGGGTTCTCGATGGAAACGAAAATCAATCTCCAATGAACCGCGAATTTACCGCGATTAACTACATTCCGATTTCAAACCGAATTCCATTCTCTGTGTTTCAACAAATTGAAACGTCGGGCGTGGAGAGATTTTTGAGAAAGTTTTCGAGATGAAAAACATAAATTCGATGGTCGAAATTATCCGGAAGTGGATAAAATAATTGTTGTCGACAACGGAATTTGAGCTCAACAAAATTTTACCTCAAAGAACCCGACCCCATTTAAGGAAAAATAAGAATTTCATCGTGTTTTTATATTTCCTACGTAGAAATAAAAAAAAATCGAGTCAAATCCCGGTCACCAAAAAAAAACAGTATTTTTCTAGTAATGACAAAAGAGCGAATGAGTTAATGATAAAAAAAAGGTTCTAGCTAGACGCGGTGTAAACATTGGAATCTGTTCGGACGACGTTATAATCTTCTCCAACGATTTCCATAATCTTGGAAGGTGCTTAGGTTCTTGGTTGCCCGGGGGGGGTCGTCGCACCCTTATAATATAATAATATAGGCCGGTGGAAGGTAACGTTTACACGGTGGTCTTGATGCAACAAGACCCTCCGAAGGAGGATGAGTCCTCGGGCTTTTGGGGATGAGGTTCCTGCCAGGATCGGGGCTGCGTATATACTTGGTCGCAAAATGGCCGACCACGTTAATGCCCTCTTAATATTTAGGGATCTTGTGCGCCGGGCCCGAGGTGGAGGAGAAAGCGTCGCTATATGCGCCACCTCGAACGACGTCGAGGGCCGCGGCCTCCGCTAGCTACAAACCCTCCTAAAATCCACTTTACTGCGCCATTAAGGTGAAATATTCGAAGAGAACCGAGCGACCCACGCCTCTGGGAGAAACTTCAAAAACTACCCCAACCCCCGCTCTCCTTCATCGGAAGAACAAGGCGTCTTAAAAAGAATATATGCGTACCCTCGAAGCGTGATTTTTCGAACGTTGGAAGCTATTGTCGAAAATCAGAAACAAAGAATTTGCTTCATTTCGAACTGGATTAAAAAATAATCATTTTTTCAAGTAAAACAGATGGACCGTCGAGTGACAATATTCTCGAAAATATGACTCGATAAAGATTTTGGATAAAGTAAAAAAAAAAAAAAAAACTTTGAAAAACTGCACACAATCGAAAAATAATCATTGAAAAGAGAAATTGCAAAGTTCTTTTCAGCCGATTAAAAAGCCATCGGACTCAGAAGTCCACCAATCATCCGAAAAACAATCTCATAAAAAGTCCTGACTCGCCATGAATAAAAAAAAAAAAAAAATCACCGCCGATATTTCATGAGCTCGAAAGCGGAAATGCCACTTAGCAAAAGCTAAACTCTCCTGCCGCGAAAAATCCGATTACGCCGATCACAGACAAAAACAAATACCATGAAAACTATAAATCCACCTTCGATCAAAAAAACTAATCCAACAAAAAAATTCCTCCTCCATCGACCAAAAAAGTCATGACCCCTCATTAAAAAAAAAAAAAAAAAAAAAAAAAAAAAAAAAAAAATCAACTCAACTATCTCAAGAACTTGATGGCAGACAATGCCACTCGCGATTGGAATAGAAGACGGAGAAGTAGAAGCTATTGCCGTAGTTCTCGCGCAGTCTCGAATCTCGTCCGGGGGGGGATGGTTTGGGCTTTCGGAAAAGTGGGTGGCGGTAGTTGGATGGAAATGGGGAATAGCGTTGTCGAATATATATGTGGAGTAGCAGTTGCCGAGAATATGGAGAAGGTACAGGAGTTAGAAACGCGAACGGGTCGGTCCGGGGGGGGGGGGGGGGGTGAAGAAGAAGAAGAGCAAGGGGTTGGTGAGGGTGGAAACGAGATGCTTTCGCGGTGGGTCGCGTCGGTTCTCCAACCCTCTAGACTCGGCGAACCACCCCTTTACGCCGTAGGGCGGGTGGGTGGCATTCTCGAGAGTCTAAGGTAGATTATATTATTTCTCGGGAGTCGAGAGTATACGAAGGGGGATGAGGGTGGAAGGGCGGGGGTGAGTAAGGGGCGCGGGAAGGAGGGTCGGTTTGAGGCGAAGGGAGGAAGACTCCGTCCCACGGCCTCCCGAAGAGCTCAGGGGGTGGCTCGCAGCCGACGTCGGCAGCCGCGGTGGCAACCCGCCATTTTGTGAATGTTAAATCATTTATTGATCCAAGAAGGTGGCGGCGGTGGTCCCAACGCTCGGAGCCACCCTCTCTCCGAGCCCGCACTACCACCCCCTCGCTTCCATCCAACGACGCGGCACTACCGATACGACCACCAGCACGGAAAACCCCTCACGGAAACGCGGAGACGTTTGAAAAGGGACGCCCAAACCTGCGACTATTGCGGAAAGATAACTTCGTACGTTTCGGTGTACCATCGTATAGACGCTTGTTTGAGGGATGAAATTTTTTGTGTTTTTGTTTTTTTTTCATCAAACGTCACTCGACGACGATTTCACGGGAAAGATAAGCTGAGTTTCGTCGGAATGAAAAAGAAATTTTCGAAAATTCGCCTCCAGAGACGGTGAAAAGAAGTTTAGTTAAATATTGTATTTTCGATTTTTGAAAAGGTTTCTCGTGCGATGACAGGACGCCGTTAATTTCAATGTTTTCCCAATATGACAATATTTTGGAACTCAAACATTTTTTGTATTATTTTGTTTCAATATTCAGCTATGATTTTGTGATACAAGCGAAAAAAAATGAGCAATCCGTCGAAAACAGACTACGCCGAGAATTCTCGAAAGAAGCCCAGAATTTTTCATTGTTTTTTGATTTAGATAAAATTCGAAATAAACGGTGACTCAGAGGTGTTCCGTGTTTGCGACCCAGAGCGAAAAGGAGCGCAGAATTCTCCCAAAATCCGTGAATTTTTACCCACAAAGTTTCGTTTCATAATCGATTGAGCAGCTTCGAGCTGGTTTGAAAGGCTGAAGTCAATTTTATCACGGAGGTATAACGACATGCCACGAACGCGGAGAAACGCCATGAGACAATCCTTATTGCAATGCCTAAATTAATGTGTTCAAGGGAGTACATAATAGCAGCCATCGGAGGAAGCGTGTTCGGTCGAGGGGGGTGGAAGCAGGTTTGGAGGGTGATTCGCAGAGAATACGAACGTCCCTGGAAATCATGGAGTCGTCGCGTTCGAAAGCCGAGACGTTTGAAAGGGACTCGGGTACGATCCTTATTCCGTACCGTCGAATTTATACGCGCGATACCCACGAGCGATTCGTGTATGAAAAGGGCCGGCGAAGGGATCCGTAAGTAAAGCAAATCGACCCTCGCCGGCGCAACCCTCCGAGAGGTTCGGCGCTCTCGTTTCCACCGCACGCGCATCCCGGACGGAGACTCGGAGATATTCGAACGTTTCCAACGAGAAACGAAGAGAGAATTTATGGCCCCGCGAGGCTCGGTTCACTCCCGACAGGACCGCACGTTCTCTAGGATTCTGCCAGGCGTTTCTCCCCTTTACCCTTCTCCCTCCATCGCCGTTCTGCGCCCTCGGAGCTTGCGCCTTCACAACCTCGCGCTATTTAAATCCTCTTCGTCTTCTTCGTCCCTCCGGAAGATAATACGGTGAGGCAAAGTTAGCTACGTCCGCAGCCCTTTTCGAGTCAAAGCCGAGCCGTCCTCTTGGATCCAAGTATCATCTGTTTGTGCAGCCTATTCCACGACCCGTATGGTCTTACCGGCAAGTCCGAATCGCTCATCTATAAAAGAAAAAACATCGTTCATTAATTTTATTCCGATATCGTTTTGGGATCCGCTCGTCTGCAATTCTTTTCGAAAAGAGCCAGAGGAAAAGAGCAAAGGCCCAACCCTTACTCTTGTACCCAAATATCGCCTATTTCTGTCCGTTTTTTACTTTGGTTTTTTATCGTGAAACTTCCAAACATGAATCCAACTTAGAACCACCAAAATACTGTTCCACCCTTCGTGTACTCAGCGTCCAACCCTGTACGTTACGAACCTTTTTATTGCGAAGCCAACACAAACTACCCTGCAATTGCCGGCCTAAAATTCCGTCCCCTTGTCGAGCAAATTTTGATGTAACAGATCTTGGGCCACTCTTCGTCTGCGCACTCGAGACAGTTTCCTTTTTTTTCGATTCGTCGCAAATTACATTTTTATTCTCGTTTGTGTCTTACTCCCTCGTGAGATTGTACCCTTCAGCTCCGGTATGTTCTTCATCCCTTGCCGGACGGTATTCAGCTCCGCGGCGTTATAACCCGTTTCAAGGGACAAGGGTAGGTCCGCAAACCCTCCCGGATCTTTCCGTAGCGTGCGCGTGTTGCAGGCATGTGTTACCGCTGCTGGGAATTCTCTATCAGCGCTCTCGTCCTCTCCCTCCGCGGAGGCAAGGGTCGCGAACACGAGTATGAAAGTACCTCAGGGGTAGTTTGTCTTCAAACGACTTTGGTCTTTCACGGCGGGAAAGTGGAAACGCTCGAGGAATTAGTACGGTTCTGCGTGGCCATAGGTGAGATTCGACCATTCTCACGACGTAGCTGTACGAGTTGGCGAGGGTGGGGTACTGGCCCGGAGCTCAAGCCGGTGTCGGCCCGACTCCGGTACTCGACCGGATCCATCGCGTCGACCGATGATGTTGCATCTGCGCATAAACAAGGCACAAGATTAGAGAATGGATCAATTCATTAAATATCAGTCGAAGACAAGCTGAAACTGACGTCACGGAAAAAAATAGCACTTTTGGTGTTGAAATATGAATTTTCGACTGGGAGTGACGTCAAACCGGAAATTAGCGCCCGGTATGAAAATATCAGCTTTCGAGCGGAAGTAATTCTATATCGGAAATTCTTCACTTTCATTGTTCGTAATTCATAGTTTCGCCAGAATCGAAGCCAAGCATAGAACCGAGTCGTCCATAAATCGGTGAATCTCACAACGGATCCGTCAACTACCGATTACAATTCGACACTGTAAGGCGTCGTAATAACTCAATTTAATTTCAATTGTGCCGGAATTTTGTTGCCCGCTGGCCCCTGGAGTGTCAATGAATGTGCAGCGTAACACAATGATATCGAAGATTTGGCAATAATTGGTTATCGCGCTCGTCCAGACGGGTTACCAGAGTTCACCCCCCGTGGAAAGGAGGAAGGGGGTTGAAAGCTGAAACGCTCGCCACAGCACGCACACTGGAAGGCTCGGGCGACCACCGTCGAATATAGCTCGTTCGCGTAAACGAGTGTGCGCTAATCCTATTACGACTTCCAACGTCCACCACCGCTACGGCTCGGACCGACCGACTTTTCCAGCCCCCTTCCTCTAATAGCGCACTAATCGAGTTCGAGTCGCTCGGGAAAGAGCATCGACGATTTTGCAGGTGGAAGCGACCTAATGGAACAGTCCGGCAGTCCTTCGACGGTCGTCGAAAGAAATTCGAGAATTCTCGGAGGCGGCGAACAAGAAAAGAAACGGGAAAAACATTGCGGAGGGCACGGGCGAAGAGGCGAAACGCGCAGGCTCGCTAAGGGTGAAAAAGGCGCGTTTTTTTTACGCGCAGAATCGTTAAAATCCCCACGACGAAGACGCGGACTTTCGGTGGTGGTAAAAATCCCGTGCAGCCGAAGAGACAGCGAAAATTCGCGGCTCAGTATCGCGCGAAACGCCGTGAAAAAAAACCGCGCTCCTTTCCGACGATAGGGAGCAGCGCGATGGATTCGCTTTTTAATTTTTTACTGTGTTTTTTTTTGTTTTTTTTTTTGTTGCAGACTCGTTTGAGCCAACTATTCGAAACAGTGAGGGATTTAAACGTTTCGTCAAACTGTCGGTGTAAACATCGCCGAACGAGGGCTCAACTATTTTCGATGGAATTCGGAGGGTCCCTTGGTCAACGCTCCCTGGAAAATCTCGGCTCGAAATTTCCCGACACCGAAGGGATATCCGTGGCTTTGTGCGGATAAACGACTAGTGTCGGTTAAATTAAATCTGAGTCGAAAACAACCCTGAACACAATGTCCTTTTTTTTGGTGGAAATAATTGAGTCAGCTGCTAAAGTGCAAAAAGAAAATATATTAATCTACATCCGCAAAAACTACACTTAAATGAAGGACCATAATTAAAAAAAAAAAAATACATACCAAACTACCATATTTTAGGCGAATCAACCAGTTTTCCGATATTAGCTCAGGTCATGGTCCACAACTGAGAAAACCGTATGGAAAGACAAGATTTTTTCTGTTGAGGACATTATGTTTATTTGATGTAATAGGACACAGAAAATATGAATCTATATCGTCAAAGACAGCCCTCAAATAATCGACCATGGCTTTGAAAAAGAAGACCGAAAGACCCTCATAATTTAAGGTAATCTATCTGTTATCTCATTCTCCTCGTAATTGCAGTCGAAACCTTCGAAAACTATGTAGAAAAAATAAAATGTTTTCTCCATTCGACAAATCACATTTACTGCTCTGACAGGGAACAACAAATACGAATCTGTATCTTCAAAACGGTGCCTCGAGTAAATGAACTCGATTGAGAAGAAAAATAAGAAAAAAAAAAAAAAAAACTACCCTTATATTCTAAACCGATAAATCTGTTACCCGATTTCCTCGAGATTATGGTAAAAAAAAAAACTGTTAAAAACATATGGCCAATGAAAATGTTGGTACGATAACCGAGTAACCGAAGTTGAAGTGAAAATCGTCGTCGTAGCTGCCCGGATCGGTCGCATTCGTATTCCAACGTCGGCGCTCCAACTCGAGGCCAAAATGTAGGATTTCAATTTAGAAGTTCTGAGATGAAGGGAGAGAACCCGGAGAGCCCGCCATACTTCGTTGGCCCCACCCCTATTCCGGGGTTTTCTATAGAGTCTGACGGAGAGCCGCTACTGGCGGGCTTTGTAGGGGTTGAGAGAATGATATAGGGGCGGTGCCCGCCATTTTGAATTAGCTGTGCTTAGAGTAGCGAGGGTTGAAATTTTTATGAGAGTCCTCTCGTCGAGTTTCTCGACGCGGCTTTTCATTTCAGAAATGGTTGCCAGGCGGAAGGTTCTCGCGTGGCGGCTCGACGTTTTAGCGTTTGCCTGACTTTTGTCCAACTTCTCGATGGTGATTCGTCTCCGAGTCGACAAACCGCGAAAGGTTAACGACCGAACGCCTGGCGAGCCACGGTAGGTTTATTTCGGGCGTTTCAAAATAATGCAACAGCCGTTTCATTTCGGATCGTCCGACGTTCGAAACGATAAACCTTTCACGAATATTGTACGAACGTATCTCCGTTATTCGGCGAGCCACTTAAAATCATTCGACTGCAATGAGAGTAGCGTGGATACGACGGCTCGTCGTTCGAATTAAATTGTTCCTGAAATGAGTTAGCGTCATTGTTATTCAGGCCAGGTGAATACACTCGTTAGATATTCTCGGATTGAAGTTATTACTGGATTGAATTTATAAGGTTGAATGATCAATCATAGTCAAACGAAAACGTTCCCCCAAATATTCAACTATGCAAGTTTGTTTGCAATCGATGGAGCATCAAAAAAAAATCCTCGAGGATTGTTTTTTTTGCCTAAAGATTTCACAGTTGTGTCGTTGCGATCGTGTCAGTTTGAGCTACTGTATAAATTCGACATTCAACATAATCAAAGGTCTGTATTGCAGATAAAAAAAGATTTGCCATCTTGAACGATATCGATTTCTGTTGAGGTTTTTTATCATCTGTGTTTTATAGTTTTCTAGCATTGATTGTTAGGTAATGATTCTTGAGGCTGGTGCTGCCATCGTATCTATGCAATGAACTCTCTGCATGTTAACCCCAGAAGGGCCTGGCACTGGTTAACCTTCGGATAAGGAGTCTTTTTGATTCGTGTAGATATTTCAATGCCCTGAGAGAGGACGTGAGGTGCAACGTCGAAGCGTCGGAGAGCAAGAATGTCTTCATCACAGCAATACCGACCGAGCTTGTATGTTACACTTCTCATCAACTCATCTTTAAAGAAAAGAAATCAAATAAGCTGAATAAACTGACAAGAATTTTTAATGAAAGATACTCTCATCGAAAATGAAAAACGATGTTTCTTACCTTCGTATGAATTGAGGAAAACTAGCATCTTGAATCGCAACACGTCGAAAATCCCGGAACAGACATTAAACTGCACATCTTACACTTTTCAACCGGTAATCGAAATGTCCTCAACTGGTTTCACCTCAACGTTGCAGGATGGTCGAGTCGGAATATTCCCATTTCTGTAATACCGACCGGACTTGTCTGTTACACGTTTTTATTAGCTTACATTTAACTGATAAAATAACGCCATGGACTTTAATAAAGTATGAAACTAATACGGTAACTCTCAAAAAATGCTTTTCCTTACCTTCGTACGAATTAAGAAAAATCCGCATCTTGTTCGCAACACGTCGAAAATCCCGCCACCAGGAGTATGCAGAACGCCGCTCGACGGTGCTTCGCACAGTCACTCGGATTCCTCCACGGAAACTGTGCACAGTCGGTAGACACGATGACATTTGAAACCGTAGCTGAAACAAACATGTCGTACTTCAGCAAGAACGACGCTTTTTCTCCGACACCTTTCTGGCAAAATGGACCGGCACCCGGTGCAATATACAATTTTCCGGGACCGAGTGCTGGACTCGGCACTGGTGGATTTCAAAGATCCCTGTAAGCAATCCCTCTATCTTCTGTAAAATCATAACCTAAATTGTAATCGGAAAAAAATGCTCGTCATGATCTCTTACTTTTCGACTCGAACAATTTACTCTATCGCGTTGTCAACCGTTCGCGACTTCTTGCGTCTTGATCACAAAATTTCACACTTTCCGATCCAACGCTGTGACAAATTTTTGTCCCTTGAAAAACTTAAGGAAATCTATCGAGCAAACATAACCTCAAAATATAATAAAATTTCCTCGACTTGCTCGTTGCTGGATAGGAAATATCTTGGATCATAAATTTTTCTTTTTGTTTAGATCTCCGATGACCACAGGAACTTCGGTAGTTGGTGTGCAGTTCAAAGATGGAGTCATGATAGCTGCCGACATACTGGCGTCTTACGGCTCGCTAGCCAGATACAGAAACTGTGAGCGTATAATGAAAGTGAACGACAACATTATCCTAGGCGCCGGCGGCGACTATGCCGACTTTCAGTACATCAAAAATATCATTGAGCAGAAGACGTAAGTTTTAATGAGGCTCGACGAATTATTATCCTATACACATACGTACACGTGTATATATATCAGAGATGGACAGTATGCAAGCTAACATAGAAATTTCAAAGAGCTTTTTTTGCCACAAGAAAGCATGTGCACGTTACTTTGCACCTTCTTTCAGCCTTGAAAATGCTTAACGTCACAAACCTAACTGTGAAAGGTACTTGCGGAAGTATTTTACAAACTTCTTGTATTCTGTACTTAAAGCATTTTTCAGTGATTTGCCTAGCTCTAATATATATGTATTATAAAAAAATATCCTTTGCTTCCGAACGTTTATGGGTCAAGGATTTTTTTTTATCATGCAATAGGTATTAATAATATATCGTTTGTTTTCTCACAGTCTGGAGGAGCAATGCCTCGATGATGGTTTCAAGCTCAAGCCGAAGTCACTGTACTGCTGGCTCACGAGAGTTCTCTACAATCAACGTTCCAAGTTCAATCCATTCTGGAATAACTTTATCATAGCTGGTCTGGAGAATGGCGAACCTTTCATGGGCACAGTGGATAAGCTTGGCACAGCTTACAGGGATCCGGTAATCGCAACCGGCTATGGAGGATACATGGCGACGCCTATGCTTCGCAAAGCGTATGAGAACAACAAGGAAATGACAAAAGAGGAGGCCCTCGATGTTCTCTATAAAGCCATGCAAGTCTTGTACTACAGAGATGCTCGATCTTTCCCCAAGGTAGGAAAACAAATATTCAACTGTAACAGACAATTAATAGATATTCGTGTGATGTTAACATTCGTCTTTCTACGTCCGCAGTACCATGTGGGAATAATAACGAAGGAGCACGGAGTGGAGATCAAAGGCCCGATTCCACTCGACAGCAACTGGGAGACTGCTATACTTGAGAAGTAAATTTCACCAGCTTTTATTTTTCACTAATTAAATTAATAAAAGATTAATAAAAAAAATGTGATTCGTGCATTGTGTCGAGAAAAGGTGGTCTTCATTTTTTTTTCAGTTAAATAATCATTTGTCGTAAGAAATCGAGCAGTGTCCCGTTAAACGGGTAATAATCGTTGACT
Source organism: Listrodromus nycthemerus (assembly GCA_963978505.1). Lineage (NCBI taxonomy): Eukaryota > Metazoa > Arthropoda > Insecta > Hymenoptera > Ichneumonidae > Listrodromus > Listrodromus nycthemerus. The sequence goes on along the minus strand of OZ021686.1, from coordinate 935,528 downwards.
AGTCGAGTTGTATCTTTTTCGTTGTTGTTTCGTTTAACAAGTAAGAACATCACATCCGTGATCAGTTATCAATACCGTGTGCTCGATCTGCGCTGTTCGCGCGCAGTCCAGCGTAACGGCGGTCCATCCGTCCAGGAGAATGGCGACGTCTGGTTTGCCCTGAGTGATGAGCGGTTCGATCGTGAAGGTCATACCTGGTAACATCACACCCTCGAAGTTGTTGGCTGTGTAAAAAAAAACAATTCGATTAGCAATAGAAATATGTAAGATTCAACATCGTCTTACCAAAATTGAAGATGTCCGGCAAACCGTGAAAATAACTTCCGATTCCGTGACCCGCGAATACCGGAATCACAGCGAAACCGTTCTTCGTCGCTATTTCCTCAACGACGTTGCCGATGTTGCAGAATTTCTCGTTCGGCTTGCAGATGCTGATAGCCGACTTGAGACACTGTTCCGTTATGCGGATCAAACGATCGGCTTCACCGTCGACGGAACCGACTCTGTACATTTCCGAGCAATCGCCATGATAACCGTTCAAATAAACCTGCAGGAAGACAGAGACTTGAAGGATCTTGAAATCAAATGTGCATCTAGATCTCGTTTTTTCGTCATTGCTGAATTTGCCATATTAACATAAACTTTTTTTTTTTTTTTTTTTTTTTTCAACGAAAACGAACATTAACTTGAACACGCAAAAATCGAGGAACTCAATTACTCCACAAAAATAAAGTTGCCATGCCGATTTGAAAAATAACGGTCAATTACTGTGACGTCAACGTTGAGAGTGTCGCCCTCTCGTAGCGGTCGGCTGTCGGGAATTCCGTGGCAAGCAACGTTGTTTACACTGGTGCAAATGGATTTTGGAAACCCCCGATAATTTAGAGGACTCGGATAAGCTCCGTTGTTCACAATGATCTCGTGAACCTGCCGATCCAACCAGTCGGTCGTCACTCCCGGCTATGCATGGATAACAATTGATTTTCATGATTCTCATTAAAAAAATAAATAAATTCTTAAGTTTTAAAAAATTGTTATGGTGTAAGTTTCACCTTGATCATTGGACGAATTTCGTCGAGAATCCGTTTCGCCAAGATGCAACTGTGACCCATGCACTCAATCTGATTCGCATTTTTAATTTCGATCTCGTCGGGAGGCTCGTCGGGCACGCCAGTAACTCTGTACAATGGCGATGGGATGTACGTGGGTACCTGCAGCATTTCTGATACTTGCCAAGGCTCCACGATCTCGTACTTGCCGAAAACATTGTCAACGATTGTTCCCTCCGAATTTGTTGCACTCTTGAACCAATCGATTATTCAAATGCAACGAAAAATTAAATCAACAACCGTTGGACAGTATCCGCCGATTTTTTTTCCAAACAATAACATTAACGGGCTGTACCTGTGTTTTGTTACCATTCTTGAAGAATTTTTTAAAGAAACTTCTCACGGGCGCAGGTCTTCCGGTCATTATATTTCGAATTAACATCTTTTCGATGTTGCGAGTATTTTTTAATTCAAAAATGTATAAACGCGAAAACAAAACAATCTTGTCCGTTTTAGGTTACGCACGAATCCGGGCTTTACGTCTAGCGAATGCAAAACAGAGAGCGACCTTATCCGCCCGTCAGACACTTAGTTTGCATTAAATTTAAAAGGTGTCCAATTTCAAAGCGTGTTCTTACGGAGAATTAAACTTTTTTATGCTTAAATCATATAAAAATGCCTAAAACATATAAAAGCTACTCGGCTATTAATTAGCATCGTATTTCAAATGACCCGGGAGGCGAAATACAAGTGTACACGCTCTCACGAATATAGAGACACGTCTTTTACTACCTAGAGAATACTCAGAAATAGGAAATTCATACCGTGCGCCGAATTCCAAACTTTCCAAGTTTCAACTGTTACTCTCGACTGTTACAAGACTTTACTTTTTTCGAAAACTGTGCAACGGTTAATAAAGTGGGCCTTTCCTCGTCGAAAACGTATTGCTTCCGTATCGCGGCACAATGCCGCACGAACGCTGCTATCCAATTCTTGGCGCCTCGAAGAATCTACGTGCTAAAGCACAGCCACTTGACAACCACCGAGATAAACACAACTCTCAGGATCGGATTCGCCTTCGCATCGCTCGTCGAGATTGTAATAACATAAATTAATTCGCGAAAAAGATCGTTGGCTTTCATTGCTCTTCGAGAAATGTGACGCCATGTCAACACAGAAGCGAATAGATCAGTACTTTAAGTGTACGGCGGGAAACAAAGGAACGAACTATGGAGGAAAACTTGCGAACGAAACAAACCGGTGGAGGCCCTCCCTCAGTCTCGGCCTGAAAAACCGCACGATAAAAGACGCGACAACTCCAGTCAGAACATCGTCAGCAAAGGTTAGTCATATATAAACTATCGAGTTACCCAACTAAAGCCGATCGCATCCAATCTTGTGTCAAAACTAATCTTAAGTTAAGTTAAAACGTTTTTAAAAAATGTTGCACATATTTTTCTTCTTTTTCTTTTTTTTTTACAAACATTCTTTCATTGGATGCATCTGAAGAACGTCTGGAAAATGGGATCAGCTACGAATAATTGAAAAAAAATGCATCAACCGATTTCAATAAATTTTTTTGCTACCCTCTGTATAACTTGTGTTAACTCACCTCATATTTGTTTATTCATATTATTTGCTTATTTTTTCTAGAAAAGGACTTTGAGATGCAGCAACTTGGGAACAAGAAATGAATCGTACAAGGAAATTAGAGTACCAAATAAATCGATGCAATCGTCAATTGCAAAGTTGCCTGTGAACGATTCATCGTGTCATGGAAAATCTATTGCACACATAAAATCGTCAGATGTAGAGATCATCAACAGTGGCGAAGTAACTACACTGAAAAAGACCATCAAATCATTTGTCAAAGAGTGCAACTCGCCGACCTCGAACCCCTCTCCTGGCAGAATGAGTCTGAAGAGGCGAAAAAACAGTCTGCCAGAGCTGCAAAGTCCTCCGAAAAGAAAATTAACTAACGACGATATTATCCCTTTAGGTTCTCAGCCGGAAGTGATAGAAAGTTCAGATGAGGTAAAAATCACGTTTGTCTCTTCGGGTTTGCAAACAGGAAAATTGGCAATCAGCCAAGACGACTCTATTGCATTGCCAAGAACTCTGAACAATGCAGAAACTTTGGACACGAATGCCGGAACAAATTCCTCAAGCAGTTCAACAGGTACATCTTCAACATTTGGATGTGACTTTCCTGACGACTTTGACCCCGAGATCGTCGAACTGAGCATGGAAATTAATGACGAAACTTTGGGAACTGATTTATCAAAAGCACCCATTGTTAATCAAACTTCAGACAAATTGATACCGGCATTATCGGGCGATTGGCAGGGTTTACTGAACGTAGCAAACACACAGCATCGACCGCAGTTGTCGAACGATTGCAAAGAAAAAATAAAAAATGGTAGCATTGGATCTCCGACGATCGAAAGCGAAGGAAACGATGAGGACTTGGCGTATCAGGAAACGAGACGTGCGTCGATTAATTTATCTATTAAAAGTACACCACGACGTGCTCTTTTTTCACCGCCGAAAACAGCGGTGAACTCGAGTTCCGAGATCAAAGCTTGCCGTTCAGGTTTGCCACCGACGATTGGAGACAAAGCTACGAGTACGCCGACAAACATAGACGGATCTTCAAATTTGCTTCCTGAAACTAACGGAACTTCCTACATGCCGAAAATGCCGGATGGACCTACGAATTCAACGCCAAAGAAAACTCCTCCGAGCAGCAGTAAACGGTCTTTCAGTCCGAGAGTGAGTAACAGCCCGCAAAAAGTCCGAAAGGAACGCGTAGACACGTATCTGGCTACCCGAGCAGTGGAGAATTTAAATCAAACGAAGCAAGGGATAATTCCATTAAACGACTTTGATCTGGAAGCTGTTTACGCAAAGGAATCGTTTGAACTACAGTACGGTAGCTTGAACACCCGCGCAGCGATAAAGTACGAGGCCAAGGATGTTCAAATTCCCGAAGACAAGCATGCTGATCATTTTTTCATGGTTCTCGTTGATGTCTTCTCGGAACCGATCAATTGCGGATATTTCAATGATGATGAACTCGACAAGGTTTTTTCTATGATGACCCTAAGTCCCGAGGCACAGTCGCTGCTCGTCAGAATGCTCAAGAGAAAGCGACGCTGGCACAGGGTCAGCGCGATTCAGTATGCGGAAATCGCTGCGGACTTGAGGCCCTATTTTAGAGAACTCGTCCAGCATGGATTTTTGGACGATGGTAAGAATTCTTTTTCGTCTATTCCTCTTTGAATCATTTCATAACGCGATTTTGCTACCGATGCGTTGATCTAGTGCTCATCTCTAAATCAGTACTTGTACTGTTTACTAAATTTTTCAATTGCAGACTTCGGAAACGAAGAAATGTCGACATTGTTGGAGCTTCTTCAGGTCGACGAGATCAAAACTATATGTCAGGGGATGCACATCAATAGCAAGGGCGTAAAGTCGAAGCTTATCGAGGGACTGGTGAAGCTCTCTACTGATAAACATTCTTTGTTTCCCGGCATAAAAACTCCAAGCTCCGCTCTGAGGAACAAAGTAACGTCTATGTTGGAGGCCTGCATTCGTTTTCCTCAAACAGTTGAAGATCTTCTCAATAGAATATTTATTCTATTGATACCGGATCAAGATCCCGAGGAAACCATGGTCGACGCTTTTAACATGCTCATGCTGGTTCACATAGGCCAGAAAATCTTTCCACCGACGCCAAAAAAACGATTCCCAATATTTCGCAACCGTTCGCACCTTATTCGGTAGGCAAATTATCATTTCCATTATTTTAATAAAACGATAATTCAATATTTGTTCCTGTTATTATTAAATATACTACAGCTCTCTAACAGTTTATTAATTGCAGTTATGGCGAAGCGAGATCAGCTTGGAACCATACAATTAATGCAGGCAAAAACAAGGATTGGAACAAAGTTCGGGCTCTGGGCCAATTGGCTTATGATCGTCTACAGCCTTACTTTGCGAGCAACAATAGCATGTGAGAAAATATTGCAATTGACACAACGACTTTTTATCGCAACTCTTCTTGTCAATTGAACACTTATTGTACTATACATATATGTATTTTTTTTTATCGCAGGGATGAGAGTGAGATGTCGACGCTTCCCACACACGTAAAACGGTTCGATCCCAATTACGCTTGGACCAAAGTTCTGGCGAAGAGTGTCGATGCATACAAGAAGACAAAAGAGGGTATCGACACAGCTGCGCAATTTTTAGAGGCGCTGATAAGCCGACCAAATAGAATTCCGGGCAACAGAATCCGATGGTATGGAGAGTTGGCACTGATCGAGATGCATCATCGAAAGGATCTCGAGAAGAGCGCAAATATAACGATCGAGGCGCTCACACGGAACAGTCTGACGGAAATCGACCTTGCCGAGATGTTAGAAAGAGCGAAGAAAATCCTGAAACGAAAACAAGGAATAAGCTCGAGGACGAAAGAACGTCTCATCGAGGCTGTACAACAGAGACAGGAAATTTTTATTTTTCCATCCGAACCGGTGGTTAATGAAATCGAAGCCAGGATGGTTGAAGGGTAAGTTAATATTATATCAACATTTTTGTCGAACAACTTTTCACCGTAATTGTCATAAAACTCGACAATTTGACGATGAAACCGCATACAACCTTGTTTATACAACAGACATTTTTTTCAAATATTGTTCTTCAAAAAAAGATGTTAGAAAATCCTTATTATAATAAACTCATAACACTGGGCATTTCACAATAACTTCAAAAAATATTTTTTGTGTCTCTCATAAACCAGGAACGTTACCGGCTCGAAGAGCATGTGGTCTGTCAAGTTCGGCACCGATGTAGGTTACATGACCGTTGAGCGAGTGGCACTCCGGCACTACTATCAGAAAGGCTTCAAAGGAGGTTTGCACTGCGAAGGAGCTTTGCCGGTCACTCTCTTTGCGACTCTCTTCTGGTCTGAGATTTACGAAATCGCCGTGCCCGGAGCTTTCGTTTCGCTTTATCAAGACGCTCCTCTTGATCTCTACAGCTCGTGCTTCTTCGACAATAGACGTGAGCGCATCGAAGGGAAATTGAAAATGTTTAGGACATTGGATTTCGAGTACCTTAGCCAACTGATGCACGAGGATTTCGTGAAATATCGGCACTACCAGTCCCTCATGCATGGAACTTTATTTCCCCACGCTGATGATTTTAAGGTCTCCAATTTGCCACTACTCACCAATCAACAGCGATTTGATATCATTGTATTGAGAACATTTTTTCAGAGTGAAAAATATATGTAACATAATTTGCATCTATTTTTGCAGGATCTTGTCGAGTGCCTTGGAAAAAACGGGGTGATCCAAATTTGCGAGCGCTTGATAGGCAATTACAATCAGTGGAAGTCCGGCTTTCCTGACTTGGTCGTTTGGGATTCGGCTACTAAAACGGTATTTTTTCTGTCGTTTATCCTCGACGATTGAGTTTACAACTTAATTTCTGGAAAATTTTATTTGAAATTTTTTTTTCTTTCCTGCAACAGTGCAAAATCGTTGAAGTCAAAGGTCCAGGTGACACGCTGTCGACGAAGCAACGAATGTGGATACACTTCCTGGAGTCCATCGGAATACCTGTCGAAGTATGCGTCGTTAAGAGTGTACGACGATAAAAGCTTTTAACATGAAGCATACAGTGAGTAAAACAAATCATTAATAACCCAATTTTTCATTGTCATTGAAAAATAACGATCTGAGCGCTATTTACCGTGAATTCTTTATTCGATACATACACCTCTTGCGTGGAAACAATTGCCCCATGTCGATGTCATCAAAATTTGAGAACGAGGCATCGATTTGTTTTTCTTATGGATCGAGTGCTTCCGGTACCGTCGTCGCGCAAGGGCCGCGGAAGTGGTACCTTTAACATAGAAATTCAATGGATCAGTCCATAATTTTTTTACCTATATATTTTTATCACACATGATCAAAAGTTTCTCGCACGAGTATCCTAACAATTTTCAAACGTATGCACATAAAATCCCACTTTCTGTTCGTGTGAAGTGAACGCAAAAATATATTTTTCTTATGGGTCGGGTGCTTCTGGTACCGTCTTTGTGCAAACAAATTTCAAAGCATTAACCTATTTTTTTGTTTACTTTACAGTCAGAAAGGACACCACAAGCTTGCTGTACGCGGCTGTATTTTTTTATCGTTATTGTTCTTTAATACGAAATCTTTTTCTTTGCTCTCCCGCGTGGATAGCAGTATCTTCCAATTTTTTTTTCCCCGATCATCGACTATGATGGCATGAATTTTAACGTTACGCCAATTTTAACAATAGTGTTTACGGTTCGTAGGTTTGTGAGAGTCGAATCATAAAGCTCAAAATTAACGAAACTGAGAAGAGGATTTTTTTACCTACGATCGCATTTATCAAATAACTAACAAGATTACGTTTAACAAATACCTACGAAAGAAACCGCGAAAACATGAAAACCACGTTTTCACATGTTATTAGTCATAAATCTACATACAAGGGGGAAGACGATAAAGTCAATATTCGTATTTTTATACATGTATGTCAATAGCCTTGTGGTTGTGCGTGGATACCGATGTATACAAAACTGTGATTCCGTCGAAAATATTTCACGAAACAATTTGTTTTTTCTCATATAATATGAGACCTACTCACTCGAACTGTCTCGTTGCCGGCGTCTCTTCGATGTTAAATTCCGCAACGGGTATGCCTCGTTCGGCGACGCGGGGTGCAAACATTGCCGCTGGATAGACGATCGACGATGTGCCGATTACGAGACACGCGTCACAGGATTCGACCGCTTTGTCTGAAACAAAAAGTAATTAAAATACGCTAACAGCTAACATGGCAAAGATACTAATTTTCACTTTTGCGAAAGATTCCATAATTAAGTTGTATTACTAGCCGTTAAAGAGAAGAGTAGTCTCCTCTCCTATCAATCACGACATAGGTTTTTTGTAAGATACATCAAAATCGCATAAGACAAATAATATATTGTTGTTATTGAACAGAGATTATGAGGGTGAAAGCATGTGCCAATGAGGCATAAAATAAATAATTTTTCTAATTATGTTCAAAAGTATAAATCAATCATTAACAAGTTCCAGCCCGAGAGAATTGTCTTCAACTGAGGCGTCTATAATTTATAGTTATATAATCTTACGAGCTTCTCCTAGTACGAGGTCGTTGAGATTTTCACCGAACCACACGATATCCGGCCTCAGCAAACCGGAGCATCCTTTGTTGCTGCATTTCGGCAGTTCCGACACGGGAATTTTGGACGATGCGGCTTTTGGATCCGGTGAACTGTTGATAAAAATAATACATTGTTCGATGATCCTTTTTCGCTATAAGGGAAAGAATCGTACCATTTTCCTTCCAATGCTGGACAAATCGGGATCGTATCGTTGAACTCGACGTTCTTGCATTTAATGCAACGAGTTTTATACAACGAGCCGTGAAGCTCGAGAACGTCCTTCGTGCCGGACTTTTGATGAAGTCCATCGATATTTTGCGTCACAACCGTCACAACTTTTCCCTCTTTAACGAGACGCTTCTGAAAATTCGAAATTGCCTCGTGTGCCTGCGGAGCAAAAATAACATTACCGTCACTACTTATCCATCACGGAATTTTAAAAAATTTTATTTCTGGAATATATGAAAATAATATTTCGGAATATTCTGTTAAGATATTCTAATAAAACGTTCAAGTATTTTGAGAATTCTTCTAAAACACAACGATAAAAATTTTGAACAAAATTTTATTCCATGTTTCACGAAAATACTTTAGCGATTGTTTCCTAGTTTACACGGATGTGCTTATGCAATTTGAACTGGTGATGCAATCTTTGAACAGAGAAATATTTTCAATACGTTCTTAAAAAATTTTACAAATGTTTTGTGATATTGGTAAAATATATGCGATACGTGAAACCTTTCAGAAATACTGCCGTGCTACTTGAGTAATTTTATTTTCGTCATCAGCGTTGCTAACGCGAATCCGATCAATCTACGAATATGTAAAATCCTCCGTCGGTAAGAAAAACCACAGTGTTTTTTTTTTCAACGGAAACTATCGACGGAGTGCGTAACGCTCTTTGAGCCGCCAACAGTAATTAATATTTTACCTTGTTAGGTAAAACTTTGCTTACGAGCTCCCGCCTATACTCGTAAAATTCCCAAACGAGCGAAGGATCGGCTCTGAATGCCTGAGGAGTTGCGAGGTTTTGGGCCTGAAAAGTTCGCCAAAAACCTCCGGCACCGCGAAAAGTTGGCACACCAGATTCCGCCGATATTCCACTGCCCGTCAAAATGAGAACGTACTTTGCGTTCGATAGACTTTCTCGAAACGACTTCATTACGTTCTTCATAGCAGTTATCCTCTTTTTTAATTCACGTCGCGCGACTGCTGCCTCACAAAACTAGTCAAGGATACTTGCATGAAAAACAACTGTTCGAACGTCGCCATTGGCCCTCGAATCGTTGTATCATTGCATATATCCTATATATTTTTATTATTGAGACTTTATTTACCGACCGAGGAGGTGGATTCGCCGGTCATGCAGTTCGCCTGCCGATCCTCAGTTAACATCCAAGATTTATTCGATGATTCTCAATTCGTCTGGAGTTTTTTGTACCAGGCAGCCAATTGAATAGTGTCGTCGATGTACGTCAATTCACTCTGATTAATTGATAATCTACCGGATTACTATAGCGGCGGAGCGACTCTTATCTGTAACTCCACACGGAAAGGTGTGTCGAATTCTCCCCCTTCCCTGCTTGCCCCTCAACCGACGACGTTGCTGCCGCATCGCGCAGATATCCCTCACAGCTCTCCGGCTAAGTACGTCCTCGCACGAAAGGAATTTTTATTTCGTCATGTAAGTACAGCGGCACTAAAAAGCGTTAAGTGAAATGACTCAACTTCCGACGACTCATCTCCTTTTTTTATTTATTTTTTCCGTTCGTACAATATTCACGCGCTCAATCGCACATTAGTTGCTCGCTGTTCGGCTTATGAGTAACACTTATCAGTAACTCAATAAATCACCGACTCAAACTGACAAGTCCGATTCGCGTGCGTAGACAAAAAAATTTAATTCTCGCCAAAAACGCGAATTTCGGTGTACGAGTTTAAATTGCGAACGATTGTTCGAGGAATTGCTCAACGTTTTGTGAATCGACAATCGAGCGCAAGTTCAATTTTTTTTCTTATTTCTTGTTGCAACTGCCGAAACCCGTTTGCTCGTTCGGGAAAATTCAAGGAACTGCCTCGTCGAACTGAGTGTCAGGAGATGTAAGATAATAATGGAATTCTAACCTACAGCCTTTGTCCGAAATTGTTGCACTTTCTCGACGATATTTAGTGCTTTCGATTTTTTTTTTGTTTTTTTTTTTTTTTTAATACTCGCACAAAATTTGTTCATCATTTGTTTCGTTTATTCCCAGTAAGATGGCGAATTCCGGCAATTTGGAACAACAAATCGCAGGTCTGCACATAAGTCATGTGGGAGAAGTTTCCAACAACGCTGTAAAATCAGGCAAGAAAATTGGCCCCGCTGTCCCACCAAAGCCAAAAAAATCTCAGCCCCAGGTCTGTCAATAATAATAATAATAATAATAGTAATAATAATAATAATAATACTTATGCTGATGATAATAATTTCACAATGTTCCAAACAAAGAACTATCACTATAACTTAGTATTTTACATATTACGCACTCCTCACAACGGGGATAAACAAATGGTAAATTTTTTAACCACAGAACTTTTCTAATTTTGTTTTAGACTTGCCTTATTTCGCAATGCAACACCTGCATATAGTTCAATTGCAATTTAGTTGCTTGTGTGGAAAGTCACACAAATTTTTGTACAGCTTTGGACTTGGCTTGTAGTCAATTCACAATAATTTTATATTCTCCAGGGCTTTGACAAATAGAATAGATTCTTGTTACAAAGAGGTAATGAGAAATTTTTTTGGTTCGAACATTCCAATTTGTTTAAAAATATTCAACCATATTGGATCTCATTTCACGTTAATAAAAACAACAAGAACAAACTTTATCTTTATCAAAATTTCCAGAAATAAAGATCACCGCCCAAATTAGATGAAAGAAATCGTCATTAACAGATTTAATCAAGAATTTTCTCTTAGACCTCCGAAAAATCTCAAGTTTACAACCTTTCGATATGTCCATTTATAAATGATTCTAACTTACTACTTATAGTTTCCTTTTACTAATAGTCTGACTGAATTTCAGGTACCGCAAAGTTACACGATAAAGGCGCCACCAATGCCGTCGTACAGCACGCTACTAAACAACAGTGGATCGAACGAGAAACCCTCGAATTTGTACATGAATTCGCCATCCCCATACGTCGGTTCCAATATCGAGAAGAACGACTTTTCGCGTTCTGCCGGAGCGCCACCAACCAATGGCAACGAGAACGCCAAGTTTTATCACAACAATGAGAATTTTTATACGAATCAACGGGAGGAAAAATTCGAGCCTAAATACGGTTATGACGAGAAGAATTTTTATTCAAACATTCAGCAGCAACAGCAACAACAGCAACAGCAGCCTGGAAGTATACCAGCGCAGCAGCAAGTTTCGCACGAAGACAGATCGAGCAGAGCAACGAGAAACGCTGTTTACAGCAACGTCGAACCACCAGTACCGATTCCCGTACCCGCGACAATCACCAAAGGCAAGGAATTGATTTACAGCAACATACAGTGGAATCCGAAGCCTGAAAATACATACAGCAACATTCCAAGCGGCCATGGCAATGGTGAGTTTCGAAACCTCGATTGCGTCGAACCCAAAACGTTTTTGTAGAAAAATTAATGAGTTTCACTGTAGTGGTAAACTTTCGCAGTTGCCTACCTACAATCTTGTGCATTCATTAACAGTGAGGGAAGTCTATTTGCATTACTGCATGAATTGCTCAATCAACAAAAACGATTCATAATGATGTTTTCACGAGTACATAAACCGATGATCGCCCATTTCCATAATACGTTTTTCATGCGCTACACTGCCAATAAATGGGTTAATGCGACGCAGTAGTTATCTTATAACAACAACGGGAACAAAATATAATTTCTGCTACAATCGCGCACTCGCTTTTTTTTCAGAAGATTTACCACCGCCACCGGAGCCGACCGAGTACGTTCCCTGCGTGCCCGGAAATTCGTTTCCCCCACCGCCAGAGGAACTTCCGCCGCCTCCGAGTCCAGTATCGTCGAGTTACAGCGAATTGCGACGAGCAACTTATCAAACCGATTATCCATCTGACAATTATCCAAACGATATTTACGGGCCGAGCTCACAGTCGAGCTCGACCTACGAGTCGATCTACGAACCGATCAATCCACGTCCTCCCTCGCAATTGTCGTGCAATTACTCCATGTACTCGGGCTACGGATCGGCCACGTCGACCCAGCCGCAGAGCAAAGTTTCGCCGGTTAAGGAAGTCGATGCATTGACGGATCTTCTCGTTCAGGGAATGGAAGATCCTCAGGAGGACAGCGACATATATGGCATCTGCGCTCAATGTGGCGAGAAGGTCGAGGGCGAGGGAACCGGATGCTCGGCGATGGACAAAGTCTTTCACATAAATTGCTTCAGTTGTTTCGTCTGCAGAGTCAATTTGCAGGGCAAGCCATTCTACTCCCTCGAGGGCAAACCTTACTGCGAGGAGGACTATCTTAACACGTTGGAGAAATGTTGCGTCTGCACCCGGCCGATTCTTGACAGGATACTGCGAGCCACCGGCAAACCATACCATCCGTCTTGCTTCACTTGCGTCGTCTGCGGACAGAGCCTCGATGGCATTCCCTTTACCGTCGATGCTACCAATCAGATACACTGCATTCAGTGTTTTCACAAGTAAATAATACGATTAATCAATTTTTAACAATTTTACGATTGATTTCTTTTCAATAATTTTACAATCAATTTATTTTTATCATTGTACATAACAAAACATTTATTCGCAGAAAATTTGCGCCCCGATGTTGCGTCTGCAAGCTGCCGATAATGCCGGAGCCGGATCAGGATGAGACCGTTCGAGTGGTCGCCCTGGATCGAAGTTTTCACATTCAATGCTACAAGTGCGAAGACTGCGGTCTCGTACTGTCATCCGACAGTGAGGGACGCGGCTGTTATCCCCTCGACGATCACGTTCTCTGCAAAAGCTGCAATGCGACCAGAGTCCAAGCTCTGACATCGCATATGACTACTGAATTGTAGACTGTTCGAGCGGGATTGACTTTCTGGAGAAAACAGAAATAGCATTTGGCCATATATCTTTTCCCGTCGAACTGGTATTTTCGATAACCGGTATGAAAAACTCAATCACTTCAGGTTAATCTAATAGGTTTTTTTACCTCGCTTTACGAACGAAACTCAAACATTCCGGGTCACTCCCAATTTATCACTTTTATACGACGACGAAAGATTTCGTCGATAACAACTTTTCTTGTCCACGAAAGACCCGATTTTTTATTTTTAATCCATTGAAACTCCCATGAATTAAGAAAATAATTGCGCGAAACGATTCGATATTACATGCAATATACGAAAGAGGAGCATCGATTGCGGTTTGGAGTTCCGAATAGAGCATCGTAGTGTGGAAAACAGTTGTGATTTCTGTTAAGTAATTGTCACGATTACCGAAGCCCCTCATGCATTGACTGGTCCGAGTATTTCAAGTAGACGTATTAAAGTCTAGAAATTATGATTTCGACAATCGGATAATTCGATGATCAATGAAATCGAGTATCATAAAAAAAAACAGCGAACCGAAGTTCAGCCATTGCAAAGTGGAACATTAAGAAGTTTCACCGTACCCGATTTAATTCATTAATTGATAGATCAATCGACTTATAGTCTTTTATCGGCCGTTCTGATCTCTCGAAAGGGGAATAAATGAGAAGAGGAATTCTAGATACAGAATGTTACGGAAAAAAAATTATATATGAGAAAGCGGCACATTATCGTTAGTCCTAGGTGACGCGTGCCATTCACAAAGCTTGTCGATCGTTTAGTGAGTAAGAAGGATACACCTTGTATCCTAAATAATTGTGATGCTTTTTAGTTATCGTTTTTTGTATTATTAATTATTATATACATACTTTCTAAAAAGTTTGTCTTTATGATATATAAAATGCCCGTCACATTATTAAATTATCAGGGACAATATACTTCCATCTTTATTCCGAATTTTGCAATTAAAGACATTTTTATTTATGAGACATTGTCGTTTTTATTGTTGCAACCGGAACTATTGGATTGGAAAGGAACGACTCTCCGTTTTCTCCGAAGTCCGGAAGGTCAGTGTCCACGGTCATTTTACCGGCTCTTTAAAATCTCACGTCAGCTGTTGCTGTCGGTCGTCCTACTTTTTCTCCCGGAATATTGTTGTATTGAGTCTAGTCGTGCCGACTTACTCAGAATTTGAGACAGTATCCAAATACACTTTATTTTCATTACAAAAACCAATCTGAAAAATGCAATTCCTTTTGTGACAATAGTAAAAACGTCGCGTAATAATGTCAGAATTTGATGAATTGGAGCGTGCGGTAGCGTCGCTCAGAAGAAACATCGCCGATTTTCCTATCGGAGCAATTTCCCTCAACGATCTCAAGCCCACGGAGGAAAAAATTCAGGATCTCAGAGAATCTCTGAAAGGCTTGAATACAAGGATATTAATGCTCAGAGCTAAAGCCGAAGCGCGTAAGTTTTATGTCCAACACAACGCTTTTATAGTCTCCAAGCGGATAAATCGAGGTTATGTACGTTTTTAGAGAAATCGCTGAGCCCTCCTGAGGAGAGTGAACAAGAGTCGTACGACGAGTTGACAGATGCGATAGCACACTGGACGATAAACAACAAAGTTGTAGAGACCTGCCTTCAGAATGCGGGGGCGGTGGAGATCCTTGAGAGTTCGCAAGATACAGAGATAAACAAGTGAGCACAATTTTTTTATCTCCAGTGTGAAAAAATAACTTTTCTATCGGAAGTAACGAATTTCCTGTATGAGGTTATTATCGATCGAAAAATCGAATTTTCAAACCGGAAATGCCATATTTCCGGTTTGACGTAATGTCCAAACGTGACGTCAAAAAATGATACTCCTGAATCGGAAGTGACTTAATTTTAGGAAAAAAATGAGTTGATGATAAATAAAATTTATAATAATTTTTTTCATTCTCAGAACACTGAAAGCCATAATGCGGAAGCTATATACTCTGAACGACATGATGATTGGGCTGGACCAGTCGAGAACCCCAGATATGACCAAGGAAACAGAATTAAAATGGCAATTGCAAAAGTCCATGTTTGAGTTCAGTGACTTTTTAAAGGAACAGGAGGCTATCAGGAAGAAAAAATTCCAAGAGACAAATCCAGAGATTGCTCGGTACGTTCCGCGATGCGATTCGTGATGAAAGGTCACTGACCTGGTACTCTTTTTTTGCAGACAGAAGGAATCGATGCAAACTAAGCTGCGGAAGATAAATATAATGAAGCGGCTGATAATGAATTTCATTGGTGCTTCGAACGACATTGTCAAGGAGAATCCCATGCTGAAAACGATGATGGAGAACCACAGGGAACTCGTCGACTTGGAAACGGTGGTAAAGATGGCACAGGAGACTAGAACCGAAGTGTCTTGACGCTTCAATTGATCTATCATAATCAAGTTCGTGAGACTAAAACAATTTATTTTTTTACATACATTTTTTACAATAAAAAATACAGTTACATTTATTTCACGTGCGTCTGGTGTGATCTTTGCGAAAAAAAATCGTCACTGATCACGATTCGAAAAATCATCGAGCCTACGAATATATAGTCAGCATCGTAATTGGTAAAAGCTATTAAATAACATTATTCTAGTAATTTATCGTTCATTCTAGTCACGATTATTGAGACTCAGACGCGTTTTGATTATAGCAGAAATTAGATCATTCACAGGGTAATCAAATAAATTAAACGACGACATCATTGACATTAAAAGACGGTTATCGGGATCCGACAGTGTAAAAAGGAGATAAATTCAGTCCGTCTGCGTAGATTGATGGGCTCTCGAAGGAAGCGGCAAAACCGTGTCGCCAACAGTGAGCGACCCTTGCTGGAAGCATTGAGTCTCGGACGAGACCCCTCTAGGCGAGGTCGCGAGACTATTGTCGCCTCTCATACGAGCTATCGGCTCGCGACCTCGAATCTTGTACCAACCGCGGGGCCTCTTTGGGAGGGGACTTCGTACATCGTTCTGCGGATCTACTGAGTCGGAATATTGATTCGGTTGCAGTTCCTCGGCGTCTCTCGAGCGTTTGGCCGACCGCGGCATAAGAGTTGTCGGGAGGCTGGACGAAACATTCGAAGTTGAGCCACCTGATTCCGGAATCGAGGATAGCAAGGTCGGCGTTTTCTTCTGGGATACGGGCTCGTGCGGCACGTTGCTCAACGATACCGTTCCTAAAATAAATTTAATGTTAAAACGTATCTAAAAAGTACATCGGAAGCTGAAAAATAGTCAGTTTTAGGCCTCCAAATTTAGAGAAGGAGTTTCAACTCGCCAGAGAAATTTCTGAAAACCACCTTTATAACGCGAGCCATCGTAAAATATTACATATGAGTTTAGAATTTCGTTTCAGTTCAGCATTAGCACAAAAAAAATCAAACTTAAGAAAACCAGGTAAAACTCACCCGATAAGTTTCTGAAAGCTGTTTTCATGGCGTGAGCCATCGCCGAAAATATTCCTCCAGCTCCTCTAGCAGTGTTGCTCGTCTTCGTCGGTTTTCGAGGCCTCTCAGGAATGTCGATAGTCGAACCCGAAGTTTCATAACACTCTACAGTGGAAACGCTCATGTAGCTATCCACAGACACGACAGTCGTTCCCGGTCTTCCATCGCGGTTATTGTGAGGCGAAATCTCCATAGAATGTTCCTTCGGCACCGCACCGGAAGCCACGACCTCGAGTTTCTTCAAGCTCGAGTCTATCAGTGGTGCGAGATCCGCAGCATTGAGGTTTCCCGATTTCTCAACAACGACCATCATAACGACCCTGGACGAGGAGGCGGTCGAAACGATTTCCTCCCTCGACTCTCCCATCTGCGGACTTTTCATCTCTGTAATAATTTTTTTCTTTTCTTTTTCAGTATTGTTCTCGTTTTCCCGAGCGATCAACGCTGATGAACTCGACAGTTTTTCAAGCACCGCCATCGAGCTCTCCGATATACTCTGCCGAGCCTCAAAGAATTCCTCGGTCTCTGTGGCATCCAAACCCTCGGTCGAAGTCGCCTCGAAGTCCACCTCGGACTTCGCCTGGAACTGATCAGAAAATCTTACACGCTTCACAGAATCACCGAGCTCCCTACGTCGTTGGCCCGGGTTTTCGTAAGCCAAGACTCGACTGCGCGATTCCTCAGAGAGCAAAAGTCCATCCTGAGCGTCCGTAAGCTCCATTTCGCAGGAGGTGATTTCGCCGACCGCAGGATCTTCGTTGACCTCGTCCATGGCGCCGAGTTTTCTTCCGCTCGTTCTGTGTAATTCCTGAGAAGAACTGTCGTTCGTTGACGATCTTCCCGAGAGAATCGACCGCAGGGGCGTTCGATCGATGACCGAGGACTTGGAGAACGAGGACAAGCTCGCGTAGTTCGACTCGGAGCTCGGCGACTCGGCATCCTTGAAGCTGGTCGCATCCAAAACGCTGTTCTCCTTCTTTTCGGAGTGGTCCATTCTTCTCGCGTTTATCGCCAATACTCGACTGCGCGATTCCTCGGAAAGCAAAAGTCCACCCTGAGCATCCGTGAGCTCCATCTCGGATGCGACTTCTTCGAACGCAGGATCTTCGTTGACCTCCTCCATGGCTCCGAGTTTCCTTCCCGTCGTTTTTGAGAACTCCTGAAAAGAATTATCGCTTGTTGACGTTCTGCACGAGAGAATTGACCGCAACGGCGTTCGATCAATGACCGATGACTTGGAGAACGACGACAAGCTCGCGTAGTTCGACTCGGAGGTCGGTGAGTCCGTGTCCTTGAAGCTGGTCGCGTCTTTGAAGCTCGTCGTCTCCGAGACGTTGTCCTTCGTTCCGGAGCGCTCGTTTCTCCTCGCGTTTATTGCCGAGTGACTCGCAATCTTCGGTGTCTTCAGGCTGAAGTTCGGCCACGGAGTCTTGAATTTGGAATTTTCGTTGCTCATCAAATTTCCGTGCATGGGAGTACTCGTGTTTCTAGAGAGCTCCGGCGGCGAGGTGAAGTTTCCGAAGTTACCGTTGTAATCACCGTCGATAGAGTATTCTTTTCTCTTGGCGCCGAGCTGACCGCTCGGCGTTTTGTTGAAGGACGAGGAAGTTTCCGGAGAGAGCAGACTCGGATCTTCCTGGATAACTGGGACTGCACGGAGCACAGCGCGACGGTTGCAAACTCCGATGGCCTTGAGGTCATCCGAACTCCTGAATCTCTCGTCACAGTAGCGACAATGCAGCGGCAAGTGGTTGAAGACGACGTGACAGAGAAACTCCTGGTTCGCGAAATCCTTCACCATCAATCCTTCAGCGCGGCACAGAGGACACTTGGACTCACGACCTGGATGCTTCTTCCTTATGTGCTCGGTGCAACATTCGGCGCAGCAGAATATCTTGTTGCAGGAGTAGCAGCGATTGCCCTGTCGAAAATCAAACGATTTTTTTTTTTCAAAGATTTAAGTCCAAACTGTGAACTGTAGAGAACTATATATGTTTTTTTTTTCTAGACTTGTTTTGTACCTTGAGCAGCGGCATGCTTAGGCTTGGCTGCTTCTCGCGACGACGCGCGCCTCTGCTGAATGGCTCGAACAATTTGTTTTCATGGACTCTTGGGAATCGAGGAAACACAATAGAAGGAGAGTGATCGATTCGTGACTTATAGGAATTGGCGTTGTTTTGATCGATCGCTACCGCGAAATATGATTCCAATAATTTGTACCAGATAAATTCCTGGAAATCGGACCATTCGAATCTTCGTGCTTTTCCGGCAGTTTTGCGTGTGAATTTTTTTTTGTATAGCTCGCAGTTTGAATTTTGTCAGATACGTGGACAACACCTTGCATAGTATAACGCGACTGTTGGGAATTAACAGTTCCGAAATGAAAATAGATCGAATGGGTTTGGATTGAACCAGACCGATAGGGCACAAAATGATCGTTGTAATTCGTACCCGAAGTGAGATGCTTTGAAATCGAGATATCGTAATTAATTAGCTATATTTTTTGATTATATCATCCAGGGTGTTTGTGAAAGCATCTTTTTTGACGATTTTTTATTTTATTTCATTTTTGTTTATAGTGATAGCTGATCAGTCATAGAAGTTACGTGATCGATCGGATTGTTCGGTGCTTCCTTTTTTTCCGGCAGTTCGTTATGCGTGGATTTCTTTTTCACGGCTTGCAGTTTGAATTCTGACAGAGACGTTGATGACGCCTCGCGCAGTACAACGCTAGCGTTCGGCTTTCTAAGATCGATCGTTCCCTTCTCGAGAAGATCTATGGCTTCCTGATAAGGCGGTGCTATGGGCGCTTGATTCGGCTCATGATACTCGTACTCCTTTCCATCGATCTGTGGAAGTTTTCAGAAGATAAGATATCGATTTAACGAACAAACGTGATACAGAAAACGAGAACGCCTTCGAACAATATTTGTGAGAAGAATTTTGTTTGCGTCGTTCGATAAACTTACGTTGAGAGGGTAACAGGAATCTGAGTCCGGCTGGCTCAGATCTCCACACACGACGAACGGCACGATGTATCTGTTTGAATATATGAACATTTTAGTATTGTATATTGAAATGTATTAATAAAAACACCTATCAAAAATGTATTAAAAAATGTTTACACCCACAAAGCATTGCATTCTACTATTTAAATAGTTGAATCGTTGAAATTTTATCGTCTTCCATTAAAATCTGTTTCAATCGTTAACGTATTAAATTACTATTACAAATCTATTAAAGCATTTTTACGCAACCCCTTATTACGACATATCGGAAATTTATATCTCTACTTAAATTATCACCTGTTAACGCCGCTCAATTCGTCGAGGTTCAGCGGTTCATGAGTCAAAAGCGGATTGAACATATGTGGTTTATAACCCTCAGGCGGTTTGTAATCCAGACAAACGATGAACGCTTCTATACTCGAGTTTCTCGAGCTACTCGGCTTGGCGCACGTAACTCTCGAGAAGAACAACTTTATCTGCGAATAAAGCAGAGACACGTCCTTGGCGCGAAATATCTTTGCCACAAATGTCCCGCCTGGCCTCAGTATATGAGTAGTTATGTTCAAGGCAGCCAGAAGCAGCTGGGATTGAATATAAATGTCCATGTCGTGAAGTCCCGTTACTGTAACGAATATAAATGACTTCATCAATAAACAATTCGATTCTGATTATTTAATGAATGTATTTGATTATTTTTATTGCTTGAAATTTTATTTTCTCTTGCATCGGTAAAGTCAGTAATTCTCTGCAATATCATCTCGCAAATTATTAAAATGCATTCTGCAGATTTTACCATCCGGGGCTCCGTCACAGACCACGAGGTCAGCCTGTGTATTTCCGAAATGTGCAATTATCCGTTCAGCAGTTGAGACACTTGTGATGTCACCTTGAATCTGCACAACTCCTTCCAGAGGTGCCATTGCTTGTAAGTCTACAGCCACTATCTGAGGAGCCGGCGAGTCTTCATCCATGCGATTTTCTCTAAAATAAAAAATGAAAATGAACCACGACAGTCGAACTCCACAGTGAATCTGCCTTACTTGAGTTTGCGGGACAGCACTTGACTCCAACTTCCTGGCGCAGCGCAAAGATCCACTGCTTTGGTGACTCCTGACAACAAAATGAATTAATTCCTCGTACCGTATCGCAAAGAATTATTCGAACCGCAAGCGGTCGCACACTTACCTTCGAATATGTGGAATTCGTTGTCGATCTGCAAAAGTTTGAAGGCGCTCCGGGCTCGCCATCCTTCCTCCTTGGCTCGTCTGTAGTAAATATCGCGTTTGTCTTTCGACGTTTTGCCCATGGTCAGTCACGCAAACTTTATATCGTTTGAAATTATTTACAGTTTCGTTGGTCGTCACAGACCGCACTGAGCAGGTTAGGTTCGTCGCAGCGATGGCGAATGAATTTTTCGTACATCGATTTCGGCTCAATATTTCACTCAACGAAACATACTTTTTTCTATCCGATAAGTAAAGAGCGAGGAAATACGAAGAAGAAGAAAACTGTAAAAAAATTGTGTCGCGTTATCGACACGTGGGTCAGTTGACAGTTCGGTCAGTGACCCGACAAGATAACCGCGATCCGGGTAGGAATGTAGGATTACACGTTGTGCACTGTACACAGACGTTCGATATAGGTATAGTAAAAAATTTGAATAGTCCCCGATTTTTCTTTTTCAAATAAAAACGCGTAATAAGTACGCACATAGAGTTAAACCGACAGGATTGTGCGCTAAATGATTAAGATTAGCAACGCACAGTGAAGGTTACTCTTCGATTTACGATAGTTGACAAAAATTTAAAAAACAACGACCGATAAGTGAATTTAACGCAATATCTGTAATCATCTTAAAGATACGCCGGAGGAGTTCGTATATAAAGATCGGTCATAGTATTTCCAATAAGTTTTCTAAAAAGAATAAAAATCTATAACAGATAACCTTATAACAAATGTTCACTGATAAGAAGCAGAGCACACGCCTACGACTTGATTTGGGATCTCCGACAATTGACCGTAACTTAATCAATAACGGCCGATAAGCGTGTTTTTTCTGTTATCATTTGAAGGATTCGACGATAGTTCAGAAACGTATTCCTGACGGACAGCGTCAACGTGTTTACATCGATATTTCTGCAGAGTTAACCCTTCGATATATTGCAAAAGAGTATTCCCATCCGCTCAACGAATTATTGTATCATTGAAATCGTGTGTAGCATCCTAAAATTCGCGTTACAAGCGGGAAGATTGAAAGTGTACTTGAGTGTTTTTTTTTTCCTTTCTTGCGCAGCTTAGTCAAGGAACTGCGGGCGTATTTCATTAACGCTGCGACGGGAATGAGGCATTCGCATGCGTTTGCCTTTGTGCCGCAGCGATAACAACACAGTGTGTCCGTCTCAACTGATACGGTCGGATGTGCGCGACTGTACGTGATCGCGGGTCTCAGGTATCTCATTCGTACGAAATATAGTGTCTCCAATCGCGATTTTTCCTCCGCAACTTTGACCTAGAGTAAAAAAAATAAAACCAAAAATAAATAATGTAAAATAAAAAAATAAAATAAAATAAAGCAAAATAAAATAATACAAAATAAAGTAACGATCGTTATTAATAGAGAATAAGTCTCGTGGAGTTGGTATGGATGTTCCAGCGAAAGGTACGGTAAATTATAGAGAGAAAAAAAATGTATAATCCATACAATCAAGTGTACAATAACTCACCATCGAGAATATCGTCGACGTCTGCCTGGTTATATTCTCAGTTTCCTTACCATTCGTCGAATGAAAAAAAGTAAAACCAATCGCAGTATGGCATTAAAAGAAAGATCACGGGACAACGTGCTGTCCGCCAGTAATAATCGGTCTCGCAGGAAGCCGAGCAATGCGATCGAATGCTTTCTTAATTCTCGCTATTTCGAAGCGAACAGATAATATTTAAAAAAAATTATATTAAAAAAAATTGTATCAGTCCGCTGTTGCGCCGGACTAAAATTTAAAAAAATATACAATAAACGTAACACAGATAATGCGACGGGGCCCAATGGGACACGAAAAAAAAAAAAACCATGTTTCGACTTTCAGTGAATCACAATCGAGATGATAAGAAAACACCGAGGGAAATATTAACACTTGTATAAATATTCCGTTTTGCCGGGAAGACGTTGCTGCGAGTTACAGCAATCGATTGAAGATTTTTCATGACAAATTTTTTTTTAGTAAAACTATAAATCCTCTGGTGGTCCAAAGTCGTTTTTTTTTTTTAGAGAAACAATAACACGGCTTCTTTCTTCCAGCGACACCTATTATGAAATTCACTGAACGACGAATTATTCAGCTCTGACGACGCTGATCTAACGAACCGTGGCGACATGGCGAGTCGGAAGTCTACTGAAAAATTTTCTAGCCGACCTACATAACATTTTCATAATTATCACAATGAACCTCGCAAATACAAAAAGCTCGATTCCCCCGAATTAAAATATTAAAAAGAATAATTTTCGAATAAAAGAAATTCGAGACGTAATTATTTTTTTTATTTCGCTGCAACGTCGCGATTTAAATTCCCTCGTCAAGGTAAATTTTGGCACTGGAAGAAATGCACTTATAAAAAAATATTAATGCGAAACTCGTGAATGTAAACGCGACCCAGTCACTTGATCCACTCCTCGTGACGTTAATCGAAGTATCGAAGCAGCTGATGGCAATCACATCCAATAAAATAACGAAAAATCGCTTCCATTGTGGCAGTCAGGCGTCGGCGAATTGATCTGTCCTTAAATCGATTGTTGGTCTCGCCAATTACGTGGCGTCCAATGGACAAAGAAAAACATGCGCGAGAAAGCGTTGCAACGTTTCTTCATTACACTGATCGTTGCAACGATTTAAAAAAAAATGACGAATTTTTTATGAAATTTTTTTTTGCCTCGTGGCAGGTCAATGAGAATAATTGTAATTTGCAGCTCGGTGGAATCGACCAGGAGCTTTGATATTTTCTCTAATTTAATGAATCCATAGTGTCGAATGAGCGACGGATCGAACTCACAATATTTTCATAATTATTATCATGGCGTTCATTGTCGTTTGTGCCGGAGACTAATAAAATATGCAAGCGGTGTTTTTGCATCATGGAATCATGGAATCGGTTTGATAAATAAAACCTAGCGTCTCACCAATGTGAAGCAATATCTCATGTTATTCCGAGAGGTTATTGTATCTTGGAAGAAGTGAGACTGAGAGTGAAATTGCGAGAGAAGAGAGTCACGTGTGCTTCAATAACAAAGCAGACCCAAAAGAACTTTGTAAATTCACTTTAACGTGTATTTTATTTTACCAATCTAAACTGCGTCGCGCTCGATAATTATCGATAGGCTCCTCAATAATATGACTAATATTCTCTTATCATAAAATATTATTTTTGCCATATTCCAACAGGTGTGATGCGAGTGAGCTGCGTCGAATTTTTCCACCGAAGCGATATTTCCATCTATCAAACAAAAAATTCCATTATTTCGTACATAACAAATGAATATTTTCTTTTCTCGACAGAGACGGAAGTAATAATTCGTCGCTGTTGACCAGATTGACCAGCGTCTTTGATTCTTTCTCTGCGGATGCATTTTTCGTCGCACAATTCTCGCTACGTGTCGAGGTTCGGACGTTGATCGAAGTCACCGATCGTCGAGCGAAAGGGTCGACATCTTCGCCAGTCAATGTTGTCTTCAGTGCCGAGGCCCGAGAACTTGGCGCTTTCGCAAACGATTGTGACCCAGTGGAATGCCAATTAATATTTCGACGGCATCTCGGTGAAGGCTTCTCGCACGTTTCGACCGTGACACGGTTTCGTTTCCTCAGGAAGCAATTCATTTGGCTCTCTTCCGAATTATCCTCGTCGTTTCTCTCTTTCGCAATCTCATTCCCGCATCGGCTTCCGGTGAAAAAATGAGTTTCATCCGAAAGTCTCGTTTTTCCAGGCGGACAAAAAAAAATCATTTTTTTTTTTCTTACCTGTTGAAAACAAATATTTTTCGCGGGTATATTTGCGCGCGTATGAAGAAGTTCGTCGTTCGCTATCGCAATTTATTCATCGCGAACGGAATGCTAATTTGTCCATCGATCGCTCTCGTCGATGGTGTTTCGTATCGTCCGTGCAATATTTCATTTCGTCGGGAAACGACTCGTGTTGCCTTCTTCCGAATTGTCCTCATCGTCTTCCCGTTTCGCTTCCCACGGAAAAAATTCTAAACGATTTTTCTTCGGGCTAAAAAAAATAATAATTCGGTGGGAAAAATTCTGGAATATAATTGAGTGTTTCAAAGTATTTGGTTCTTGGTTCCCAATTAATTTAGGCAGTGATTCGTTTACAAAGACCCAAAGTGTGACGCAGCAATTTTTTTTTATCACTGAGTTTGTTGAATTCTTTTTTTTTTTTTTTTTTTTTTTTCTGTTAATTATTCATTATTCCCGCGAACGGAGATATCTTCGTTGACAACCATTTTCGAAGCATGGTCCGACCGTGCGGCGATTACCATTTACAAGAGTACGGCTCGTGTAACCAGACTTTTACGACCGACGAATGACCAATTATTATCGTTAAGAATTTGCATGAAACTCATACAAATTCTTTTTGTTTACAGTTATCACGCAAACCGTGAAAAAGGAGTTGGGCTGCCCGGAACGAGACGCGAGAATAGCACGATGGAGAAATCTTGTCTCTTTCTGGTTACTCGGTCTGTGCAACAATTATGGTTACGTAGTGATGCTCAGTTCGGCACACGATATCCTAGAATCGAGATTTGGGAACGAAGTAAGCTGAAAAGTTGAAATTTTAACGTCGAAAATCGAAAATCGAAAATCGAAAATCGAAAGTCGGACGACGGAAATCGGAAGTGGCTTGTTGAAAGTCAAAACTTCAAAGTTGAAAATATTTCGTTTTGTAGACACCAACGGAGAGTTCAGCTGGAAACGAGACTATCGGGAATTCGACTTTGCGGAACTGCAACGTGGTATCAACGGGAGCCATCCTACTGGCGGATATTCTGCCGAGTCTGATAATTAAATTGACCGCGCCATTCTTGCCGTTTTACGTTCAGTGAGTAACAATCTTCGAATGACATGAATTATTAATGGGTTTGTTGTAAATGGAACCGGTTTGGCAGAAGATTATTCAATGTAATACGAGTATGCGATTTGTGCATTTATTTCAGTTCTTCTTTTAGTTCGTCTTCTTCGTTCGAGCTTCATCTGCAACCGATTGAAGAAATTATTCGATCGTTTAAGAATACGACAGCGCTTCGAAACAATTTTCTCTACTCGCTGCGTTCCAATGAATGCTATGAAAATATTTCCCGCTTTTTATATTTTTACTTTTAGTTTTCTCAGAATCTTCTTTGACAATCGACACGATGAACGTAACGTTCGTGTAGGAATTAAAATAATAGCGGATTTATTATTCAACAGTGTTCGGATAGCGACCTGCGTGATGTTTTCGACAGTGAGCTTCATAGCGATTTCCTTGGCCGATGCCAAATGGGTCACCATTTTGGGCGTCGTTCTCACTTCGATGTCTTCAGGATTCGGTGAAGCGACGATAATAAGCCACAGTCACAAGTACGGCCGGGACAGCATAACGGCATGGTCCTCGGGAACCGGAGGTGCCGGAATAATAGGTGCATTTTCTTACGCCGGTCTGCGAATGGTGATGAGCACAGAGAATGCTCTTCTGGTGATGCTGGTCGTGCCCGTGACTCAAGCCGTCGCCTTTTGGATTATAATGGTGGAGCCGCAAGAAAACTCCGTCGCAACGTACGCCCTCGAGAGTCAGGAAGAAATAGTCGAAACTCCGTCCAAGACTATCCGAGAGAAATTCATCCTCGTGCCGGGATTAATAAAATACATCTTACCGCTCGGTCTTGTTTTTCTCTTCGAGTACTTCATCAATCAGGGACTGGTAAGCTGTTTTTTATTGGCGAAGAGAAAGTGTTGATACTTTTTTTTTTACTTCATCGATAATCGGTAACATTTTTCCTTTCAGTACGAACTTATACAATTCGATGGAATCTGGCTGAGCAAGGAGGAACAATATCGCTGGCTGCAAGTCGATTATCAGATAGGAGTTTTCATATCGAGATCTTCAGCGTCATTCGTTACCTTCGAAAATATTTGGCTCATGTCCGTTCTCCAGGCAAGTTCACTGACCAACCATAAAACTATAAACAATTGATAATTACTATTCGCATCCGAAGTCTTCGCTTCATTTCTAAAAATTACCCGGTCATCGGTCTGTCTGCATTGTGAAAAAAAATTTATACAGTTTTCTAAGTTTTTTCTTCTTTTTTCAGTTTCTAAACGTTGTTATATTTACATCCGAAGCACTCTTGTTGTACATGCCCAGTGTGTGGATAATATTTGCTCTGGTATTGTGGGAGGGTCTCCTAGGTGGTGGAGCTTACGTCAATACGTTCTACAAGATGGCTGGAGAAGTAAGTTTCAATAATTCATTTTTAATCGACGCCACTTCAACATTTTTTTAATCGTTTCAGGTACCGACGAACGATCTTCAAGTGTCGCTGGGCATCGTGAGCATGTCAGACTCGCTGGGAATCGCGATGTCCGGTTGGATAGCGATAATGGCTCACACGGCGATCTGCAAACTTCCTAAACCGATCAGATGAATTTTTGTTTCTTTTTATATTCGTTGAAAAAATTCTCAAGTTGACAAAGCTCGGGAGCAAAGTAGGGACCGTAGAGTCCTCAACTAGAATATGATTCCGGATAGTACAAAATATGAAACAAGCAAAGAAGGGACGGGTACGCACAAACATATCGAATTGCGGTAAAGAAATCTTGTGTAGATTACACGATTCTACCGATTGTTTGTTTATTTGCAAACATTTCTTAGCAAGTTGTAATGGTCTACAACAATAAGCGTCTTGTTTGTAATAGTTATAATGTAAATAATAACATAAATAATATCTTAATAATAATAATAAATAAAATGATAATTTATAATAATTATTAATATAGTCGTAAATACGGACAATAAATTGTCTATATTCAGTCCGAAATTGCACAAAATAAATAAAAATGTTGCATTGTTTGGGGTTGAAGTTCGGCTCATTCGACTTTCAAATATTTTTTACAAATTTCTCGTCTTCAAGCAATTTTATGCCCGATATGTAGAACTTGGCTATCAATTCGAGACTTATTTTCCTTTCGGAGGCTACTGCGAACCAAATGATTTCTAAACAGTGTCAATCATACACGAGAATGCTACACACACAATTCACGCAGTTTAAATATTACGCAAATCTTAAGGTCTTTAATAGGAACTTCGCTGTTATTAATATTTTTTTAGAAAAGTTTTGTAGAGGCAAGAAAAAAATTGCAAATTATTGGCACACTCCGTTAATTCATTGATCTCGTGCATCGTCGCGTATCTTTTGATAATTATGGAAAATTCTTTCAGTGAATATGCGACTTATTTATTGAAAGGCCACAACGTTTCAGAATTTGAATCGTCAGTATGGAAAGAAAAATTGGATAAAAATATACAGAAAGGAAAAATGTACAGTAGTAACGTTTTAGAAAAAAAAAAAACCAGTTAACTTATTTGAAACGATTCAATATCCATTTTTTGTGACCTCAAACCGTACCGCGCTGAAGGTTCCTTACATACGGCTTTGATTATTTAAGAATACTTTGATAGCCTCGAAATAAAGGAATTAGGCGCATCTGTCGAGTATTAACTTGCCGGATTCTTCGTATTCCTGTCGCGACAACCACATCTGCTGGAAGGAACCGAGCGAGCTGAGGATCGAACCGCCGATCCACGCCCCGTAACGCCTTTCGCTCGAGCTATTCGCACTTATTATCTTCAGCCTCATGCTCTGAAAACAATCAATCGATCAGTTACACAATCGATAGTTTTATTAACGAAACAATTGCACATCCAAAAATTACCGGCGGAGTTTTACTTGACAAATCTCTGTTTAAACGATCGCTGAAGCCCTGCAGACAAGAGTTTCCACCGGTGACTACGACGCTTCCGTATAAGCTCTAAAAAAAGAGATTCAGTCGTGAACAAAATTTAAAAAACAAAGTTCGAAAAAAAAGAATCTCAATTATATTTTCTATGATATTCACCGGTCTGACGTCCATGTCGCACATTCCGACACTCGTAGTGACCAGAGGACCTACACCGAGTATGCTAGCTCCAACGCCCTTTACGTTGCTGGGATCGAAGAGAGCTTCCGGTATCATTAGTCTTATGGAGCCATAATCGTCGTTGTATCCGGTAGGGATTTCGAAGTGTTTCATCGGCAACGCGTTTGCGGTGTCCTCGTCGTATGGACCGTCCGATACTTGAAGACAATTCATCTGGAAGTCCTGGACGAGCTCGCGCACCATGTAAGCGAGCCAGGAAGACGTGGGAGTTGGTCCGGGCTTTCGAACCCAACGTGGTGGCTCCCTTTCTCTAACAACTTCTGCTTACAAAATAAATAAATTTTAATAAATCAGTAAAAAAAAAAATAAATGGTAAAAATAAAATAATAATAATAAAACTCGTAAAAATGAAAAAAAAAAAAACAAAACAAAAATAAAGGACAAACGGTAAAAAAAAACGTGTCTATAACTGTGATCATAAAACGTGCCTTTGCTAGCTACTAAACAAGCCGGTATCAGCTCGACGTTCTTGTCCTCGAAGAATTGTCTGCACTGCATTGTCAAGAAATCGCCACCAAGAGGACTCTTAACAATTCCTTGGGTGATAACGTAGCCGTCGTGAACCGGAACGGCGCTCGTATGCGTAGCACCACTGTCGACGACCATAGCCGTCGATCTGCCGTTAGCATAAGCGGCGAGAACAGCGTTTTTGCAGATATACATAGCCGGAACATTGAATTTCTCAAACATCAGTTCCAGAAGTTTTTCACGCTTCACTCTCGTGTTCCAAGGGCATTCGGTCATGAGGATCGGATGGTGCTCGGGCAGAGCGTGGAGACGCTGCTTGTACGTGTATTCTGCGATTCTTTCAAACATGTCCCAGTCGTCGATCATACCGTCCTTCATCATACTCACTATCTCCATATCTGAAATAAAAATATATTTTATAAATTACCGGAAATAATTATCATTCAACGATTAATTTTTGTTTGTTTTTGTCATTGTGGATTTTTCCCATATACTATAGATATTTCCAAAACAAATGTTGTGAGAAATATTTTTTATTAAAATTACTATTATTTATTTTATTATTTTTAAAAAAATATTCTGAGACATATTCACGTAAGGATTATAAGTGGGCAAATAAATAATCTCAGAAGCCTTTTATAAAATTTCACAAATATTTTCAATACTGGTAAAATATTTTCATCGATAAGATATCTCTGTCGGTAAAAAAAAATGGATTGTCGATAAAACATTTTTCTACATTAGTAACATATTTTTAAAAGACATATTTTTGTAACCTTCAAAAAATATTTCAGTGGTGCGCGTAAATCAAATATGGACGTACCTTTGCGCCTGACTTGAATAGCAGTGACGTCGATGTTGTATCGTTTCTTGGGCGGTTGAACGGGATCGTTGACGTCCATAGGATCGTCCCATACCCCGAGGCTCGTCGGGATTTCCGCTTTCGGGCTGTCCTCACCGCCATAGCCGACTCGTAGACTCTGGTGTCCGGCGTCGAATATGATAGCGCCGACTTCATCTGGCAATCCGCAGGTACAATTGTTATTATCCACTTGCGTTTAAACGCATTTATCGTGAAACTTGTAATTTTTAATGAGTTACGAAAATATATGTTTGTAACCGGCTTCTTACCACCGCCGTAAACACCACCGCTCATAGTATCTGACGTAGGGTGAAAAAGAAGTTTGCGCATGCGCGTCCAATAACGAATCCTCGTGAGCTACCCTTGACGCGAATCAGCCTTGTGTCCGAACTATCTGCGTTATCGACCGAGCTCGCCGAATTTCAGTGTCGTTCCTGCAGATCGCACGGCCTTTCAATCCAAGGTCTCTTATGACGAAGATTCCTTTCGCGAAAAAAGTAACTAAGAAAAAACACGCAGAAAAAGTGAAGGGCGAGTTTTAATACGAGTTGCAAGAGCTCGAAGCCCCTTCCGATTTTCGCATCTTAGTTTTTATCGGAAGTGATAACACACAGGCAAACTTTATGTCCTGGTCGAAAATCTTATTTCTCGACTGGAAGTGATGTCATAGGGAAAATACGCCACTTTCGGTCAACGAATGAAATTTTTCAACCAAAAAATGACCTTTTCAGGTCTTTGAAATACGGCGCTAAATTCGAGAGAGCAGAGACTGGATGTCGGGTGCGCGAGCCGGAAGTGACGTTCGCGGTGATGTTTGCCTC
This sequence comes from Listrodromus nycthemerus, assembly GCA_963978505.1. Lineage (NCBI taxonomy): Eukaryota > Metazoa > Arthropoda > Insecta > Hymenoptera > Ichneumonidae > Listrodromus > Listrodromus nycthemerus. The sequence continues at coordinate 904,298 of OZ021686.1, read as the reverse complement.
ACCGCCGAAACGTGGCAGCGAACGCGGGCGCTGTTGGCACTTTTCAGTAACGAGGCGCCCGTCGTCTCGGCAAAGTAGTCAGTTTATTCGTGTGTTTACCGCAGGTTATCCGTCGTAGAGCAGGTAAGCTTTCACGAATCATTTATTACACCAAAGTGAATTAATACTCATAAAAAAAGCCCATCAATCGGATCAGCTTGTGCCGATATTATTCGCGACCGGTTTGACGTACTTGCCAAATTATGAGATCCCGAATTAAACCCTTATCTCCGATCCGGCCCATCGATTCTTAGCATATGACAGTCATTTAAGTTCCTCGTCCACAGAATTCATCATCGCCAGCACCTTGGCCAGATGAATTATTGCAAACAATTCGTTACGAAGCACATCATTTTCTACCTCACAGCTTAGTTTCGTTTCTATGCTACAATGTAAACTGTTCTGCTGGTCGATGAGAAACCATGGCACATGCATGTACTCTCCTACTCCTTAACATCAGGAAAATAGAGATAGAAAATTACAACCGACCTGACGTTCGATTTCTATTTTTGTATCATATTTTACAAACAATCCGTTACACAGTTAGTCAGTTTTTGCTTCATTCATGGGCGGTGTGAATTTGAGTTTTCAATATACTATCATTTATTTTTCGTTACAATGGCACATTAAATTTAATATACCACTTTGATCATGAATATGTTCAGTACAAGGACATTAATTGTTATACCAATTTCTTTCACACCTCACCTCTATTTTTGTATGCGATTCTCACTTAATCAATTGAATGTGTTTTCCATTGCAGAATGAAGTTCCACATTTTATGCATGGCCGTTGCCGCCATGTGTGCGACAATCTGTGCGGAGGAAGCTGAGCCAGAGGCTGCGAGACTCCTAGTATCGAAGCACATACTAAACAAGTATCTTGTTGAAAATATGGATATTATTGTCAAGGTATGAATACCACTTTTTTCTATTTTCAACAATCACATAACTTGATCCTATTTTGTGAATATTTACAAGGAACTTTTTTTTTGTTTCACAGTACACCGTATACAATGTAGGTAGCGCCGCTGCCCTGGAGGTCGAGATCACCGACAACTCGTTCCATCCCGATCACTTCTCACATGTGAGCGGCGAGTTGAACGCGAGAATCGACCGCGTGCCACCTTTTACAAATGTTACCCACACGGTGATCGTCAAACCTCGCAAGCACGGGTACTTTAACTTCACCTCAGCCGAAGTTCTTTACCGTCGTACCGAGGACGCTCCCAGGCTGCAGGTCGCGGTCAGCAGCGCGCCCGGTGAAGGCCTCATCGTTTCCTTCAGAGACTACGCCAAGAAATTCTCGTCTCACGTTGTACGTACTGGCTTTTTTTCTTCTGCATGACGATCGAAAATTAAACGACGATTCATTGAATCGATGAATTTTACGTTTCAGGTCGATTGGGCGGCGTTCGCGGTCATGACTCTTCCGTCACTGGCCATCCCGTTCGCCCTCTGGTACTCCAGTAAGAGCAAGTACGAGAAGCTCTCGAAAAACTCGAAGAAGCACTAGAGTTCGCGCGGTGATTAGAATTACGAGAAAAAAGCATACCCTCATTTCAATCGAGATTGGAGGGGTGCGCTGGTCGAATCAATTAATCTTTGCCTGGGTGATTGTGAGACGCGTGACTGTTCGATTTAAACATATGCCTGATCGTTTTTTTTTTTAATAAACACTATTTATAAATAAAATTTTCGAGTTTTCACTAAGAAACCTACGATCATCTTACACTTTTTTCCCTGCACCGATCGTTTTCTTCAGATATTGCAATAAAAATTATTCTTTCAGTAATGCGCCGATCAACGATAGAGCAAAAATTTAATCGGCAAATTTTGCGATTCGGGACCGTCTTCATTTAAATATATGCTGAATTCTTAAAAATAAATACTATATATAATTTTAATAAAATCGAGCTTTCCCCGAGAAACCTGTGATTATTATACACTTTTTTTCGTTTATTTTTTTATTAAACGATACAAGAATGTACAACGGATACCAGTTGATATAGTCAAACCACCCATATTTCGAGAATTCTTCGAACTCGTCGGATTCTTACTGTAAGTCGCGGAGGAACAAAAAGTCAAAGACACGGGCTGATCAAGGGTCCTCTTCGAAAGGCACTTATATCAAACCTGCTGTACGATGTACAAAAAAACTCAACTATCGATAAACTCTGGTCTATCGAAAAATCGTATCATCCGCGTTCATCATGCACACTGTTAAATCTGAAAAAAACGAACGTATACAAGATGATTTCAATTGTTATTTAAGTACTATGAACACTCGGTGTAGTTTGCGTATCGTGAGTAAAGTTTTCGTTTATATTTTAATTATCGTTTTAATAAAATATATCTATTCGCAATGTACAAAGGTCGGCCGAGACGCTTCAGTTTGCACCGCGCAAACTGTAATGATTTACCCGTGTAGGAAGTCGGGGTTTTACGTTTAAGTTTCATCGGCTTGGCGGGTCCACTATACGCGAAAGTCTATTACAAACTAAGGTCCAAGCCTCTTAACAAAAATTATTTACGCCGTACAGTCAAACCGTTATCAAAAATATTGTAAACTCGTCCTGCATGTACATTTATCCCAGGCAGCTGCCGGAGCCTTAAATATTCGAGTCATATTCGTCGGCTATACTGAGTATTCTGGATTCGATGTCAAAAAATTATACATCTGTGCGTTCGAATTTTCATGAGAAAGCTTATCAGTAAAAAGAAAAAAAAACTTAAACCATTAACGATCTGCGAAATCCGCATCCAACTCCCCCACAGTTATTTTACATTTATGTACACATGCTCGATATGGCAAAGCACGAGCAAGCCTTCGGGTACGAGTTGTACTTGATCGTGTGCGTACTTAATTGACTACGAGAAGACTTGTGACTTCAAGAGAACTTTATCAACTTCGAGTCGACACGCTCATCCCCACCGATCTTCCCACTATAAGAGTTGACGATCGTTGCCCAACCATCAACTTCTATGTGGACCTCTGAAAGAGGATATTATCACAACATTGAGCCCTGCCATCGACGAGCAAGCCTGGAGACGGTCTTTCGTTATTCGAGCTGCCTCGATGTCGCCGCTGCTCTGACGATGTTCATTGCAGTCTTGTTCAACGAAATCTCCCTTCACTATGACCTCCTGTCTATGAACTCTGAAGAGGAAAGTTCCTTCTCGAGTTGGGATTGTAGAAACCTCGTGGATCACCATAAACGGGCTCGAATGTCGAGAACGGTCGGAGCGGTGACGGTGAGCCGAGATTTCGCGGACTCGACGAATTAAAGCTGTTGTTTAGCGTCGTGGAATTTGGGGTCGGCGGTGTTTTCTTGATAATTGGCGGTGGACATCTGTCGGCGAAGACGGTGTTGTTCCTCACTGAGAGATTGATGCTAGAGAGCTTGTTCTTCCACACGTAGAAGAAAGTCATCACGAGAATCAGGAAAAATCCGAAAGTATAACGATGGAAGTACATGTAGTCCAGCCAGTGAATACCGGACATCGATGCATAGTTGTCGCTTTTGGCTATTCTGATACGGAGAGATATCTTCTGTCGCGTAACGTCACTGACGATCGTTATTTCTTGACCCTGTACCGCAAGGGCGTCGCCGTTCTTGACCAAGCGGAAGGTGTGCTGCACCGTTTGCGCCATGAAGATATGTTGCGTGCTCAAAACCGAGTCTTCCGGTACGTGCACCTAAACGATAAAAATATTGACTTATTTGTAACTCATACACCGTAAAATATGTACCAACGTTTCTTGCTCAAACGTCCACATTTTCTTTCGTGTTAATTTTATTAATATTTGATGTCAAATTTAAAAAAAAATAATTATGAAAGTTTGTGGACAAAAAAAAGTTTTCGTACATGTACACATTTTTTTACCATGTTCAGGTCAAGGTTTTTCTACACCGATACATATAGTGTACAGTACGCAACACTGTACACTATGTGTAGCAATTCACTATATTGACTATTATTAGTTTAAAATTGAATAATTTTTTTTTTCCTATAAAAAATTTGTTTGAGATGACGGAGCGAACCTTGCGAGGTCGAGTTAATTAAGCTTACCTTGACTTGCCGCAGAACGGACAGCAGTCCATAAATTTCGAGATTCGCGACAGGTGTCACCTGACCCGCTGTCGGATAGAACACAATTTCCTTCGCGCTGATGTAAATTGGCGGAAGATGAGCAACCTCAAGTGGATTTCCTTCGATGTCTCGGCTCACAGCGTTCACCTGAACGCGAGTCTCTAGCGTACTCGTCACCATGGTTGGCTCGCCGATTGGAATTATATCGCAATAGTAAAAGCCTGCAGGAAAAAGATTACATCATATAAAGTGGCTTGACGAGATCACATCTCTTATTATTTACACTTACCGGTCACGATGTCGAATCGGGGCTTGGTCAAGAATACGTCTTTGATGTTGATCGATGGCACCGGCGACACGAACTGTATACTACAGGTGAACGGAAAAGTGTTAAGGGTGAAGACCGAGTTGGTGCGACAGCCGCCCAGTCCTCGGGCAAGAACATTGTTTTCCTTTATGCCTTCGTCTTTGCTTTTCAGCACAAGCGGCACGCTGAACACCTCGCTACCGGCAAAGTTTTGTCCTTTGAGCAGAACGAGCGAAATCTATTGGAGATAAAAAGGATTGTCGATAAAATAGGAATCACAATTGAAAACCTCACGCCTTACACGTGATGAAAATTATACACTTTTCTTCCTTGTAACATAAAGTATTCTTAAACTTTTTTTTACCTTTGAAATCGGCTGAACGGTGACTTCGATCTCGCCTTGTCTGTGGGTCGTTAGACTGTGTTTTACAACCGTGTATCCCGGATTTTTCGCTCTTCCTATTCCGCTTATCGAATCGACAGATAGCACTTCCGGTGCCGAGGACTGCCACGAGCCCGGATCGCCAGTCTCAGAGGACAAGAGTGGCATCGAGAAGCAAACTACGTCCCCGACCGTCAGAGTTGTCTGTAAAAGGCGAAAAATTTCTAGTCTATCTAGTAATACGGTTCATCGCGTACCAGAACGTACCTTAGCCGGGAATATAATATCACCGATCATCATGTGAACGTAATCGAACATTCCGTTTGGATATTTTTCGCTGTGAATCTTGGCGACGAGTTCGCCGTCCTCGTGGAACTTTGCGGTGATCAAATTATCGGGTCCTGTAGCGAACGATACGAGATCGGCACGGTTCGCTGCGGTCTTGAATTTCGATTTCGTAGCGTGAAACTTATTGCCGACGCTGTCAAAGTGCTCGACCACGTAGTTCAGTTCCATTCCCTTGGGCAGCATGTTGAGTTCCTCGCCGTTTCTTATGCGAATGTTCGAACTCAGGGACAGCATCATATAGTGAACGGGCTTCACCTGTAATGAAAAAAAAGCATGTAAAATTCAGTGTTAGCTTTACAATCATCTGCAATATCACAGTCAGCGATAAAAAATGTTGTTAACTTTTTTCCCGAGTGGTCAAATATAACATCAAAAGTCTGAAAAGTCTCGACGAAAGCGTTTTTGGCTGCATTCCGATCCGAACTTGGACCAAACAATTTCTGACCTTGGCGAGGTCAGAAAATAGGAGTTTTGCGCAGTGAAAAAAAATTTGCCATTCTCGTAAGAGTGTGATAAGTGAATTGTATACTCACGTCGACAACGACGGTAACCGACTGTTTGAAGTTGTAAGACTCCACGTTAGTGACGGCAATGATAGTCCTACCGAGATTCTCGCCAGATTTGACAAACCCAGTTTTATCGACCGTAACAGTTTTCGTCGCGGGCGTAAGTGCGTTCGGATCGTCGGCCTCATTGGCGTTGCCATTCGACAGAATCTTGTAAGTACTCGCGCCGTGCTTGTCGCGATTGGTTCTCAGTTTGACCCCGGAATTCGGCGTCATCAAAATCACCGCGACACCGTGAGTGACCTCAGGATCGACGATTGCGAGTTCCTCGAAAATCTCCACTTTGGCGAAGGTGCTGAAACTCACGTCGTCCTCGTAGCCGGAGAGGATCTTCGAGGGAGTCGTAACGTTAAGATAAACGGTCGCCAGGCCTGCTTTCAATGCCCGCGCCCTCAGCGTCACTTCGTTCTGATAACGAATGTTTATCCCCGTTCCCTCGTACATATTGTGCAAGCTAAGAATCTCCGGATCGCTCGAGTACCATGTGAAGGACAGCAAAGACTTCATTGAGCCAATAATAAGCGGCGTGAGGTTGTCCGGAATGCCGAAGGCCCAAAGCGGAATCGTCGCACCGACCTTGATCCTCGTCGTTGGGACGACGATCTTGATCCCTTGAAGATGAGTCACTTGGACATAAACGTGATCATGCGAGTAGACAACTCGGCTGCTCTTCGTGCTCGGCCCAACGGCCCGGGCGATCACCTTCGCGTGACCGACCGCCTTTCCCTCCAGAATTCCCCGGGCGTCGATGGTCAAAATATTCTCGTTCTCGACAAAGAACTCGATCTCGGCGTTGCTCGGACCGCCGGTTGTTCCAACCTGGCACACCGTTCCAACGAGAACCGTGAGATTTCTCTCGGTAACTCTCAGCGGCGTGAAGACCTGAATGCTCGCCGACTCGCTGCGTATCTCCTGCTCGTCCTGTCCACTGACAAACGAGACCCTCGCCTCGCCCTCCTCGAGCCCGTGAATCATGTAGAGTATCCTCGAGTAAGGCGCCTCGTCCTGTTCGCTGGCCGGCAATTTCTTGATCTCGACGCAATTGTCGTCGATCTCGACGTCTATGTCAAGCGCCTCGAGACTAGGCACTTCCATGATATGTCCGTTCGTGTCGTAGAGCCTGAGAGTAGCCGCGATGCATTTTCCTTTCTCCACCTTGTTGACGCTCTCCACCTCAATGCCTGCGAGTTGCTGGACCTCGATCTCGGCCTCGGCCGGCGCAGAGACGAGACAGAGATCGACCAGAGCGATCTTCAGCAGACCCGGCTTTTTCGGCACGACGCTGATCGTTTTCGTAGGCTCGATGTAGCGAATATCCGCGACCTCTTCCGTGCTCAGAACGAACTCGTAGTAACCCGAGCCTTGGCCGACTTGGAAGGAATATTTTCCTCTGGGATCGTTGAGGACTTTCATCCTTCGGGGATTTATCGTAGTGTCGTTCACGAGAAAAACGCCGACCCGAGCCTCGACGAGCGGAGTCGTTATCGAGCCTCGATCGTTCATCGTCCCGAAGGGCGGCCACTCGGCCGATATTCTCAGTCTCGCGAGAATTTGCTTCTGATATCCGGTGACGACTGCACGAACGACGAGCGAGCCGGTGTGCTTCTTCGGAACGAGGGTCTGATAGTGACGACGCGATAGCACGACATTCATGTCTGTAAAAGTTTCCTCCCGAGTCCCGCTGACGACCTCAACGACTCCGCCTTCCGTCGGCTTCAAACTCCACTCGACGTTCAGGCTCGTAACGTTGTCGAATCTGCGGCCGTCCTCGTCCTTCACAATCACGACTAGCTGTAGCGGCTTGTCGCTGCGGGCCATCACACGGTCGCTGTTTTGCGCAATTGGGCAGTGCTCGCTGTCCTTGAACTCGGCCAGGAGCTGGATGTATCGAGGCTTGCCGCATATCACCCTGACCGTGGCCGTCGCGTCGGTGCTTCGACAGTTCGGCAAGAGGGGAGTGTTCGAGACCGTGTAGGTGAGCAAAACGTCCCCGAGGGCTTCGCAAGTCACCTCGTAAACAGAGACATCGACGATATCGGTGTATCTTTGATCGACGGCTCGAACTATGTTCTCGTCGGAGATGGAAATTTGGCGCAAGTAACCCTGAGGCTTTCCGGCCCAGGGATGTGGACCACCCTTGAATATAATCTTTCTAGACGAGCCGACTGCAAGGAGAGTTTCACCGCTGGACGGGTGAATCGCTAAGAGTCTCTCGTAGGCCGATACGGTGATGTTGTCAACCAGGTACTGGCCGTTCGCACTGTAGGCGACCGTTATGCCGGAAGTGCCAACGTCCAATCCTACGACTCGAACGGTCGCGCAAGCGATGCCGATCGGCTGGGCGCTCTCGCTGGAATTCTGCTGGAAATTACCGTCAGGTATGTAAACCTCGAAGGGAATGTCGCGACAGTCGTTGAACGGAACCTCTTTTGCTTCCGGGCCCTCGCCCATTTTACCGTAGAGCGCTACGTGCAGATTTATCGGATCGCCGACCGCGGCGTCGATGTTGTACTGGATTATCTCGAGTCTCGAGGGCAAGAGAACGTGAACCTTGGCGCGGTCCTTGTTGTACTGGTTGCGAGCCATCGAGACCGTTACCTCCGCGGAGCCCTGACTGAGGACCCGAACGACTCCATTCTGGGAGACGGTTAAAGTGGAAGGTTGGTGGGAATTCCAGACGTACTTTCCGTCCCCGCCGGTTGCCTTCAGAGCGATGTCGAAATGGGATTTGCTCTTCGGGTCCCACGGAACCGCCAGAACTCGAGGATTCACTACGACCGGTGTGTGTATTACGAGCTCGGCTTTAGCGACGAGCGGAGAGGCCAGAGGAATTTTCCTGCCTTGCTTGTTTATAACGCCGTGCAGAGAAGCCTGGGCTATCGTTGTTCCACAGGATATCGGCAGAGCGACCATGTGACTGCCGTTCTGCGTTATAGACTGCATCTCGAAGAACTGCGAATCTATGTCTATCGTCACCTCGACGCCCTCGCCGATGTGGAATTTGTGGTCCTTATTGTCGAAGAGGTCGACGACTATCTCGTGGGATTCGCCGAGTATGAGGCCTGAGTTTCTGTTCGGCAGGACGGTTATCGTTATGTAGGAGACTTCATTTATGTTGACCGTTGCCGTTGGGAGAACAACGCCGTGCTCCTCGTGGACATTCCTGTCGTGCAAGAGCACTTTTGTCTTCCCTCTCGCGAGAGCGTAGGCCGAGCGGCGATCGTTGTTTATCTCCAGCACGTCGGGAATCTCCGCCTCGAGATAATACTGCGCGGATGGAAGAACGATCTCCTCCAAGCGGCCTTGATGAACCTGCATTATTCTGTACTTGAAACTATCGTAAGCCATCATCGTCACGTCCGTCGGGAGAATAAGCAAATTGGCGACCACAATGAGTTCGACCTCGACCGCCGGAACGTGCTTGTATTCCGGATACGGAAGTCTCACGGAAACCTGAAAAACACACGAACGTTGGTAGTTTCACTAATAAATAAAGCTATTATGTTTCTAAGGTCTACTCATTGATGGGGTTTGATTTTTTTTGTTAACATTTTTTTTTGCAAGTACGAATGAAAGATCTGCTAAAATTGAAGACATTCGTTGTCGAAGTTCCCGCTCGATCGCCGGTCGGGTTTTACTTTACCTTGGCTGTGCCGGTCTTAATTCCCTCGAGAAGGATTATGTGTCCCTTCTTCCCGACGCCGTCCAGCTTCGCGATCGTCAGCGGTGCTTCGTAAGGGGATTCCTGAAAGGTCATAAACCTCAGAATACTGTTGTACTCGGTATTGAACTGCGACGAGCGTTTGTCACCGCTGCCTATCGTCCATTGAAATTCTACTCCTGCAAGGGTCGTAAACTCGTTTCCTGCAACAATAATAATTGACTGTTAACATTGTTTGTTTTTCTTTCTGAGCTTCTGTGTACAAAATTTCAAGTGCAATGAATGGAACTGGATAATTTATGCAAAACCAAGTGTACACAGAGCATAGTTATTAAAAAATATACCTTGTTCGTCATACGCCCTGACTTCGAAAGCTTCCGGGGCTTCCTCGATAAAGAGTTCTCTTGTAGTGGTGACGAGATTCAGTGAAAATATAGCGTCAACTATGACATCGCATCGTAGGAATTGTCCTGTATTTATGTCCTCCGCGAGGACGATAGCTGTGTTTCTAGTCGGATCCCTCGTGACGCTTTGCACCATAACGGCCGATGAGCAAGTTTTCTCGGGATTTTCATTCATGGGAATTAAATGCACAACATCGAGCCGTGACGTCGACCTGAAAACGTGACAAACCGCATTGTGTACCGCGTCGGTTAACCTCAAAGCCGAATATTAGGATCGCGAATAAGAGTCGATCCGACCGAGTGACAAATTAAACTGCAAAAGTCGAACGAGCGTCGACGAAGCAACAGCACAAAGTTGGGACATTGAGTTAGCATTCATGTGTTAAAAATAATTATGATGTTACCATTGGTAGCAGCCTCCTTCGGTAACTTCCAAGGTGAAATTAACCGGAAAGTCGTTGAGAACTGGTAGTAGAACTCTTGGAACGTTGAGTCGTGAGGCTGTCGTAACTTTTCCCGTCCATATTAACACCGTGATTAACGTAAATACAATTATTTCTAATGAAACTCCTGATCCCGCCATAATTTTTCTTCTACATGTGTTTCGCGGACAACCCTCGCGGCCTGGCATTGGCTTGCGTCGGCAATGTTCACACCGGTCACCCGAGTTTCGAACGCACTACCAACGTAGCGAACGGAAATACGTGAAACCGAACGGTTTGCGAAATGAAAATTTTAATATATACATCTATATATCTATATCCACGGGAGTGCGATTTCGGACGAGTTTGGCGTGCTTTTACTACTTTCAAGTTGATGTTTTTCACGATTGGCTGAATTTTTTAGTGTATTTCTGCCCTGTACGTGCTGAATACAGAAACATTCAAAATGTATCCGTATATATTGGCTGCTAAAAAGGCGTCCTTATATTCATGAACATGGGTACGGATGCGCATAGTTGGCCTTTGATGCGCACGTGCAGTCACGCTACACAACCCAAAACGAGTTTGGCATGTGTGTAAACATAGGTCGAATACTTGTACGCTTCGCCTATACCTCTCTAGTTGCAACGGCTGAGAACATTGCCTCATATATACACTATTCCTAACAACGCAAAGAGACGTACCAAAGAATTGTTTGGTTTTGCTACGTTTTACTCAACTGCGTTAAACGAGTTTTCCTTGACAAACTCCTCAACTATTTTCCACGGCTCTACGATAGAGTCAAAGGGCAGCTGATCGAGTGCCGTGACTCGTCGCGTTTATTCATTGTCAGTAGTAGAATCGCGTCAAGCAATAGCAGCTGTAAGAATTGCGCACGCAGTATTTATCGGATCGGGAACGTATTTGGAATCGAGTCAAACGTAAGATTCGAGTTTCACGTACGGTGTTTTGTCATACGAAGTGGCAACGAAAAATCTTTTACGTCTGCATTATCCTCATCGTACGAGGAAAAAGGCTGTGTCGCGTGCAGCGTTCGAAGCACGGCAACGCCGCTCCCCCCTCTCCGCTCCTTCACGGTTTGTCAGTGAGATATGCACGTGCGTTTCCGCTTTCTCTAGTACCCCGTTGACCGTCTCGCCGCGAAGTTGAACGGGCACTGATACGCGATCGCGAAACAATAAAAGACTTTTTTTATACAAAGAATATAGACAAGTCGAATCGTGTTCTGTAAACGGCCGTTGTGCACGATGTCGGATGACATTTGATACGAGAGCAGAGAAATTTTTCTTCGTTCCGATATCCGAGGTGGCTACGCCGGATGCGTCAAAGACTCTACTCGAAGGTACGATACATTTTGGGGTTAAGTTTCGATCGCCTGTCGGAACGGAATCGGCTGTGTCCTTCCTGCGTCAAAAGCGACGCTGCATTGAACTGCCCGAGCGTTTCCATTGTTGATAAAGACGAAGGAAGTGAGTGAGACGACACGTGCTTGTCGACGTTAGAAACAAAGCAATGAGTTAGCAAGTATCGTTAGCATTGTATCGTGCGTATACGTGTCACCACCTCGAGCCCTGCTCGAGTCCACGATTGGCAGGTGATTAATTTTCGGCTGCATGCTCGCTGCCATCGTTTTCTGTGATCGATAAATTCGTCAGGCCGACGCCTGGCAGATATTTAACCGCAGACGCGTAGCGGATTGTTTTACATAAAACTTCGGTCCCCGTCAATCGCATCACGCGCATCGGCTTCGCGCATGTATCCGTTACCTTCTGTTGGGAATACAGCAATAATTCAAAAAAATTTCTTTCACAGGCATGCTAGTTGTTCGTCACGGTGCCGGCCGTTGCCTTTGTTGCGGAGTGCAGCGCGCCAGCCATCGATATGAATTGCGTCACGTGGGTTATCTCCGTGGTAAAATTCACGAAAAACTCGAGCGATACCAACTCGACGAAAGTCGGTGAGTCTCATTCCGATATTGCTTTTGTCCTCATCGTTATAAATCAATGTTTGTCTGTACAAAAATTCATTCGTTTAAATTGAATGGTCGTTGCCGTCGAAACGAGTTAACGACAATAATTAAGAACATTAATAGGATCGGATCGATGCGGATTGACTACGCGACGAATATAATCGGGGAGAAAACAGCTGCCAACGAACTCTGCGCGCCTCGACCGTTACGCTTCGCAAGCCTATGCATATATATGTATATTTCGGCGCGCGTATACGCGTACTTAATTGCACAGCGATGGACGACCGAACGGGGCGGGAGGGGGAGTGAGAAGGGGGGGGGGGGTTGTAATTCTCCATTGGCGATGACCCAGACGGTCAGAGCAATTGATCGGATCGCTTACCAGTGGAAAATTTTTATCGATCGTTCCATCGAATATCAATGACTATTTTTCATCGCATTATTATATTCAATGCATTATATTCAATAAATTTTATTTAATATATCGTATTTGATGGAATTGTCGCGAAAAATTTTTTTTTCAAAAATTCGCAAGATTCGTGGGAAAATAAAAATATTTTTCGTCGTGTGGACGTCGAGCGAAGATTCTGAAAATCCGTAACTGAATAATTACTTTCGTGTCGCGACGAGAAATTAACATCGAATCGCCCCATATTTTCAAGAGCGTTCGGTGTTTTATTTTTTTTTTTTGCACATCGACGTTACGAGATTCGATTTTGTTTTTACATTTTTTTCTCGTGAGATTATATCGAACTACGTGACTGCACGTACGTGAATGTTTCGATTGACGGTCGGAGAAAAAGAAATTAAAAAAAAAAAAAAAAAATTGATGCATGTGAAAAAAATTGAGTGCACACGTTCGGCACGTATTAAGGACCAGAGATAAAGCTGACCGGTAGGGAGCCGATGGCTTCAGTCCGTGATTGAACGCCGTCGGGTTCGTGTTCGCCGCTGCGAATTCTCGCTAGACCCGAGTCGAGCGAGTTCGTCACAATAAAAAAAAAAAAAAAAAAAGTCACATTATCGATACCTTTATTTTTATTTTATCGACTCTGTAAAAAAAAAAAAAAAAAAAAAAAAAACACTCGGAGTGTCCACGGCGGTTTTCGACGTCCGATTAATTTTCAACGCTCGCACTCGTGTTCGCCGCCGCGAGTTGTTATTTCAATTTTGTCGAATCCAGTGAAAAAAAAAAAAAAAAAATCCTCGAATCGTCCACGGAATTTTTCGTCGTTCGATTAATTTTTTAAGGCTCGTCGTAATTTTTTTTTTTTTTTTTTTTTTTCTCTTTACTCCGCCATTGCCAGTGTAGCGCGGAAAACCGTTGGCGTTAACGGCGTACACGCCCGGCTCGCCCGGTCGCCCACCGTGCTATATAACTCGGCCGTTAATAGTGCCAAGGTCAAGGACCGGCGAAAAAAAAAAATCACCGAGCCTGAGCCGGAAAAACGCCGACTCGATCGCTCAGGTAGGGCGTTAGAATTATTCACAAGAAAATATTTCTACAGATGGAGGTTAGAGATTACCGATTAAAGATTTCTGATCGATTATCCCCCCCCCCCCCTCTCCCGGGCCCCGGAATGAAACTAGATTAACACCATGTAAAACACTCGTGGAAATTACGAGTCGACGGCGAGCAACGATAACGGTGGCGCTGTCGCTTGTTTGGCCCGGTCACGTGACTCCTGGCTGCTCTCAAAGTAGTTACGTTCGCTGAGGCAATGTAGAGTCACGTGGAAAAATTCTTGATACTTTTTGGAGTATTAAATTTTTACTTGTAAAAAATCTCGAAGGCCGTTACCGTGTCGGATTGGGACGGGTGGGGAGAATTGTAATTTTTTTTTTTTTTTTTTTTCCACGGTTGCTGCTTCCGGTTCGGAGAAAATTGTCTTTCGGAGAAAAAATTCGTTTGAGGCTTTATAAACGAGCGCGCTATTTCACATTCCCTCGATTATTTTATTTCATTCTGTACAAGAGTCGGGGAAAATTTGTCGTTTTCGAATAATTTTTAAAAAAATAAGATTACAATTTTTTTTAATTTTTTTATTGAACGTTGTTCGGATTGACGGTATTATAATTAGTGCGGGACTCGTTAGTCCAAGCATAGGACTGACCGATACTATTTATGTAGCTGGGCAATATTCGCTAATTTTACTCTACTGAAAGTGTACATTTCGCTGACTCGTCGCGACGCCCGGTTCGAGTAGGCAATTTTTTTCCTCAAATTTCCATCTAATTCTGACGAACTTCACTCGGCTAAAAATAATACACGTATTTTTTTATTTTTTTTTTTACATATAATATAAAAACATTTCGTCGTAAAAAATGTTCTCAACTTTGAAGTTTCGCAGTTAGATTTTTAAATAGCTTTCAGTATTATTTCTTCGTGATCTATTAAACTCTTTTTTTCTATAAATACATTGATCTAATAATTAAAAAAAAATCAAATATAATTTTTAGAACATATATTACGTGTACTTTGCTTCCGCCATTTTTTTTTTAATTCGAGGCAAAAAAAAAATTCAACTTCCAATGTGCGGGATATTTGATTTTCGATTTTGAGGTTAGGGCGAGACCGTCCGCGCGCTCGTGAATAATCGGTCTGTGTCACGATCAATCGCTGTCAGTGTTCACTAAAAATGACGTAGAATTTTACAATGTTTGAATCGCGACTGTTGTCAGCGAATTTCGGGCATCCGGCCAAAAAATCACCGTCGGCGAGCGTCGATTTTCATTGCGTGTGCGGCCGCACGTAGATCGCCCGTCGGACAGTCCTCAGGCGTGTATCTTTGTTCGGACGAAACGGGCGACTCGGCGAACGGTTATTCTTCGTGCGGAGAGAGACCGACGTACACGTACCGCCTCTCGGCATTTCGTGGAATCACGCGCCGGCCCGCGTCGTTGTGTCTCGCTTCTTTTCCCGATCCTCTCTCATCGGCGCTCGCCTAACGAACGCCTCGTGAAATCCGTCGCCATCGCGACAATCCTATCGCTGATTTCGTCATCGATTCGACTCGTCGAATCACACCGAACTTCGGACTTTCCCCGACGATCGATTCGAGTCTTTTAATAAAAATTCATTGATAAAAAAAAAAAGTTACAATAATAATTTTTTAATCCAAGTCGTTCGACCGAGTCGCTGTGCAGTGAAATAATATCGATCGGAGACTCGAATAATAAAAAAAATCTGACGACTCGGACTTAAAACTAGACGGTTTTAATCGACGGGTAAAAATTGAGAAGTTAATTGAAAACATTTAATTGAGTATAAAGATCTTATAAATTAACTGGTGAATATTAAATTTTGTGCGTCAATGAGAGTCACGAAATAAAAAAATGTTTCGAGAGCCGACGTCCGGGAGGATGTGTTGGATTCGATAGGCAGAGGTACGTCGATTGAAACATTAGAATATTCGAGGCGTGAACCGATCGGGAGTCTGCATTGCGCGGAATTGAAAACAACACGGTCGCGTGGTTTCGTCGAGTCTAATGAATTATTGATGCGCGCCTTAACGCCGTATGATTAGAGTTATTTCGCATACATTCGAACCTACCTCGGTCCACACGATAATGTCGAGCGAGGCGACGGAGCGATTGCGAGAATCGAGAATTATCGTTTCGGCACTTATGACGCACAAGAAAAAGCCGTTGACTTTGAACTCCGCACGAAGGTTATGTAATAGAAGGTTAGGTGAACGCTGGACGGTTTTCCGAGTTTAGAATTTCGCGTTCCGTGTTTCCTTTACGTAAGAATCAAAGCAAACGCTTTACTTCGAGCTGCACGAAGAATAAACAAATTGCGGCTAACAATCGATAAATAATTTGCGTAAAAAATTCAGATCTCAAGGTCATCCGCGATTCGAATAATCCCTCGAGCCGAAGAATAATAATGAGTCGTTGATAAAAATGACTTTGTTCTCGCTCACAATTTACCTTTCCGAGTTTCCATTACGCAAAAAAAAAAATCCTTTACGCTCCCCGATAAATAATTCGGTAATCATAAAAATTAATCAGTTTATTATTATGCGTGCATATCAAATCAATTTACTTTACTTAGCACATACGCGGATTCCAAGGTCGCTTCGAATAACCGCTCGCAACGGATTTCACGTTCGCTGAAATATAAACCAATAACAATAACAACTTTAAAAAATTCTTTGCATTCACCAACGGCACGACGGATGGAAAACAAATTTACATCGTCCTTCCGGCTGGCGACCTAGCGATAATGTCACAATTGAAACGAAGCCAGGGCCTTCTCCCGAACTGACCGACGCAGGCTTCTGCTCCCGTTTACGGCCTCGCCAGATAAATTTAGATTCTCGTCTCGATCCTCGACTGTGCGTGCCTAAACGCTTCTCAGGACCGAAAACAAATCCGTTGTGCGAGCTTCTCGCTCGGTACAATTTTCACGAATCTTCGTTCATTGCGAATTATTGCGTTACACAGGGAAAGCGACACGAAAGACAAAGAGAATTTCGGCGGTCAAACGCCTCGAGCGTTCCGTGAGAGATCGCTCTCGGCTCGCGTCCGTCGCGTTCCGTTAATCCGAGGAGCGCTCTCATTGGCCGAGGGCGTGGGCGCGTTCCGCAACCCGATTGGCTGAGACTGAAGGCGCGATTCTACGCTCGGCTCGACCTTCGCTTCGTCGAGCACGACTTGTAATCATTTAACGTGCCCGTTGAATTGATTTTGATAGCAGAAACGCTACACGTACGTAATACGACTTGTCCGCATGGCATTATCGCCGGATTAAGAATCGAGTCAGGCTCATAATAATAATAATAATAATAATAATAATAATGCGAACGTAAAACGTGAAATTTATTCGTTTCACTTTTTCTCGATAATCTCGTGCAACGTTTCACGATGAAAATTTCATCGAATCGTTTCGAGTAACATTTTTTTCTCGTGCGACTTTATTTTTATTTATTTTTTTTCGCCGTGACTGACGCGACCGAAGAGGAATCGACCGTTAATGTATGCGAAGGGGCTCACTCGCGGCCGGCTCGTGCAATTGGCCAACTCAGATTGGCCAACGTGACGTCAGAGCTGAGCACCGCGATGAAGTAATTGTTGCACAATTCAGGTCAATTATATCAATCGTTTTTTTTTTTTTTTTTTTTTTTTCCCCCTCGGTGTGTAATCATCTTCGTTATACACTCGAACATCCGATCGTCGCAATTATTCGTTGTTTCTCCATTACACAAGAGCTTCGCGTGCAAAAAGTTTTTTTTTTTTTTTTTTTTTTTTTTTTTTTTTTTTTTTTTTTATGTACGCACCTAAAATCTGGCTTTCAATCGCAGTATGGTCTTCTCGCACTCGTGCGAAAAAGTGCTTCTCTGCACGCACATTGCAAAAATCAAGAGCTCGATATTCGTGAATTTTTCGTAGAATATTATTTTACCGGTGTGACAAACGATTGTTGTCACCGTTTCGCGAATAAATATACGGCCGGAAATCGTCAATTAATGGAAACGCAAATTTTCGGCCAATTATTCGGCGGAGGATTGGGGATTCGACAATCGCAAGGCCAGCACTGGCCCGGCCAACGGCCGTGGTCCGGTCCATTGGCTAAACCAACATGGCGGAGTGTTTTCGGCATGAATTAAGAGGAAAAAAAAAAACGAAAGTTTTTCGCCACAAATAGAGTTATGTGAAGGTCGTGGAAAGGTGAATTTTGCCTCGCGCGAGGTCATTTTCACGCTCGTCGAGAATTCCCTCTCCACGACCTTGCCGTACAAATAACTGTTCTATATCCGAGGCCCGTCCGTACCGTCACGCTCATTGAGGGGCTCCGAGCGTATAAACTCGTTTGTCAAGTCGGCCATTTTGATTTTGGTTTCGCGCCAGCTCGATGTGTTCCCTCAGAGGTCACAGGCGCATTAACCACCCAGCCAGCTCCGTTCATGTTTTCACATTCGAAAAACATGACGTCGACCGATCACACTTTATTCGCAGCAACGTTCGCGTGCGGTGTTTTCCGTTACGGGCGCCATTAATAACGCGACCGTACGAAGGTTAACGTTCTCGTATTTCGATCGGAGGTTAATGTTCTCGTGTTTCGACCAAGAATGCTTTCGGTTTTTCTTTCATGTTTTACCATCAGACGCTGACACCAAATTCATATTAATATTGGCAGTCGATAATCATTGCGACGAAGAGCGCTAGAATTCGGATATATATATATATATATATATATCGAGAGTCGTCGCAGCTTTCTCGACGCTAAATATCGATTTAAAAATTTCTGTTTTTTATGATTGTAGCAAACAGGTGATTCGAATAATCGCGGAATTGATATCCGCGACGATAGAATGTTAAAAAAAAATGCTATCATACGATTAATCGAGAAGAGAAGAAATTAACGCGTCAAGCGAGAGATCTTCTTTACCGATTGATGATTCGGAAGGAAACCTTACCGCACGACTCCGGGTTGGTAACGTAACTGTGCCGAGTAGTCGTGCAACTTTGCGAACGATGGTCATCGCGAAATTGCGGCCGTGAACGAGTAACTTGTCGACCGTGCTCTGCGGTGAAAAAAAAAAAAAAAAAAAAAAAAATTCGCCCTTTGTGTCTCTGCAGAATAGAACGTGACAAAGAACGGTCTTTTGCCTCTTGGCGCGAGACATATTCGCACGCAGTGCCGTCTAACCTATCGACTCGACAATTTTTATCGGAAAATCATTTTATTAACGTAACGCATACATTTTCATGCGGTCGAAAAAATAAATTTTAACCTACAATTATACAAATATACATTTATACGCGAACGAAAAATTCTCGAATTAACGTCAGAAATATATTTATATTTGATAAAAAAAAATTGTTCTGAAATCTCCCGCGCATTTCCATGCGTTCAAAATTCCATCACGAGCAAAAAAAAAAATAAATGAAAAATTTTTTAAAAATATTTTAATTTACGCGTGTCTCTCGTAATGAATTATCGAAAAATCACATTTTTCATCTTCATCTGCCGTCTCGTGTGACAATCTTTTTTTTTTTTTTCAACATACATCCTGTTTATTTATCGAGCAATTTATTTTGTTCTTTAGTCTTTGTTGCGAGACTGAAATGAAAAACCCGTGGCAATTATTGTCTCTTGTTGTGTGTCTCGACATCGCCTCGTGTCGTCTTCTTCGCTATCCCCGTTGACCTTGACATTATTACTCGGGCACCTTCCGCGAATGCTGCACTACCCGCGCTCTTATCCACTGCCACAGAGCCTTACTTGCTCTATTCATAAATAAATAAATTGTCGTCGGATAAACGAAGAAAAAAATCGATTAAAAAAAAATAAGAAAAACAAAGCCTGTTGTATTAATAAATAAATAAATAATCGTCGGATGAACGAAGACGAAAAACGATGAAAAAAAGAATGAGAAAAAAAAGCCTGCTGTATTAATAAATAAATAATCGTCGGATAAACGAAGAAAAAAATCGATTAAAAAAAAAGAAGAAAAAAAAGCCCGCTGTATTAATAAATAAATGAACAATCGTCGGATGAACGAAGAAGAAAAAAATCCATAAAAATAAAAATAAGAAAAAAAAAGCCCGCTGTATTAATAAATAAATGAATAATCGTCGGATGAACGAGGAAGAAAAAAATCCATTTAAAAAAAAAAAATAAGAAAAAAAAAGCCCGCTGTATTCATAAATAAATAAATAATCGTCGGATGAACAAAGAAAAAAATTCATGAAAAAAAAAAAAAAAAAAAAAAAAAACGAAGAAAAAAAAGCCTGTAGAAAAAACAACAATCGAGCTGACGAGTGGGAAAAGACCGAGAGAGATAAATAATTGTCCGGCTCGTGGACACGACTATTCGCCAATGACATCCTCCATAGGCCAATTACACTTCCACGTGTAATTCACTATTGCCGATACAGTGAAATATTATTTTTGATTGTCGATTCGAAACGACTGAAAATTAAATAATTCATCGATCACGAACGCGCGATCTTCGCCGTCGGGTAATTTCCGTACAAGCTCAGCGCTACCGTCTCGGTATTTATTTTACTCAAAGTCGTGGGGAAAAAAAAAAAAAAAAAAAAAAAAAAAAAAAAAAAAAAAAAAACTTCTGATAATTGATACGCTGGGTAGTCGATCCGTCAACGCCGCGTTGTCTCGTCCACCGATTCCACCGGGCGTTAATTACACCCGCATGTCTGGCTCACGATAGTTGCATAAGTCGCTTTACCGACCGAGCGTAAAACCGTCACTGAGGCGCGTTAACGAGGCGAATGATTATTTTTTTTTTATTTTTTTTTTTCTCTCGCGTCTACGACGAGGCGTTTATCGTCCGACACCTGCCTTTTGGAATTCGGTGGGGCGGAGGAAGAAGCATTCATCATCCTAACCGAGTTGACGAATGCGCAACTCTTTTTGCCCCGCAAAACTGGTATTTTTTTTTTTTTTTCATTTTTTTTTTTTTTTTTCATTTTTTATTTTTACCATTCCTAGATCCGTGAACGAGGCTCGATCGTGGCTCGATACGATCGGCAAATGTGGACTCAAATTACATTCTAATGAAGTCAAAGTTCCCACAGGCTGGGACAGTCGTCGCAGCAGGAAGTGGAAGAAATAAAATTGCCGAGGATAATTCAATCGTGCATTAATCGACGCGTTACGCCGCTCACATTAACAATCGATAGTCGAGATAACTTCGATCCGGCTGAAAAAATTCCTACGAGACGGGAAATTTTTTTTTAATTTTTTTTTTTTTTTTTTTTTTTCATTTTTCAATTATCGTGAATTATTCGACGATCAGCGAGGAATGCAATTGCGATAGCTCGGAAAATTCGAGATTCATGACTATCGGCGATCCTACCGACATAAACAAATTAATTTATTTTCATTTTTTTTTTTTTTTTTTTTTTCAATGACATAATACTAAAGCTGAAGCTAGGAACTAAATACAGTGAATGCTTTCACATGGAACAAAGCTTTGCGAACGAAGGAACACTGTGAGAATGTACGAAAATGTTGACTCGTAAAAATACACAGTTCAATTTACAACAAATAAATTCCACATTTTTTTCTATAAAGCGATTTTTTTTCAATTCTCCCAATAGAGCAGTGCAATACAAAAATTAGCGTCCAGCAATGAGTCGACACTTTGAATAAATTAATTGTGTTTTAAGGCTTCTCTTTTTTCTGATTAATTTTTTTACTGAAAAAAAAAAAAAAAAAAAAAAAATTGTCCTCCCAATGACGCAATACAATACACGAATTCGCATTCCGCAATGAGTCGACACTTTCAATGAATTAATTGTCCTTTAAGGCTTCTCTTTTTTCTGATTAATTTTTTTACCGAACGAAAAAATAAAAATAAAAAAATAAAAAAAATTAAAAAAAGTCCTCCCAATGACGCAATACAATACACGAATTCGCATTCCGCAATGAGCCGACACTTTGAATGAATTAATTGTCCTTTAAGGCTTCTTTATTTTTCTGATTAATTTTTCTACCGGAAAAAAAAAAAAAAAAAAAAAAAAAAAAAAAATTAAAAAAAGTCCTCCCAATGACGCAATACAATACACGAATTCGCATTCCGCAATGAGCCGACACTTTGAATGAATTAATTGTCCTTTAAGGCTTCTCTTTCTTCTGATTAATTTTTCTACCGAAAAAAAAAAATAAAAAAATAAAAAAAATTTAAAAAAGTCCTCCCAATGACGCAATACAATACACGAATTCGCATTCCGCAATGAGTCGACACTTCGGGTGACGAGATGGAAGACATACGCTGTAAAGAGCGTCGCGAGACCGACGATGATGTTCCTTTATGGTTCATCACAATTCCCGAACCCTCCGTGTACGACCCATTTCCGGCTAAAAATAGCAAATAGAATGATTGTGGTTTAAAGCATCCCAGGCGTTCCTCCTCGACACCTCGTTCGTGTTGCTGCTGCGACACGACGACATCGCCGAAGACGCCTTAACGTTCAATGAACGTCGCAATGTGTGTACATTTGCGTCGTCTTCCACCTCCTCGTCCGCTTTGTCGGGGCCAAATATAGAAACACTTTTCCAAACCGACATATTGAAAAAAAAAAAATGTCTTGAAAAAAAAAAAAAAATGTATAAGAAATTAATTTTTCAAAATTCTTGTACTCGAATTTTGAAACACGTGTGACTGAATTCCGGAAAATTTATTAAATATTTACCGATGAAAATTCATTTCCGATTTTGTGGATAATATTTTGAAGAGCGAATATTGTGAATTGGACATTGAAGCTCGGAATCCGAACGTCTCACCGGTGCTTGTTTCAGTACGAAAATCGAATTTGGCGAGTTCGTTGTTAAACACAATTAAATCCGCTTTTAATCTCAAATAAAAAAAAAAAAAAAATAAATAAAAATCTATCATTAAATTATGTATTTTAATTCTTCGTGATATTTCACTGTCCGTGAGGAAGATTCACGATTTTTAATGAAACTCGGCAGTGACCTCAACGAATGGGATTCTGAGAAATCGTCCATAAAGGTGGAAAATATTTCGAATCGAGTATAAAAGTCTTAAAAAAAAAAAAAAAAAAAAAAAAAAAAAAAAAAAACCGTACCAGCGATTCTCATCCAGACACGACAATGTGCCACAAATAGCGCGATATTTCACAAAGCCGCGCATTGTCCCTGGTGATTTTTTTCCCACCGCAACCGGTCGGCCCTCGCGTTACCTTTTTATCGAATCGAATCTTCGAGCGACAAACGAATAAATAATTGCAACGGTAATTCCGCCGGTTACACAAGTAGCCGCGAGCTCAGCGATTATAATCGCGACAATCGATGTCACATAACGCAATCTTTCTTCGGCTGATAGTTTTAAAGAAAAAAAAAAAAAAAAAAAAAAAAAAAAAAAAAAAAAAAAAAAACCCCTACATCAAAGCGACGCATTGAATCGGTAGCGGGGACAGATTCGACGCTGGAAGCCTCGACCTATAATCGGTACGATTTGGACGGTTTTTTGTTGTCGCATTTCTCGACTTTAATGCGGACTTCCTGCGAGATCCTTCGTCTGTGACGCGGGAACTTATCTCGTTATTAGAGCTTTATTTACCGAATCCATTACGCCACTTGCGACCGCGGCGACCGGTCGATTATCCTCGAGCGAGCGAGTCGACGCCAGTCGGTTTGGTCGGACGAGCGTGAAACCCTCTTCGTAATGTATCGCCAACAGGTGAACGAGCCACGTTGACTATGAGCGACGAGGATGACCGCGAAACAGTCTCCCTAACGTCGAACCCAATGAATAGTGGTTTGCTCTCGTTATTATTTCGGTCCGTGCCGTAACTCACAACGGAGGCTTCCTATCGTTCGAATTCCATGACCGATCGCTAAGAACGAAATTTAATGGACTCTCCGAGTATCCGCACTCGTCGACCAGTCGGTAGAAACGATATACGAAGATTGGGCCTCGTGGCTCGCTCATGCGTAGCCCCGGATCTCGGCACAGTGTCGACTATTTACATCAGAGAAAAGCCCACGATCGTTTTGCCCTTGTCAAATCGTGAACGAAGATTCATAGACACTCGGCCAGGGGGCTCAATCTCGGAGGAAGTGTGCGTGCATTTGCTTTTAGCGTACTCCACGCGCGTAGATGGAAAGCCAGGATGTTCGCAATTTTATCGGATGCGAGATTTGAGCATTTTCTAAAGGGTATAGTTGGGCGTTCTCTTATAAGCTATAGGTGAATGCGCACTTAGGAGGTATGGCTAATTATGCTATTTTCGGGTATGGCTGAATATGCCATTTTAAGATATAGCAGAATTTGCCAATACGAGGTATGGTTATTTATGCTATTGCAAGGCATAGCTGAATATGCCATTTTGAAATATAGCAGAATTTTCCATTAGAAGGTATGGTTGATTAGGCATAGCTGAATATGCCATTTTGAGATATAGCAGAATTTTCCATTGCAAGGTATGGTTAGGCATAGCTGAATATGCCATTTTGAAATATAGCAGAATTTTCTATTAGAAGGTATGGTTGATTATGCTATTTTCAGGCATAGCTGAATATGTTATTTTGAAATATAGCAGAATTTTCCATTAGAAGGTATGGTTGATTAGGCATAGCTGAATATGCCATTTTGAAATATAGCAGAATTTTCCATTACAAGGCATGGTTAATTATGCTATTTTCAGCATAGCTGAATATGCTATTTTGAAATATAGCAGAATTTTCCATTACAAAGTATGGTTAATTAGGCATAGCTGAATATGCCATTTTTAAATACAGCAGAATTTTCCATTACAAGGTATGGTTAATTAGGCATAGCTGAATATGCCATTTTGAGATATAGCAGAATTTTCCATTACAAGGTATGGTTAATTATGCTATTTTCAAGTATAGTTAAATATGCCATTTTAAGATGTAGCAGAATTTGCCATTACAAGGTATGGTTAATTATGCTATTTTCAGCATAGCTGAATATGCCATTTTTAAATACAGCAGAATTTTCCATTGCAAGGTATGGTTAATTAGGCATAGCTGAATATGCCATTTTGAAATATAGCAGAATTTTCCATTACAAGGTATGGTTAATTAGGCATAGCTGAATATGCCATTTTGAGATATAGCAGAATTTTCCATTACAAGGTATGGCTAATTATGTTATTTTCAAGTATAGTTAAATATGCCATTTTAAGATGTAGCAGAATTTGCCATTACAAGGTATGACTGAATAACATTGGTTGATAACAATTAACGATTAAAATAACATAAAAATTATATTAGTTCTGTTTTCGAGACATTCAACGCCTTGTAAACGATCGTCACGAGTTTCCGCTTTTCGTCTCTTTTGAGAGAGATATTCTCGTGATCCTCTCGTTAGCCATCCCAGCTTTTCTGTACCCTCAATAAGAATTAACATGACAACAGACCCGTGACTGAGAGGGGCCTGCGTGTAAACGCTGTACTTTTGTCAAAATCGAGGTCTCACGCATTAACGTTGACTCACATACGTCTCTCGGTCGCTCTTTTTTTTTTTTTCGCGCCGATCAAACAATGATGTACAAGCGTACAGAAAATAAAAAACACCTGTTCATAAAGACGCATACTTAAATTTGCTTATAAGTAGTGTAACGGCCTGTTTGCTCTCGCTTGAATGTGTTGTACGAAGAGCGTACGGGACTCAAATACGATCTTAACCGTTAGTGGCGAAAACATCATAAGAGTTTGAATTAATTTGACTTTGAGTCGTAAACTTTTTTTTCTTGCATAACCGATTTTACGCCCGAAGAGGCGAGAAATCGACTCTTTTATATTGTTTCGAATTTTTTAAATTCCATTTCAATTTTTTTTTTTTTTTTTTTCTGTAGACGGGCAAAATGATTTGGCCAGATTTATAGTGGTGAGCTTAATTGTGTTACGATGATTGAGCCAGCTTAAAGCAGAACACTACATTCAGTTTTATACACTTTGGGTCATAACAACATGCCCACAGTCGAATGTCTTAGTTTAGTTAAACTCTGGTAATAAAAAAAAAATCTAACGGATTGGACTCGTGTCGATAAAACATAATAAACACCATAAAAGTGTTGAAATATCGAGCCGAAAAAAATGTCTCTCCATTGTTTCATTTTGCCTCGTTCTTCTCGACTCTTATTGTTAATCGAACGAAAAAAAAAAGCGAGCTTAAAAAAAAACCGGGAAATCATACGCAATTCGGGAAATTTCATACAAATTTCGAATCATACGAAATATGGAAAATTTTGTATGATTCTTGAGTAACCTCTAATTGATCTTAATCGACATATTTCGTGATAGCTTCTATCAATACTAATAGCCTATCCAGTACCAGTCATCCGTTGTGTAAATATTAGTCCGCACTGCTGAGTGACGTTGAACAAGAATATGTTCCTCTCGTGGCACTCTCGATCCTACGAACAGATAAGAAACGTCTGATTACAGCCTGGCATTAAAGACGCCGCACGGTTGATCTCCCAGTAATTCCGTGAAAAATAACATTTTTTACGATTGCTCTACCGCTCACTTGACGCGCGGTGCAAGGGAATTCCGAGACAACAGCATTCTACAGAATCATGCGATCCCGTCTAATGACCTACTAAAACGTAACTCGTTCAACTTTTATATCCCTGTCGATGTATTAATTTTTTATAAAGTAGCTCATCGGTCGCGATTGTTTTTCAAAAGCTCGCGCTTTATTTGCTCGTCTGATGACTATTTGCGAAATGAAGGCTTATCGAGATTCGATCGATCTCGATTGAGTTTTGGAAATATCGTGACGCAAGTCTTTCGAAGCAACACGAAAAGTCGTGACCGAACCACGCACACACATCGGCAAAATTAGAATCTATTTCTTAGGGAATTTATTTTTTTAAACTCATTGATCGTTTGAGCGATTTTACTCGAATAATAAAAACGATTTAAGACTAAGGTGATTTGAAATCTCTTCCCCAGCGTGTCAGGTTGGTAAAAAAAAAATAATGAATTATATTTTTTTCTTAAAGGTCGAAACCGACTATCGTGTAACGATTACGATTTATCATTAGGACAGCCAAAACGGTGTAGCTCGTGAGACATTTTTTGCTTGTTAAATTCCGTACAGAATTGCACGTTTACGTTCGGTCCGTTGTACAATTCATTAGGGTCGAAACGATGGCGATTTCTA
This sequence comes from Listrodromus nycthemerus, assembly GCA_963978505.1. Classification (NCBI taxonomy): domain Eukaryota; kingdom Metazoa; phylum Arthropoda; class Insecta; order Hymenoptera; family Ichneumonidae; genus Listrodromus; species Listrodromus nycthemerus. The sequence continues at coordinate 877,452 of OZ021686.1, read as the reverse complement.
TATGATGGAAAAAAAACCAATGATATTTTACAATACGAAAGACTTGGCTCAATTGAGATTAGAATAAAAACGATCGTTGCACAATGGCCATTGTATTAGTGATGTAATTTATGCAGTAAACGGGACGGCTCCTTACATCGCGATGTTGGAACAAATAATAGTTTTCTTCGATAACCAATGGACCGTGGAGTTGGTGGTCTACTTTAAGAAACACGTGCGTTTACTCGCGCTTCGTCGTGTGACGTTGCTTTCGCTTTGAGACTCCATTTTTTAAACGGAAACCGACGTTACAGAGAATAATTTCCATTTTTTTTTTTTTTCCCCCGAAATTTATCTGGATTGTAAGTCAGCCACGGATGCTCATAAATTTTTCATAAGAATTTCAATAAGAAGAAAAAAATGTTGAATTATGCTGCAACGATGTATGAGGATAAAAAAAGCTGGAGAAAAAAAACCGAACTCGATTGCCCAATTATAATGGGATTTACCGACCAGCATTCGGTTGACTATCGTGAGTCGACAAAAAAATCCACACAGTGCTTTATAAATAACTTCGAGCACCAGTGATAGTAATGGGCAAATTGGAAAGGATTCGCAAAGCGTGCGCCGATTTAGAGGCGTTAAATGAACCGATCAACAGGACGGTTCATTGCCATCCGTGAACGTCGATAAATTAGGCATCAATTTGTGTCGGTTCGTAGTGAACTGTACGCCATTTTCTGTTACACGCAAGACCTGCCTATTCAGGTCCCTTTTTTTTCCAAAGATCCTCTTGATATTATCCAAAGTAGTTTCGGCGAGATATTGCGTGGTCCGACGAAACTATATCGTCAGCTTTCCAACACCTCACCCGATATCGTGTTCTCCGAGCCTCGACGATTATCTCGTCTCCGATCTCTCCGTGTCTTCACCGAGCGCTCTTTGCCAGCTGTCCGCTCCGCGCCGAGCCCGCTCGCGCGATTCCTTCACGCCAAGCACCTAGCCCAACAGACAAAGATAAATAATAAAAAGAGCAAACTGGCGAACGATAGTCGCTCGACCAATCGCGTTGCCTCGTGCCGGAGGCTCGCCACTCACTACGTCACGACGTCCCGCGCGCACTGAAAGCCAACGTGAGTCTCATCGCCTGGTCAGTTGATAAACGACGGTCTTGGCCGCTCGCGTCATTCGTCAAATTGTTACCGAATTTCCACAAGCGTACGTTACTTCGACTGAAAAATAGAAACACATGTAAGAAAAACAACGAAACTCGAACGACCCGTTGACTTACCAAGCGGCGATTCTAACCTCACTTTCGGCACGGACCGAGCCCCTTCTTTGACTCTCACACTAATATAGGTAACATTGTAGGTAGAATATCTTTCGTTGTTCACTGTAACACGGGTCCTTCCCGCGCTAAAAACACACCGACGCCGTTGCTCGCTGACTGCGCCCCCCCACCTCTTGCCGCTTCGCATTCGCGCTCGAGTTCTGCCGCTGCCGCTGCCTCTCACGCTGCCGAAGATTTGTTTCGCGATCGCTCACCACAATCGAGTCAGTCGCGGACCAGAACCGAGCGCGATAACACGACGCGCTCCTCCAATTAATATAAACAAGCTTCTTCTCTTCTTCTATGGTTTTCGGTAAGGCTTCGTTTACACGTTCACTGCGACGCGTGGCTTTGAGGTTAGTCGGTAAAGAAGGGAAGTTTTCGAAGGTATTTATCGTAACGCCATAGAGCGGTCGACAAAGCTGTCGTTTTTTTTACCGCCGTTTCGTCGCTGGACGCGGACAATGGCGAGCTCGATTGAAGTTTGTAGGCGGCAAGTTTGTTCACTCGCTCTCTCAAGAATATTCGGCGTTGAACGATGATTGCCGTAAATAATGTGCCGAGTCTCGACGGGCGAGTATACAAGTCGACAGCGAAATACCGTAATATCGAATGGAAATTAATCGGGAGTGTTTTATTTTTGTTCCTCAGAGACAAACGTCGCGAACGTCGGTAAAGTGCCGCGCCTCTTCCCGTACGTTGGGTTGCCACGAGCCCGACTAATGACCAGTCGAATCGTTCGTATCCGACGGTCGACGGAGCACGGTCTATTGTCGTCGAACGTCGAAAAATTGCGGGGAGACGATTTAACCTTTCCAGAGTGCACGTAGCGAATTCTCGCGACGCACACGTGACAAGATGGATGTCATTATTATCGACGCACTTTCCGACGGGAAAAATACTCAAAACTTTTCCACAATGAACTTCCTCGTTTTACCTAATCGTTTCATTTGTTTTTTACTGGAAAACAAAAATGTCTACCTTTTAAAAATGCCCCAAGACAAACTATCTCTTTCTACGATAAGTCTGACGTTCGATTATTCTTCACGATATTTCGTTTTATTAATTTTTCCTTAAATCAATCGTTTTTAAATAAAACGTCCTCAAACAGTCTGGCGTCTCATTCGTTGGACAAAATGCCCGTCATTATACACATTTTCATGACAAATTAAATTGACCCTTCGAGCCTGAAATAAAGAAGAAAAAAAATATTTAATTATTTTTAAAAAACACTGGAAGTCGATTTTTTTTTCTTTGTTTCCAAAGATCAGCCTGAAACTTATCTCGACTGCAGTGGCGGGCTCAGATTTTTCGGATATATTTTTTTTTTTTCTTTTATGCGGTCTAACGTCGCTGAGCATGGGCTCGTACGGTCGTCGAGCCACAAGTGTTGTATTCCAGGCGCGCCGAGCGTTATTTCCGAGCGGGAACGTTGGGTCGAGTCTCTCTCGGCCGAAAGATTCTCTCATTGAAAGGGCCGGGAATAGAACTTAATCGCTCCTTTGATTCGCGTACACGCCACACGTGTCGTGCACTTTGCAGTTGTCATGTTCTTTTTTTTTTTTTTTTTTTTTTTTTCCCGACGCGAGCCCGACACTGCCAGAAGTCTCGCTCAACGGAAGAGAATAAATATCACTATTGTGGTGATCTTGGACCGTTCGGGATCGCGTTACGGAACGCGGCTCGCTACGCCGACGAGACGCCACGTGCAATTTCACGGTCTATAAATTCATTTGAAAAAACAATTTACAAAGTCATCGAAGCCATCGGAGTGCGAGACAAAGGCGAAGGTCGAGAAAATTGACGGGACGAATCGAGGGAATTTTATTTTGAGGAATTTCATCGATCCATTTATCTCGGAAGTTTCGAGCGAATTTCGAACAAGCTTATTCTTGATATAAGTTTTTTTTTTTTTTTTTTCGCTGCTTTTTCTACCGAGCGAACACCCGGCTTCGCTGTAGACTTCCGGTTGGATTGAAATAATTTTTTTTCCTCGGTGGGGGGAAAAAAAAAGATTGACGAATATTTACGACCGAGGAAAAGTCTCATGGAATATCGCAGCGACGTTTCACGGAGAAGTATTAAATTCGTGCATTTTCCTTTAGAAAGAATTTCTTTTATTTTTTTTTTTATCTTATTATCGAAAAAAAAAAAAAAAAAAAAAAAATGATTTTCTTTTTTTACCGTAATTTTTATTTAAAAAAAAATATATATCGTTACTCGAGAATAAATTATGCAATCGCTATTGAACGATTATTTTAGTCGACGGCAAACGTAAATTCTATTCTCGAAAAAAAACGTGCCCAAAGCTGTTAATTATCACGGACATAAAATTGTTATAGAATTTTTTGCGAAAAATTTTGCGGCTCGTGCAAAGTCCGAGTCCGAAGAGACTTTATTTTTGACCGAAGGTGCGATAATTCGTAAAAAAAAAAAAAAATAATTAATTAGCAAATCGGCGATTAAAATTGGAAACAGTTTTTCCGTTACCGACAGTGGTAACTTTGGCAACCGACCGAAAGAATCCTATTGTCACTTTTCCACAGTCGGGACAAAATTATTTCGCGAGAAATACGGCATATTCACTCGAGAAAACTAAAAGCTCAATTGATTTCACGGTCGTCGGGTTGTGGCGCTGCACGCGACACTGTAACTGGCGCTTGTTAAAGTTTAAGTTGCATTGCATACAAGATAACGCGAGAAACGAGTCTACGGAGGCTCGATACATTCGCGGACACACAAGTACGATAATGAGACCGACTCATACGCCTGTTCGGCTCGGACGAAACGCGCGGTAAATCCATCGTAAAAAAAAAAAAAAAATTAAACACATTAACCCTTATGTTAGTAACCGGGTACCCGGGTACCCACTGCGGTGTATCTGTGTAAATAGCTTAATGAAAATTTAATATTTCATTTTAAGCTCTCAAATCGTCGTTCTTCAACTTAAAAGGAAGCTAGTTGTAATTTCATTTAATTGGTTTATTGTTTATTTTTTTTTTTAAATAAGCTCAAACTCCAGCTATCGCCCCATTAGCAACCGGGTACCCGGGTACCCACAGTGGAAAGCATAGGAAATAAATTGAATATAATTTCTATAAATGCATGCAACTAAATTTTATTAAAAAAATAACGAAATATTACACTTTTGTTTATAATTAATTACATTGAGCACATTGTACATGATTAATTGAGTGCTCATCACATACAGGTTGATGACATTTGACACAAGCCTTACGTGTCTTGCGCCGTCTTCTTATTGGCAGGGCATTACAGACATGGCAAGATCCTGTCACTTTTTTCCTTCCGGTTTTATCTTTTGGAGTTTCTGGACCAGGATTCACCACGACTGTTTCTGTCAGTGCATGACCTAAAATACTTTCGATGGCAACCTTTGTTGAGAAGGGGCGTATTACTTGTGGATTCGCCGTGCGCTGCTCAATCATCGGCAATGCTAGTTCTTCACTGAGCTTACGCATAAATTGGCGACGTTCCGTCGTTTTTTTGGCAATCATTTTATTATTTTCATAATAAATTATATATGCCGCCAGTGAAGAAATATCTAACATGTTGAAGAACATTGCCATTGGCCATCTTGAAGACCTTCGTTGACTGGTGTATCTTCGTACCATTTGGTCCATTGTGTCAACGCCAGCTTTATATTTATTATAGAAATTTATTATTTCTGGTTTTTTTTTAGCATCGTCATTTACTGATGCATCTGAATGCATTGTAGATATCAAAATTACAGCTTTATTTTTTTTGGGAACGTAGGAACACATGGTAACCTTCTCGTGGAACCCAAAAACTGTCGAATACTGGTCCCGTGTCTTATTTGCTCCCATATCACTAGGGATGTAGGGTTTATTTTTTTTCACAGTTCCAACAATAGTAATATTCCACGATAATAAATGCTTAGCAACGGGTAGAGTAGTAAAGAAGTTATCCATGCAGATATTTCTACCACTACCTCGGTACGGAGCCGCCAATTCTTTTACTACTCTTTCACCCTGGTTCTTTTCGCGGGTATCATCTGTTTTACCAGTGTACATAATCCCTTGTAAGGGATATGCGTTTTCCGCATCACAAATCCACCAGATCTTTATACCATATTTAGCTGGTTTCGATGGCCTCACTCTCGCTATTCTCTTCCTCTTCTTCCACTACTAAATTCCCTTCAGCATTTTGTTCTGTATCTTCAGAATCTTCTGACTCATCATGCTCTGAATTGTTTTCTTGATTTAAAATTTGACGTCTAGCTATATTAGCTGGAATCCAGTCTTCGTCATTGCTGTCAGAAACTTCGCTCGAATCACTACCATGTTCTCCAAGTAGTTGCCTTAGATATTCATTTCTTTCGGTTGCACTTAACCTAATTAATTGAATATTATATAATATAAGTTGTAAATAATTTTATTATACAAAATTGTAATTAAAACATTTACAAATATTAAATATATGTAATATTTATTTACCTAGCATAGTCAGCTCTCGATAGTTGTTCCATAACTTTATTTTTCACAGTGAAAAGAACACCATAAATTAAACACGTCTGGTCCCACTAAAAATCTGTTACGTACTAAAAAATACTCGAATCTAGTGCGCGATAGAAAACGAAGAAATAACCTTGAGTTTTTTTCCCTCTCCAATAACATCTGCTGGGCACCGAACAATAAAAACCGGTCGACTACCTGCAGTGTCCCAATAGGGTTCAGATGTCATTCACAATTCTATGTTGTTATTATTTTTTTTTTCTTTAAATTGTCACTAACTATTAATATTTCGAGAAAAAAATATTTTGGAAAATAATTTTTTAATTAAATTAATAAAATTTTAATACTCAGATCTGTGGGTACCCGGGTACCCGGTTACTAAAAGCCGTCGGTAAAGTTGGTTACTAACACAAGGGTTAATCAAATTAAATGCGATGAATACATTAAATGAATTAACTAATTAAATAAATTGAATGCGGTAAACATGGGTATGAGAAATAAGGAAATAAATATACAGATGGAATTGTAAGAGAGATAAATTTTTTTTTTTTTTTTTACCATGATTAGATAAAATGAGTAAAAAAAAAAATTAAACACATTAATTAAATTAAATGCGATGAATGTATTTAATGAATTAACTACATTAAATAAATTGAATGCGGTAAACAGGGGTATGAGAAATAAGGAAACAAATATACATTCGAAATGCAAGAGAGGTAAATAATTCTATTTTTTTTACTATCATTAGATAAAATGAGTGAAAAAAAAAAATTAAACACATTAATTCAATTAAATGCGATGAATACATTAAATGGATTAACTACATTAAATAAATTGAATGCGGTAAACAGGGGTATGAGAAATAAGGAAACAAATATATATTCGAATTGTAAGAGAGGTAAATAATTTTTTTTTTTGTTACTGTCACTAGATAAAATGAGTAAAATTTAGAAAAAAATTATGAGCATGTTTAATGCCGTATTAAAAGACTTCTATAAATGTCGTATGCTGTAATCGTCAGGACGGAATTTCGCGAGGCACGGCGGGGTCGACCGGGTCGTATAATAATGTGCTGATGCATCGGGGCGCGCGAACCGGCGATGAGTTCTGCATCATGTGAGGGGCGCACACGTGCCAAGAGAATCGCGAGCAACGGCACGAGCGAGCACGTGGGACCTCTGCGAAAGAACTTCGACGGTAATAATTCCGCTCGCGTCAAAATACACGGAAGGTGAAATTAAAAAAAAAAAAATTAATCGGTCATCGAACCAATCTCCGAGACGAAGTTATAAAACGAGACAAGACGATTTATATTGTTTGTCCAATGACTCGGTACATAAGTAGCGACTGAATTTAAAAAAAAAAAAAAAAAATGAGAAAGCGATGTGAAAATTAAAACTGTCGATTTTTATGAGAAAACGATGTGCATTTGAATTTTAATTGTAATTTTTATCTTTTTCACTCTTGCAGGGATGATGCAGTCTTGCAGTTGGAGCTGAGACGAGCGCGCAAACTGCGCCGATCCGTAGGTCCGACGCCAAAACCCATCACCAAATAGTAAGCATCATCGGGAGGACAAAGCCGAGCATTAAAGAAAAAAAATCATCAAGACACCGCATACAAAAATCCCAAGCACATTTACTCGCTCTCTCTCTCTCTCGCTCTCTCTCGCTCTCTCTCTCTCATTGTCATTCTATCTCGTTCCTCATCGTCGCGACGCATCATTCCCGATAGGAACGAGTTGAGAGGTGTGGAAAAGAAAAGTACAAAAATCGACGCAAAAAATAATATCTAAGAATAAAAACCCGAAAGAAAGGGAAAGAAAAATCGGAAAAACATTTTTGGAAGGAAGCATCGAACAATCGGAGAGACTAGTCGATTACGCTACTCCGATGACGCACGAAACACCATAAATAAGAATTATTTAGAGTAAACTCGACCAAAAAAAAAAAGAAAAAAAAAAAAAAAAGGGAGAGAGAGTGGGAAGCGAAATTATTTAACGGAGTGTGCCGGTGGAACGGTCGTAAGAGCGGTGATTTGTCGCGAGATAATATCACATAGGAGTAAATAACAGTTGCGAGAATATTTTCTCGGTGCTGCGAAGAGAGAAATAACGTAGCGAGAGAAATGGCGAATTCGCGGAGTGGATCAACTTTGGCGAATCTAGTCCGGGCCACGATAGTCTGGCTAGCGTTTCAGCAAGTCTGCCTCGTCCAAGCCGTCGCAGACGAGTCAACGAGCGCGGCTGGACGTCCACCGCCTTGTCCGAGGTAAGTGAAGAAATATTCAAAGTTATTACGAAGATTATCAAAACGACATCGACGAAACTCAAAGTCGACATTCGTGTCACGACGATCAATTTACGTTCCCCGTAACTCAGTGTCTATCTCCACAGCTGGACGGGTCTGAAAATTGGAGTACGTGCAACTTTAATCGAAAATATTCTATCCTCTGATCGCTCATTGTATCGTATTTTTTTAAATCCTATTTTGCTTTATCTTACTGCATTTTATTTTTTTTTTTACGTAAATTGACAGTGGCAAAGATTTAATAGCCATGTTATTTTAAGCGAGCGTGTGGTCCAAGTAACACTCTCTCTCTCTCTCTCTCTCTCTCCCTCTCTACTTTTACACATTATTTTTTGTCGAGCCACAGCTCGAAGGATTTGTAAATGAAAGCACACCTTTAGTCTAAAAATTGTCGCATACTCTGATCGCTCATTATATTGTATTTAATTTAATCTCATTTAATTTGATATTATTTTTTCAAGTCACCCGAAGTTACGATAGGAAAGATTGAATAACCGAGTTATTTTGACCTGTCGTGTGTCCTCAGAAACTTTCTCTCTTTATTTTTAATATGTTTTTTCCGTCGAGCCAGGAACCGTTGGGACGTTCGTCGCGGTCACGAGTCTGCGAACATCGATGATAACGACCGAGGATCCGTGCCAGCGCCGAATCGCCGACTCGGAAAATTCGGAGGGAAGAGCGAGACGATCGACTGCACAGTGGACGACCGTTGGTTCGGTCTACCAGATGTAGACTCGCGATAGAAGTCGCTGACGCAGCTGTGGCCACTGGGAATAGTTCCAAGGACTTGCCCCGTCGTGCTACAACACACGGTTCGTCTTCGCCGAAGTTCGGTAGACTCGTGATGTCCCGCTCAACCGAGCTTTCGACAAGCAAATCATCCGCTCCTCGGCGCGACGACGGATTCGCTTCTGAAAATAAATTCCCGACGTTCGTTGCCCGCTCGAAGCATTTCGACCGCACCGGCTGAGCTGACCTCGGAGCTGGCTCGAGGCTTCAATGTCGTTTGGGCAAAAATCCCGACGATCGAAGGAGAACGAACGTAATCCTGGGATTTTCGTTTCGATGAGGAGGGAACTGAATCACGTGTGCGAAACCTCACGAGCGAAGCTGCTACGACTTTAAAAAAAGAAGCTCGAGAGGCCGGACGAAATAATCGCGGCGAGGCTCGACGAACGATTTGTCAAATTAAGGCATTTCGCAAGTACATGGGGAATCGAGATGCTCGGTCGGTGACGCTGGTTACGTGACCTTAACATTGCGGACACACGTTTGACGCAAGTCGTCAACGAGCTCCCAGTCTTCGGAGCGAGTCGTGACTGTAATTGCAAAGTTCCATCGGCGTAGATTCTCGCAATCGCAGGGTAAATAATCGCGTGTCGGTCAACAGTGTGTCCGACAATGGTGAATTAATATGGAAAGAGAAATGGAAAAAAAAAGAAGAAGATAATGGTTAGTTTGTCGGTCGAGAAGGTCAGGGCATGCGCAGTAGCTTCTTTGGCTAATTTGAAGCGACGGGGAATTCCCTAATTCGACGAGGACGTCGCAATTCGCGCTCCGAATTTGTCAAAGAATTTCTCCGAGTCCAAAGTTCATTGGACAAAATAACTTCCTTGAAACTACGAAGCGTCTCAGAAAAAAGGTGGTTCGGAAGCGTAACTTGTTACGGACGATATTGAAAGCAAAATGTGAAACATAGAATCGAAGGTTTAATCGGTGCGATAAGGCGTTGCGCTACCAGCCGGGCTGCGTCGGGATTAGCACGATCAGTTACCGCCTCGTTAAACCGTCGGAACATTAACGACTTCGTTGAAATCCGTGGCGCGAAAATGACATTAGGCTTTGTCTCGAATATTAACCACCGCGCAACGCCGTGTACATTCGCGAATCAAGCGAGCTTTCCGACATTCCGGCGACGCTCTTTATATTTCGCTCTACTCATTTGAAAATATATCTTCGAGCCAGTCGCTTGGAAATTTTTATCGCTCGTCAATGCCTCCTGACTGCTGCAGGAAAACCGTCTTTCAAAGTCGTCATAAAAATGAAAATCGATTCTCGTTTAACTGTCCCTACATTTTTTTAATTATCACCTATTTTTATTTTATTTATTTTTTAAATATTGTTTTATTTTTTTATAGTGCTCAATAACGGAAAAGAGAAGTTTGGATGACGATCCGGAGAGTCTCGCGGTCTCGCGGAGAGGCGTTCCCGGAAGTGAGAAACACCGCGCGACGGCGAGTCGTTCCGCAAGATCTTCCAGTCGTTAGAATCGAGAGAAATAACGTCCCGTCGAGGAATGGAAAGTAGCCCTCGGATATATCGTACGAGGTCACCTTTTAATTGAATCCGCTCACGGCGGTAAAAAAAACGTCCCTCGCTTCTCGAGACCCTCGGCTTCGTACATTTATAACGCGTTATATTACCGTTTACGTTGAAGATCTCCCAGAGTGAAATAATGCGTTACGATCGAATAACAATACATTCTTATTTAAACGTATTTTTTTCACAATTAAAAGTAAAAAAAAAATGCGAAGAATTTTAACCGAGAATTTAGAGCGTTCTATCGTCCGTTTTTTTAAACCATCGTTTTTGACCAGTAATTTTTAATAGTTCACCCTATACGGAAGTGACAGAGCACTTTTTCTTTCGTCACTTTCGAAAAAATAAAAAAAATCGCGTTTACTCAGGTCGTTCCGCGTTAATGTAAGAATCATTTTGTTGCTCGTTAATTTTCATACATTTATGAGGCTTTATATTACCATTTGCGAAAAAGTAATCGGCCAGAGTGAGATAATGCGTTACGATAAAATTAAACTGCATTGCTCTTTTTTTCCTTAACTGAAAGTAAAAAATGGGAAAGAGCCTTGATAGGGATTTCACGCCGGTTATTGCTTCTTTATCAAAGGTACATATCTGGCCGGACAGGCCAGTAATTTTGGGCCATTTACATCGTGCAAAAGTGCGGAACACTTTTTCCTTCCTCACTTTCGAAAGCATTTAAAAAATCAAATGTATTCTCGACATTCCGTGCGATGCATTCATTTTTGCTCGTTGATTTTCGTACATTCCCAACGCGTTGTGTTGATACTTGCGAAAAAATTATTACCGAAAATGAGATAATGCGTCATGACAAAATGAAACTACAATTTTATTTAATTAAAATTTTTTTTTTTGCAATTAAAGGCAACAGAATGCGACGCGCCTTAATTGGGACTTTACTGCGCTGCATTATCGTCCGTTTCTTGAATGACCCTCGCAAGCCGAAGGACCAACAATTTTCGACCGTTCACATTGCGCGGAGGTGCGCAACACTTTTTTCTTCCTCGCTTTCGAAAGCGCAAAAAAAAAAGAATCGAATTTGCTTGTTCCGCGTGAATATATGTGTTTCCTCGCGTTGCTCCCTCATTAATTTTTTACAATAGTACGGTACAGAGCGGGCGCACTCGGACGATTTACGTAACCGTTCGCGACGTTCTCTCTCGTAAAGTGCTCATCCGTTGTTCGCTCGCACACATTTTATGTATACACGCGCGGATACTCGAGCAGTAAAACGAACATAATTCCCGCATTTGAGCGAACATTAGTAGCTTCCAACTTACCACTGGACAACTGGACGTTTGGACACTTTTTTTTTCATCGCTTCTTTCTTCAAATTTTCACTATGTCGAAATGAGAGATCAGAGGACAGCGAGCTATCATGTAGGAACTCAATTTTTTATTCGACTCTTAATCGAAAAATCACCAAAACTTCAGGACATGTAAAACTCCATGGTTGGTCACTAAGTCTGTGATCCATTTTTTTTCTGGTGGACCAGACGCCGAGATGGAGTACAATTTTCGTCACCGACTCAGCCAATTTCCAACGTCCTAAGGTTCCTTCTTGAATCGGAATTCCTTTTTTTTTTTCATGTCGATTACAATTTTTTTTGTTACCGACAACATCCGTTTTGCATCCTAAGGTTTTCCCTCGAGGCCGGAAATCGCCTACTTTCCCCTGTGGTCGTCCCGATTATTAGGCTTTTCCAAGGCTACTTTACGGTATCCTAAAACTGGTCCAAGATGGTTGTAAAATATTTCTTGTTTGTTTTTTTTTAATATGGCATTTTGCCAACCATGACGAAAAAAAAAACGAAACCGATTGTAATCGTTGCAGCAATGTGTACTGCCAAGGGGATTTGCTGCACACGGTACAGATGGCCTCGATATATCCGGACTCGAAGACCTTCGTCGATATGAAGATGAAGCAGCCGCCGAACGAGACCCTCGCCTTGTTTAGGACATTCATGAACAGCACAGACAATATGCCGACGAAGGACCAGATAGCGAGATTCGTGAACGATACCTTCGATCCGGCGGGCTCCGAGTTCGAGGAGTGGGTGCCGATGGACTGGAGAAAAGAGCCCAAGTTTCTCAGGAACATCAAGGACCAGCAGCTACGAAAATTCGCCTCCGATCTGAACGACATATGGAAGATGCTGGGACGAAAGATGAAGGACGACGTGAGGGTGAATCAGGACTTGTACTCGATAATCTACGTTCCCAATCCGGTCATCGTACCCGGTGGAAGATTCCGAGAGTTTTACTACTGGGACTCTTACTGGATCATCAAGGGTCTTCTACTCTCTGAGATGCACACGACCGTTCGAGGAATGCTCTCGAACTTTGTCGCGGTCGTCGACAGGATCGGCTTCATCCCGAACGGAGGGAGAATCTACTACGAAATGAGATCTCAACCACCGATGCTCCTGCCGATGGTCGACGAATACCTCAAAGCCACTGGAGACTACAAGTGGCTCGAGCAGAATTTATGGCTGCTGGAAAAGGAATTCGACTTCTGGATGACCAATCGTACAGTTCAGATTGAGAAAGACGGTGTGAATTACACTCTCGCGAGATACTATGAGAAATCACACGGTCCAAGGCCAGAGTCCTACAGGTGATAAGAATTAGATTGAAAAATCAAAAATCGACTATGCTGAAAAAAAAAATCCGACCCGAGAATAACTCGCTGGCTGCCGAAATAATTCTTATGCAAGATATGGTTCCTAAAAATTCTACGCTTCATTGGAACGATATCTTATCACGTTGAGTGCTTTTTCTTCGTTTGTCAAAGTCTTCCGTGGAATTTTTGGAACATTTTTTTCAAAGCATGACCACAATAACCGATAAATTACAGCAGTTCTTGGTCACTTTTGACTCCTCAGAAATAACGAAAAAAATAAGCGTGTTTCAGCTGCGATTTTTTTCTGGTTAACCGAACAACAGAAAGCTTTTTTTGTTGGTCGATTAACAAAAATCGTTTGGATGAACAGAAATGAATATTTTTGCAGTTGTTTCAACGGTGCAAAAATCGACCTGCAATCCACTGTAGTTTTTAGGTCATATCTACGGTTGCTGAAGGTGCTAGAGTAAAGTCCGAACAACGATATTTTTTTTTGGTGTATTATATTCTGTTCGGTGCTCGTGAGTTATTTTTCAGTGTACCGATTTTTTTGTAACTGAAAGCAAATTTTTATTTTTTTTATAAATATTTAATTTAATTTTCAATCGTGAAAATCAGAGAGGACATTCAGACTAGCCAGAGTTTCCGCACCGCCGAAGAAAAGGAGAACCACTACACGGAGCTGAAGACCGCAGCAGAGTCCGGCTGGGATTTTTCCAGCAGATGGTTCATTCGCGACGGAACAAACAAAGGTAGTTATTTTAATGAGGCGACGTAGATAATGACCTTTTTAAGTCAATTTTTTTTTACTAAAAAAAAAATATTAATCAATTATTATCCCACTGCACTGTCTGCTTTCAGGAAATTTGACAAATCTGAAGACTCGTTACATCGTTCCGGTCGAGCTGAACGCGATAATTTATAGAAACGCAATACTGCTCGCTGAGTACAACGAGAGAATGGGAAACATGACGAAAGTCGCGGCCTATCTTCGTCGGGCCGAGGAATGGCAGCGGGCAGTCGAAGCCGTTTTGTGGCACGACGAGGTCGGCACTTGGCTCGACTACGATCTCCTCAACGACATAAAAAGGGACTACTTCTATCCAACGAACGTGGTGCCGCTCTGGACCAACTGCTACGACGTTACGAAACGCGAGTATCACGTAGCGAAGGTGCTGAAGTATCTCGAAAAGAGTCAGATTATGCTGAATCTCGGTGGAATTCCGGCTACTCTCGAGCACTCCGGCGAACAGTGGGACTATCCGAACGCCTGGCCACCGCTCCAGTACTTTGTCGTCATGTCGCTCGACAACACCGACGACGCTTGGGCACAGAGATTCGCATACGAGATCAGCGAGCGATGGGTTCGCAGCAATTTTAAGGCCTTCAATGTTACTCACAGCATGTTCGAGAAGGTACACAAAATTTTACTGATCGCAACCGCACAACAACAAAAAGAGATAGAAAATCGAATAAATTGTTCGACAGTTAATTGCAAACGGAAACGGGTGTTTTTTTTTATCGTTTTTCGCAGTACGACGCAACGGTCTCGGGAGGTGGTGGTGGAGGAGGCGAGTACGAGGTCCAGCTAGGTTTCGGCTGGTCGAATGGTCTAGTGATGGATCTAATGAATAAGTACGGCGATCGGCTCGCCGCCGAGGATCGCTTTTTGCCTACGGAAGTATTGGAGACCGCCGCGGCGCAACAGTCCAGCGGCATCTCGACCGCTGGTCAGATGATGACCGGTATCATAGCGATAATTATATCTTTAGCAGCGGGATTTATCGGGTGAGGTGAGTCAAGCGAAAATAACATTTTCGTAAAAATCAAAAATTGAAATAAATTAAAAACTAGAGAAAAAAAAAACAATTTACAACACTCAAGTGCACTTGACTGAAATACCCTTTTTCTTTTTTTTTCTGTTGCAGATATTCAACGTGGCTTTTTGCATCGCCTAGGAGATATTTCTTTGCCAGAGTCAATTATTTTTGTTATCGCTGTCGTGATCGAGCCAGGGGAGGGGGGCAAAAAGTCGGGTCGTTAATTCGTCCGATTCCAGTCGAAGAATCACCGATGGTGGTTTTCCTCTCGTCACATTGTGCTATAATCGTCATTAACCGTTTCCTAGTTCGTAGGCCTTAATCGCGTAGTTTTTAATTTCTCTTTTTATCGTCGAACACATTCCTCCTCCAACGTTGACTACCTCACTGTTTCGGCGAGTAGTCCATGGGTCGGGACTGGTGTAGCCGGAAATTTACATCGGGGGCGTTATAAGAGGGATACGTTTTTCTAGCTTCGCTGGTCGGACTAGAATCTAATTCCTCGGTCTCTCGGGAGCGCTGGACGCGTAGATTTTACTGCGATTTTATCAACTCCGTTTACAAAAGGACAACACCACGATTGAGATCGGATCACGCTTGTACCGAGTAGTTTTTGTCGTTGTTATTATTATTATTATTATTATTATTATTATCATTATTGTCATAGCAAGCGGACCTCCGTCGATCGGGGAGTCGCGCTTGTTTTGTTGTTAGAATACTATTATTAGAGTAGAAAAATTTTAGGCATGTACATAAGGCGGATAGACCTGGCATAGTGTCGCGAGGATGAGAGAACTATTGGACGAGGGACGATCCGAGCGAGCTATGTAAATATTGTACAAAAAATATGTGAGGCAGAGTTTCTATGGTGATCGTTCGAGGGAGGGCAGGGGTGAGCTTGAGAGACGCTGCGGCTTCAGTGACGGACGTAGATATTCATCTAGTCAGAGACTTGCGAGAACGATACCGTGATAGAATATAATTCGTAACTACGAAGGGAAAAACAGTGAGGCCAAGGAAATATTTTGGACATCGAGACGCTGCGGCCATCGAACCTGCGAGGCGCCGTCGGCAGCTGTGATATAACTTTTATCCTTGCATCCACCTTTTTGTTTTTGTTTCCATTAACTCGTGCAGCTCGACATGGAAAATTCCGCAATTCCATAATTCCATAAATCCGAGCGTTAATAAATTTTAAAGACAGTTATACGCACTTCTAAAACACCCTCTCTTGCTGTTTGGTAATTTTTTTTTCTCGTAGGTGTTTGAGCGTGAAACACTAAAACTCTGATCCAGTGTGGGATTTAAAAAAAAATTCTTTAGAGCGTGTCTGTTGTTTTTTCGCCTTTCGGAGTTACTTTTGTCCGTCACTCGTTTCTCGAGAACCGCGTGTCTTCACAGGCTCACGACGCCGCATCGGAGAACTCGAGGATGACGATGACTTCCCAGACAGGCTGTGATTTCGTTCAAGAACGAAGCGGAGAAAATACCGAGCATGAATACAATCACCCCAAATCCACGAACGTTTCTCCATTGCAAAAAAAAAAAAAAGAACAAAATAAATGTCTTTCCTCCGTCGAAGAAACGCCCTAATTCCTAGTATTTTAATACCTGCATGATGCACATTTTTTATTGACACGAAAAAAATTCTTTTGTGCAAATTAAATTTCATTTTTGAAAATTAAATTACGAATCCTTTCGATTATTAATGAGCATTCCTCTCGCTCGCAAATAGAAGAAATTTAATACTCGCATGCCGCATGTTTTTTTTTTTTTGTCCTTTTTAAATAAATTCCGCAAATGAAAATCTTCCTTTCTCCGCTCGTAGATGGAACCTCGAGAAATAGTCCAATCTCATGAGATCATATTGTACTCCCACCGGGAGAAAATATTTCTCGCTCGTGCGCACAGTTTAGCTCTTGCACGACGATCCATAGATCGTCGCTTCTTCGCCACTGCATGACGCATGGCGCGCTGGTCTTATCGCTCATCCTCGTGTGATTTATAGACAATTCTATTTCAATTGCTCCACCTGAAAAGATTTTCTCAGAGAACCGTCGATTTGCGAATAGAATTTTTTTATGATAAAAAAAAAATTTATCTCGATTTCCGTCGATGACGAACTGTGAGAGTGCGCGTTCTGGCCGTGAGATTCATATTTGTCATCAGGTTTTTTATTGTCCACGTAGGGTCGAAATTTTCTCGAACACGACAGGAGTTTCACGGAGAAATATTTTTTTTGTAATGAAAAAAAAAAAAAAAAAAAAAAAATGTTACGTCGATTCTCTTCGAAGACCGATCTATGGATCATTGGCGTTTCTCTCGTTGCACCAGGGGACACGAAATTTTCTCGAACGACCGACGCTTGACGATTTATCAATTTTCTTTACGGTGAAAACTGTTATCCCAATTTTTCTCCGACGATGATCTATGGATCATCAGTTATGGATTTTTCAACGTAAAATGTTCTCAAACGACTGACGATTCACGATCGATAATTCCTTTTTTTTATGATAAATAATTATCTACAGATCCACAGATCCATAGATCATTAATTTTTACGAATTGAAAAAAAAAAGATTTTTTTTTTTAATTAAAAAAAAAAATAACTCATCTCGATGTTCCTCGACGAAGATCCATAGATCTTTTCTTCTCGTCTGTTCCGCCAAGTAACACGAATTTTCTCGACCAGACATTCGCAGATAAACAATGATTTTTATTATATAAACAAAACTGTTATCTCGTTTCTTCTGGATCGCGGTGATCCAGCATAGATCCACGGTCACGTGACCCATCGCCACGTGAGATCAATGAGTGCAATTAAGCCCGTGGTATTTCTCGCGACTCTCGCCTTCTCGAGTTCTCGCCAGTCGACTGATCGTCGCTCCTCTGTTGTCAGGAAATTCTATTTTACCTTCAAGCACTACTCCATGTAATTGTCAACGCAGGAAGATAAAACTTCTCTGCTGAGTGTCGAGGCTCGATCAAGATTTTGTGGATCAAGAGCGCCAGTTAAACGTTCCTATATTATTGGTGAATTAGCAAAATCCAAAAGTGCGTAGGTCGAGGTTCCAATCAGGATTCGCAATAAACGCTTCAGGTCTTAAGATCAGCGCGATAAAATCTCAGCGCCAAGTAGACAAAAAATTACTGAAAAAAATGAGTGTCTAAAATTGTGAATTTTAATATTTGTTTTTAATTCATTTGCAGAATGGTGATGTACAAGAGGCGACACTATTATGCACCGGGGCCCTCAACGATGCCGAACAGTCGAAAGGCGGGGACGTCAGCGAGCAACCTTTACCGGAAACGCATCGCCTACACCGAGCTCAAGGATATGAACAACGATTGACGATAATCGGCGCTCGATATTCCGAGAGGATTCATTCGGACTCGATGGCCGAGGTTCGCCAGAGACATGTCGATTAAAGAAACGAAAATGAAGATATAAGATAATGAGTAGGAAGATTCCGAGGCTCTTTCTACTTTGCGTCGACCACCGATCGTACAGGCTGGAGGGATTTTTTCAAAAATAATCCTGATTATTCAAGCCCGCATCGGAAACTCGGAAAATTCTCATTAAGCCAAGAATCGGCGATGACGAAGATCTTCACGGATCCACGAACTCAGATCCGAAGGCCAAAGAGTAGAGTGCGGGTCGTCGATTTGCGGATTTTCCCGGCTCTAAATTTTACCGATTTTCTTTTCTGCGTTTCTTATCGACCAATTAACCCCGTTGAGGAAAATCAACCCGCAGCGAAAAGGAGTACTTGGAGATTAGAAAAGTATCATTTATCGTAACGGTGTCGAGGCCCGGCGAGATATTGCAGTCGGTAAAGAATATTAGAACAAATTTTTTTGCAGAAAAAAATAGCAAGATTAAAAAAGAATTATTGAAACATTGCAGTTCCCACTCGCACTCGAATCGCTTCTCCTTAATGGTATTTTCGTCTCGCTACGAGTCTCTCTTTTCGTTGACGTAGTTCGCCAACTTTACCCTATTCACGGTATTTTAGTAAATGTTCCCATTATCCAATTTCTTAACTAATTTTAATTGCCACCCGGTCCGTCCCCTTTTTCTATTTATCGCTGGAGTCTCCTACCGTGGGCAAAGATGCGCATATTGGACTCGTGCACATTCACAGTGAAGTGTGGATTATTTGACTCTTTGAAACATTTTTTTTACGAGGTATAAAGTTTTAAAAATATCGGTTGTTAATCAATGCATCAAAGGGTTAATGAGTGAACAATTATTGATCGACGACCTAAAGGCTCGGAGGAGTCAACGGAAGGGTTCTTCATCGAGAAGCGAAGCAGGATGAAAACGGTGTTGTTTCCTAAATGGGATATGAAGAATTCCGATCGATGGAACTCGAGGATTTTTTTTCTACAAGACCATCAGTGCAAATCGGCAGGAACGTAATGCACTGCAGTCAAACATCCTCCAACCGGGAAGATGAAAATCTGGAAATAAAATCGATGGAAAAGCTCCGTCTCTCTAAAACACTCTACTGTTACGATTACAATATACATATATTTATATATATATTTTTAAAAAAAAACTGTGTGTAGTGCCGGTTAAAATTGCGAACTTGGGAATACTGTAAAGCCTTTCGGTTCGCACGAGCTCGGAACGAGCGACGACGATTATTCGAGCGAAGACCGTACAATTATTTTAATGAATTATAGTAACGAAAGAATGTATTTTTCGCGGATATTTTTCAATAACGGAGCCCACTGTATGTGCTCGCTTAGGATCGAATTACGTAGACGTTTTTTGTATATACACATGTCGCATTTGCGAATTGACTGTGTCCGGTCACGAGGCGTTGCACAGTTTCTTCGTGAAGCGATGCATTGTAAATAGCGAAGAGTATAGAACAAAATAGAACAAAAACAAAATCAAGTTCTGACACTGAAATTTCGAGGATCGTCGCTTCCTCGTTACAATCTCCTCGGAATAAAATGAATCTTGGGTTTTATGAAAGACGTATCGACATTTGTGATACTCGAAGATAAGTAGACAATCGCGTGACGACGGTAAAATAGTTTGTGTTCTCATAGTTTGTACAATTACGATTACTGACACTTGGATAATTGATTAATTCTACTTATTTGCAAAAAAAAAAAAAATTAATGTTTTACCCGTTGAGTTAATTAAATGCCGAAGTGGCGATCGATTTTTCAACGAGCCTCTCAGAACTCTCCATGAGAGATCAATGTGTCAAACAAACTTTTTAGTCAATTGACATGAAAATGTTTTTTTTTTTTAAGTATCTATTTATCGATTTATTGTAAGAAGTGCAATTGTTTTTTATGACGCTACGCGCAAAAAAACAAAAACGTACCGCAAGTTGTTTTCTAACTAGCAGGTTTTTGTGTCGGTTTTTTTTTTGTTAAAAAAATTAATTTTGTCGACAACTATAGTGCACAGGGCTGTGAGGGAAAATTACCAGAGAAGCCCCTACAGAAATTTATGATAATTAGAACCTGAGGACCTCCCAGGGGGAATCCCTGAGTTCATAAAAAATGGGACAAACAAAATAACTTCGGAAATATGTATTAGAAACCTCGCTGCTCTGTAAACAATTTCTTGCCCGACGACGCGAAGCGATTGAGTATTATTAATGAGCGATAATATGTTATTATTTGTAAACGTTAATCGTGCGATTTTCAGGTTCATCACAATAATGAGAACGCATAACGTGATGGTATATTAAAAATATAAGAAGTACACTTTCA
Organism: Listrodromus nycthemerus; assembly: GCA_963978505.1. NCBI lineage: Eukaryota > Metazoa > Arthropoda > Insecta > Hymenoptera > Ichneumonidae > Listrodromus > Listrodromus nycthemerus. The sequence goes on along the minus strand of OZ021686.1, from coordinate 856,837 downwards.
TTGAAAAAAAAAAAAAAAAAAAAAATTGTAGACAACATAGTGAAAAATTTAATAAAAAAAAAAATCCTAGACGAGATATTGTGAACGACGTTACACTTTTACCCTTTTAGGCGAACCCTTCGACGTTTCGGGGTTGAGATAGGTTTTCGTCGCGCATTAACGTAACACGAGTATTTCATGGGTTACTTGTATTTGTACACAATAGTTTATATAACAACAAGGAAAATACTGAATCAAACAGACGCCTCGATTTTTTGCGTATCGCACGTTAACAAAACTCACGTTTGCAATTTGTTGCACGTTTGTTAATAATTTTTTTTTTTTAACCCGCGTCTTCTTTTTATCTTGACTTCTTTTTCATGGCTTTTTTTTTTTTAGTCTTCGGGTTGCGACGAAAGACAGTCTTTGTTCGCATGCGATACTCCCTCTTAATACTTATTATTAACTCAAACTCGACACAGACTATCGGATATTCAGGGACTCGCGAATCGACGTGTGATTATCACCGTCAATCGGGCCGAGGGCGAAGGAAAAGTGGTAGGGAAATTGGAAATTCACGTAACTATAGTATATCGTAATATTAGGGGTGCTACCCTGGAGGACAGAATTTGTCATGATACTTTGAAAATCTATGCGAAATTCGACGCTAAAGTTCATTACTGCAATATACATTTATATGTATATGTGTTCGCTCGTTTAAAGAGCTGCACGCGATCGAATACATACATTAGGTAGTACGAAAAAAAAAAAAAAAAAAAAAAACAATTCGCGTTCGTCGATGTTTACAAAATAGTAATAATAATAGTAGTAATAATGATGTATCAAAAGTTGCGAAGCGCGTAACAATATGACGGTATAAATTCACTTTCGAAGGCCGCGAACGCGAGGAGTTATATTTGGTGCGATCGTTTTGACTACCGTTTACAATTATTCTTTTTTTTTTTTTCGTCAGTGAGAAAAATAATTATATCTTCTAGTAAGGCTCTTGAACTTTCACGTTTAGAATCGTTTCGAAGGCAGCTTTTTATCTTTTGCTTTGCGCGTTTAAGGCAACATTTTGCTTGTTCTTCAATATTTAGGAAGTTAAAATTCTCAATTGTTCTCTCGTATATTATAGTTAAAGAATTTTTGTTGAGGCCGTTGCGCCGTCGAGCGGCCTGGTTTTCTTGTATAGCGAATTATACTATATATATGTATGTATATATGTAAAAAAAAAAGCTCGATTCAACTTTCTTTTCTAATTCGCCGTACGAACAGTGCATGCCTTATCGAATAGTGCGGATATAATCACGGGACAGAAATTTATATATATACTTATTGAATGACTAAAATAACGGTACATAAATCACAGAAATATAACGAATAATCATTTTGTAACTACGCGGAGGTCCGAACCGCACGCGTTCGAATAAAATCCTAAATTGGTTCGTCGTTGCGAATCCCGAGGATCGCTGGGCAAAAATGTTTGTATGTACAAAAAAAAAAAAAAAAGAAAGGGTAATCGCAAATGTTACTTGCCGGACGATCGTTGATCGTTGACGAAACGAGAAAAGAGCATCGGGAACGTTTGCTAACTCGACGGTAAAGTACACAGTAAAATAGGTACCGACGTTTCTTGTCCGAGAATGTCCCAATTTTTTTTCATATTAATTTTCCAAAAAAAAAAAAAAAAACTCGAAGTGTACAAAAATGTTCGTTAATTTTACGAATATTTTCTCGTAAAATAAACAACAGAATAATCGTGGACGTTCGCGGAGGAAAGAAGTACAATATTTTTTACTGTGTATAATACTAAGGAAAGTTTAGCGTACACGCACTCGACGTGTGGTTTTAGACTTAAAAGTGAGTGATACACCCACGCCTACTGAGCAATATATCATTACCGAATAAAACATTAACATAGCGAAAAGTTATCGTTATTGAATAGGTGAAGAGAACAAAAAATTATAATGAAGTTTCGAAAGGAAGACGAATCCGTGAAGTATAACGGGAGGGACGAGAGCTACGCTGCCGAAAATCGTTATCTGCGCGCAGTTTTTTCATTCCAACGCGTTAGATAACAATGCGAATCATAAACTTCGATGAAACATTATAAATAACTACCGAGACGGGATATCTCTACAATAAATATCTATCACAAAAAGGCTGGTCTAATATATATATGTATATGAACGTGTATATATACGGCTTTTGTATGGTTCGCGATAATCGTTTCGACGAAGCAATCGCGTGCGCGCTTCTACATCGATATACATATGGCCATAGAAACGTTTTTTTATCTTACCCTAGTGAAACTATTTACACTTCTCCATATCTTTTATATATATACATAAAATGTATGTGTATATATATATATATGAATATATATAATTAAAAATTAGTATCCTTGTTGGGTCAAACTCTCTTACGTGTTTAACAGCCAAGTAGTATAATGTAGCGGGTTGACGCTGTGTTTATCGTAGAATGCCGCAATTGAAACGGCTTTCGAGATCGACGGACTCGCGCCTCCGCGTCAGTCGTCTTGCCCAAGTTTTCGCGGTCGGACAGAAATAACACGAAAGTCTCGACTTGTCTCCCGATTGTCTCCTCTTTTCGTCTTCGTAGTTTTGTCTGTGTAGCATGCATTTAATACTGGGCGGCCGAGAGGTGACTCAACCGTCTCTCGTCCTCGCGAGCCCTCCGGCCACTAAAACGATTCGCAATTCGGACTGGCCATTTTCGATGAACAATCCGAATCCTTGAATACTATAATGCTTTCTCATCGGCCTTAACGCCGTCGAGCGATGGCGAAGAAGAGTACCCGACTGTGTTTGTCTCTAGTTGGTTTACGGTACGTCGTCTCCCATGTCGACGTTAATGTGCCGTTCGTGATTTGTGTAACGCAAGAGTGGATCTTCGCCGTTCGGCATTGCAACCTCTTCGTCATTACTCGTCGTGCAGGTCACTGTTTCCTCTGTGGAAAAAAAATGCATCATACAGATTCAAGAATTTTTGATAAATAATCGTAAAAATTTGCCACTTTTCTAACTAACGAGCCATGCAGTGAACTTCCTTACTCGCCGCGGTTATATCATCTGAACGCACCTGGCAAGCATAATTGTAATTGATCACTGCTCGGATTTGTGCTGTCACCGGTGCCGCTGTCCTTGCTGTGCTGTGAGCTCGTGTCGAGGTACAGGTGCGTCTGACCGTCTGCAGATGTTGGGATCGCAGTCAACGGTGGCTGGCAGCTCGTGTTGTGGGCGGCGTTCAGACGCCTTCGCGTCTGATATATTATTACAACCCAAACTATTGACGTGCCAACGGCGCAACACACTACCGTTATCATTATGAGCCCGAGCATGTCGTCTTCGTTCACCATCGACGAGGGAGCTGCGAGAAATGTTTCGATATTAATTTAAAAAATTCAAACATGCTCGCCATAAAACAAAAATGTATATGCGAGTGAAGATAATTGATCCAACTGTCTTACCGGGATTAATGGTGAGTTCGGAGGCATCGACGACGCTCCCCAACGAATTGCTCATCTCGCACTCGTAACTCCCGGCGTCGCTGGCAATCGTGTTTACAATTATGAACAACTGATCCTCCGCCGTGAAGAAGTGCCGCTCCGTTGTTTGCAACGGACTTCCGTTTTTACGCCACGAGAGCTTCGGGCGTGGCGAACCACTCGCCATACACTCGAGAACTATCGATCCACCGGCCATGATCTCTTTGTCCTCCATAGGCTTAACGAACGACGGTGGTTCTGGGGAAAAAAGGTTAATCAAACATCAGAAAATGTCGATGCAAACTCCAAAATATGATCTTTGGCTCTCCTCAAATATACCCGATTAACTGTTATTCAACACGGCAAAAATTAATAACTGGCCTCAAAATTGTTTTACAAATCTTTGCTTTTGTGATAACCCAAAATTCTTTAACTTCTCAAAACAAAGAATATATGTACACAACACATATATAGACAAGAACAAGACTATATATATACACAAGTTTTGTCTTTGTGTGTCAAAAATTTAGGAATTGGCCAATCTGCAGAGAACGAACATCGTATGGCCTCATTTCTCAGCATAAAATGTTCGACATTAACCATTCCCCAACTAACTTGATTGTACATTTTCGTTGGTCCGATCGGAACCTTACCGAGAATAGTCAGTGTGGCATTGGCGACGATGAGTCCCGCGACATTCTGCGCGGTACACGAGTAAAGTCCACTGTCCGCTGTCTTGACATCGACGATAAAGAGCACCGGATCGGTAGGCATCATGTGCATGCGCCTTTCGCGCGCCGCCGGAAAATCGTTGCCTCCGTCCTTCTGCCAGGCAATTTGGGGCGACGGTTGACCCTCCGCCGAACACTCGAGACGGGCCGTACTTCCTGCCGTAACGCGGATATCGTGCGGTATTTTCGAGAATGAAGGATAAACTACGAATAAAAAAATTAAACACAATGCGTTATCGACAATTCTTCTCATCGGGGGATGCATAAATGACTCGTAATAAACGTGACTCACCCAAAACGCTGATCTTCGCTTTAGCCGAGTATGTTGTGCCGTACGTGTTAGCGACCATGCACTGATATCTGCCAGCGTTGCCGTGAGTCACGTTCACGAGATGAAGTATCGAGGACGCTTCTGTTATTCCGCGCTCGGATGATCCAGTGTCGGTTTGAAGATCAGCATCGCGTAGCTCGACGTTTTCGTGTTTCCACGTGAATTGCAAAGGCGTATCGGCCGTGCTCGTGGCGCGACACGCGAGGCTGACGTTGTCTCCGCGGATGCTCATCTGACTGGCGGGCTCCTCGATTATACGCGGCTTCGGAAACTCGTCACAGGTAAAATTCGCGTGATGATGAGTCAGCGGCATTCCGTGCAGCCAGTGAGGATATCCGCATCGGGCCCTCGCGTCGGTGTAGCGGTGACTTAGCAACCACACGCTGAGCCATTGAAGACCACAATCGCAGACGAGAGCCCCTGTGAATAGAACAGTAATATTAATTGACGCAACAAGGAAAAGTGTAAATCAGTTATATAAATCAGAGCCGGGCAATACTTGAAGTACAGAAAAACTTTTTTTTACGATTTGTAGGCTTTTTAAGTACTGTCTAGTACTTCAGACTTAAACTTTTTCAACTATTCTTAAGTAAGATTCAAAGTACTCTTTGTGTCATTTTTTACGATTTCAAGTACCAAGTAGAAATATAAATCATAGAAAAGTTCTTTGCTCGCCAACGTGGACGACTCGACCGCGTGACTCATTCGTATACGAACCGGTATTCATCTTGAGTTTGGTGAGGCTCGGCATCGATGCGAAAGCATTTTCTTGTATGCTCGTTATGTTGTTACCGACCAGGTCCAGCTCGGTGAGCCCCACAAGACCGGTAAAGGCGTTCTTGTTCACTGACTTTATCTGATTTGACGCCAATCCCAGCTTGAGGAGATGCTCGAGCGCCACGAACGCTCCGGTTATGTCCTCAACCATGTACGATATTTTGTTGTAGTTCAACTCTCTGGAAGAAGGCACAATGGATTTCATAGTTCGGTTATGTCACACGAATCACTTAATTCCCGATAACATTGCTGAAGACTTGACTCATACTCACAATACTTGAAGATTCGGGGTATTGTTGAATGCACCGTCAGAGATGTACGTGATCTTGTTGTGGTCCATTCGGAGCTTCTCCAGCTTACCAAGGAACTCGAAGGTGCCTCTTTCGATGGATGTCAATTTGTTGTTAGACAAATCGCTGATGAGAAATTCAAGAACTCGTTAGTAACATTCGTTCTTGGCGATTTATTGGTTTAAAATTCTTAATTCACGGAACAGTATTTGTTTTTTTTTCTCTAACATTTACAAGATTCTCCAGGTTTTACCTGACCGCTTGTACCGATCAGGGTTTGAGAATACGAAATACTTACAGTTCTGTTATTTCTTTGCATATGTCCCAGGCTTGAGCCTCGATAGTCGTTATGTGATTATGCGACAGCGTCAGTTTCTGCAAACGCTCCAATCCAAATAGACCGCCTTTCTTGACGACCGTCAACATATTGTAATCGAGCTGGAGTATTATCAAGTTCTTCAGAGGCCAGAAAGCGCCATCCTCCAAAGTGTCTATGTGATTCCTCTTTAATCGTAGTTCCTCGAGGCTCGTCAGGTTCTTCAGGCTCAAGCCCTGGATCATTCGTAGGTCGTTTCTATTAACCTCCCTACCACAAAAAGGATGCAACAATTAGAAAATATATAAAGTGTTGAATTAGAAAAATTCACAACTAGTAAAGTTAGCAATTAGAAAATTTTACAATTAGAACATTCAACTGTTGGAAAATTCAACAATTAGAAAATTTTATTTATTCACTGTGTCTTTTCGATATTCGTAAAGCTTGGTGTGATTTTACTCACAGCACACGAAGTTGCCTCAGATTCGTAAAAACTTCTTTCACCAGTTGAGTAAGTCCATTTTTATTCAGGCGAAGCTCTTCTAGAGAAGTGAGATTGTCGAAACAACCATTTTCCATCTCGATCATCTCGTTCATGTTCAAGTTCCTGCAAAGCGAGTACAATTTTTTTTATTTTATTTATTTTTAATGTTTCCATGAAATATTGCTAAGAATTGTCTACGTCGACAACGGCGCTACAGTCTCATACTCACAAGTGCGTCAATCGATTCGGAGCGAAGAAAGATCCCCGTTTCAAAATTCTTATCTTGTTGCGGCTCAGATCGAGGTTCTGCAGTTCTGGCAAGCTGAGCAACGCCGTTCCATTGATACCGCCGATCGTGTTGTGCGATCTGCGAAAAGATATCGTAATAGATAATGAATACGGTTATCAATAGCGTATAAAAATAAAATAAAGATAATATCCCCGTATTGATTATACAAGATACTCACAAAGTTAGTTGCGTTAAGTTGGATAGAAATGAGAGATCCGGTATCCTCGTTAATTGATTTTTGTTGGCTTTGAGTCCCCTGAGCGAAGCCAAATCCGACAGGGCGATTGTAAAATTATCGCCGAGCTTGTTCGAGCTCAGGTCCCTTTAATGAGATGAAAAATAAATTAATATCATTCTCATCTTAGAATAGCGAATAATTAAACTTGAAAAAAAAAAAACTTGCTGCGAAACTCACAATTCCTTGAGTCTCGTTAAATGGAGCAACGAATCGAATTGCAGCTTCGATATACTGTTGTCCTTAAGTTCTCTGGAAAAATAAAATATAAAATAAAATATAAAATAAAATATAAAATAAAATATAAAATAAAACATAAAATAAAATATAAAATAAAACATAAAATAAAATATAAAATAAAATATAAAATAAAATAAAAATAAAATACAAAATAAAACATAAAATAAAATATAAAATAAAATTCGCTACACGAGTAGGCGACGGTGGAAAATATCCGTCGGCGAAGTAACAGCTCTACCGAGACAGCATCTGGGTAAAGGGGGACATCTGTGTCTCAAAGAGCGGCATTTGCGGGCACAACGGCGTGTACTTGTTTTTACGTTTTACCGCTTATATGGGCCGGCAACTCCGAACATGGTAATTAGACTGTTGCCTTTTACGTGAGAAGAATAAGGCCTTACAAGGATTCCCGTACTTGCCCTTTTACAGACACGGGGCCACCCTTGCTGGACGGACGCGGCTCTCAGGACGGAGGGGACGAACAAACACCAACTCGGACAGCCTCATCGGATTTAATACAACCTCCATTATACTATTTACTTTTATTAGTCGTACGAACAAGCGGGCGGCTTACTCGTCCACGATAACCGTGACCAATTTTATTTCACTTAAGGTGATGCCGAATCCCGCCGATCAACGTCCCACATCTTTATTTTTTATTATATTCTTTTTCTAACTGGTAATTCGACTCGTCGGACCGTCTCTAATATTGTCAATCATGCCAGACCTATATTAGTCTCCTCTGGACCGGTATGGAGATATTCAAATTTAATCCTCCTCGATAACCGTGACCAATTTTCTTTTACTCAAGGCGATGCCAAAACTGTCAATCAACAACCTTTTTTTTTCAATCTTACCATTTTTACTTTTTTTGTAACTGTAACACTACTGAACGAGTAATGTTGCTAATCAAGCCACATTTATTTTTCTACGCCCTCTCGACCAGCATAAAGATATTCAAATTAACGCCTCCGCGATAACGGCGGTAGATTTTTTTCCACTTAAGGCGATGCCAAAAGTTGCCGATCGACAACTTCCCACTGCTTTTCAATTTTATTATTCTTACTTGGTGTTGCATTTCACTTTATTCTTCCCTAGCGGTAGTAACAGCGAATTCATCGCCATTGTTGCGCCAATGAGCCGTTAAAAGAAGGCCACTTTCTTAATATTATTTTTCATATTTTCGTAACTGTAATACGACTACTCAACGAACTACAATTTTTCTAAATATAGCAGGTATTTTTTCAGAACCCTGTCGACATGCACATCGATATCCAAATTTACCCTTCGTCGATACCAAAGATCATTCTGCAACTTCCCACAGCTTAATTATTTTATTATTCTTTGTTTGTTCACAACTATATTTTGACTAGATGAGCTATACACAATTCACCAATCGTGCGAGACACATCTTGCTGCATCCACCGGACATGCGTAGTAATATTCAAATTCTAAGTACTGATACATTTTTTATAGATTCATGCGTAGCTAGAAAAATATATCGATCTCATCTATTCATGAGGGCGGACAATGGCGCATCGGATTTAAAACAATTTTTATGGGAGTAATTGATAAATTGTTCCGCCTATCCGTTACGGTATGGAGTATCGTGTGTCCCTCTTATCATATCGAATGTCCCCGAGGCATCCGTCATACGACAACAGTTCAGTTCGCGATTATGTCCAGCGAGCCAGGCATTGATCGAATGGAAATACATTAACTATCTTTGAAGATTAATAACCGCCGTCTATCCTAAATGGCTCTAATAGAGCTCCAATTAGAGAAGCTATAAATACATCATGCATTTTTCACTCGGCTCAACAGATCGTCCAACATAGATCGTTCACCAAACAATTTACCGTCAATCTATTCGCCAAATTAGTATGAACGCAAGTACACATATATATATTTTTTCGACTCACAAAGTTTCGGTCCATGGTGGTAACCCGCTTGGCGCTCCGATGAGCTGCAAACCACTGCAATCCACGACGTTACCTAAGCAGGCGCATTCCACTGGACACTGAACGTAATTCTTGCCACCGCCTGGCAAACCGAAATCAGCTCTCGCACAGTTCGAAAGTAGTAGCAGAGATAAAAAAATGTTGATGAAACGAGACGAATTGTTGTCGAATCGTGTTGTGCGGCACTGTCGATGCTTTGAGTCCACGGACGCCGTTCGTGGACCCGACATCCTACGGCCGTGTACCGCGGTGTGTTAACGTACGAGAAAGAAAAAAAAAAAAAGAACTAAAATAAAATTCGTTTCACGCGTTCACGTTCCGATTTATCGCCAGGAGAACGGGCGGAAGTTTCTCACTATCGAGCCGATACTTCTGTTCATTCCCATTGCGAACTCGAGCCCGTGGAAAACCCGCCGACTATTTCGTTGGCGTTGATTACCATAATAATACGAGAGAGACCCGAAGGGGCCCCCACGTCTTATCGATTCAAAACAAACACGTCCCTCAAAAACACTTCGTCCCACACACCATGATGACGCCTACATAGCGACTGGCGGTCCTCCTTCGCTTCGCTCTCCCTCCGCCCGTACCTCGAACGCCACCTCCGTTCAGGCCTCGAATGTCCCTAGCTTCTCACTAGCCTCGCCCCGCGCACGACCAATCGGCTACTTTTTTTTTCTCGTGTTATTGTTTTTTTTTTTTTTTTTTTTTTTTTTTCATTTACTCGTCTCGAAGGGAATTAGCGATCATCTTAATGCTCTCGCGATCGGTGGATTTCATAATCGTTCGTAACGAGACGAGCGAGTCGAACTTCGGGCAAAAACTTATCCGACAAGCCCGAGCAATTTCTCAACCTCGAAGATTCGTCCAATCGTGGATTTTTTTTGTCTTGTTTTTGTTTCTTCGTGTACTTGGCTGTGGGAGAATTACCGAAGATGTTCAATGCTCTCGCAATCCGTGGATTTCATAATTGTGCGGAATCTGGAGAGAGAATCGAACTTTGGGCAAAACTCTATCCGGCGACCCATAGCGATTTATTGTTTTTCGGTGTCGAAGATTCGCCGACCAATCGGGTGTTGACTTTGCACGCCATCGCTTGCCAGAGGCGACTGGCGGTCTATTCAAATGCGAGATGTAGCGACAGGGTAGAGCCGGACTGTGCGACGAACGCTGCAAAACAACTAAAAGGTTTTCTCGATTCGCGAACGATTTAGACCGTGAGATATATTCCCGATGTCGTGTCCTGGATGAATCTCCTGGTTTTCGTTTGATGGAGGGACAATTTTTTTGGTTCCTTTTTTTCACACCTTTCTTAACGCTTGGAATTTATACGACGATTCTCGATACGCGTGTGACACAATATTCGTAGACGGGCAATGCGTGTTGCTCTATAAGCGGCGAATTTGTCATCCAATGGTCACGACCGATTTTTTAATTCGCGATTAAACGTTGAATCGTCGTTATGTCTCTGTACACCTTAGAACAGAAACCCCGTTACGCGACCATGCGCGACCACTCCACCACGCGAACTCTCGACTCGGCACGAAACCGATCAAAGACGTATAAGGCAGTGAGCGGCGCGACAATGCATCTTCTTGTGTTCCTTCCAACACCACGAGACGTCCACGGGTATGCCTCGCTACTCACGCACTACATCGAGGGACGATGTGTGGCCCTAACGCCAAAAGCAGTTCGCCTTGAGTTGGTGGATAGTCGCCGAGACGCGAGATCGCAGTCTCGAGAACAAGCGACGTCACGCCGCAGGCTAGCCTTCCTCGAAAAGTTTCTCGAATTTACGTGTCCCAGCTTAAACCCGAAACCATGGAGAAATTACGAATTTCAGAAAAACAAAATCACGTTTAAACGACACCCTACAAGTGCAAACACATTGTCTAATTAATCGTAAGATGATTTACCGTTCAAAAGTGTGACCATTTTTGTGGTCAACCTGGAAATCTAAACGAGGCTTCGATATTCGATCGAACTGTTCGGAGCTCAGCGCCAACTTCACTCCACGTTGTTGTCGGTCGTTTTCGGCGATTTCGCTATAGACGCAGTGTTGCTGCAGTTTTTCGCGCTCGGTTGAGGTTAATTTCATCAAAATGGTAAGCGTAATAACCGTACGAAACAATGAATATTGTCAATTGATATGAAACCCGTTACATGTTTCATTATGTCGATGGATACGCATTATTTTGTATTCTCAGCACTAATTTCAAGGTTACGTGACTGTCAACTGGTCTGATGACATTGCATGTTTCGCACGATGATTTTTTTTGCAGGATTGTTTACGAACTTAAGAAACATCGTTGTAATTAAAAAAATTTGATTTATCCAGAGCATCCTCGCCTACAACGGTGGTGCGATAATAGCCATGAAAGGCAAGAACTGCGTCGCGATCGCCGCCGATCGCCGTTTCGGAATTCAAGCACAGACGATAACGTGCGATTTCCAAAAGATCTTCGAGATGGGTCCGCACTTGTACGTCGGCTTGCCTGGGCTCGCAACCGATGTGCAAACGGTGATGGAGCGTCTACGCTTCAGGCTGAACCTCTATGAACTCAAGGAGAACCGTAGAATGCATCCAAAAACGTTTGGCTCGGTCGCATCAAATCTTCTGTATGAAAAGCGTTTTGGTCCTTACTTTGTTGAGCCCATAGTGGCTGGTCTGGATCCTGTGACCTTTGAGCCTTTCATCTGCAACATGGATCTCATAGGTTGTATAAGCGAGCCTGAGGACTTTGTAGTAGGAGGTACCTGCACAGAGCAGCTTTATGGAATGTGCGAATCACTCTTCGAAGCGGACATGGAACCGGACGATCTTTTCGAAACCATCAGCCAGGCGCTCGTCAATGCTTGCGACAGAGACGCGATGTCTGGTTGGGGCGCTATTGTTCACATAATGTAGGCAAATTTGAATTACTGATAATATTTTTCCCATTTGCTATGCTTCTATTGATTTTCTATCATTTCCATTTTTGTCAACAGTGAAAAGGATAAGGTCACCACAAGGATGGTCAAAACGCGAATGGACTAAGATATTTGCTGTAAGCGCTGACTCTATGTCTATGATTCTTATTTTCTACTACAATGTGAATTATGTCTCTGTTTTGTGTAAAACGAGATTAGGTTATAAAGATATGAAAAGAAATATTGTTTTGAGATTACTATTTCCAGACCATTTCGAGTTGTTAGCTTTAAGATTATTCGAAATACTGCCGTCAATAATAAGGCCTTCATGAATGTTTTGCCACCACAAGTTACTGAAAAAATAAAAAATTGTCATTTCCTAGAGAATTCGTAGACTTGGAGCAGAATATTTTTCTGTTTCTGAGGCAATCCGATGTATTAGTATAGTGAGCATTACAGTTTTGTTATTAACTAGGTGTCGGATGGGAGGAAGGGTAGATGTGTCACATCACTTTGAATAACCGGTTTTTTTGAAACTGAAAAATTTCCTGCCGTAAGATTAGAGGGCGCTGCTTTATCGGCAACATGGCCGCTATTCGTCTGCTCCTTCGGGGAGACGACTATTGAACCTAATTTAAAATCAAATTTTTTCTATGTAAATCGTTAATAATGGTTACCAACGCTTTGTGCAAAACTCTTCAACGGCTGCGTGTTACCGCGAAAGGTAAATATAATCAGTTGTAAAAGAAAATCATACAAATGATCGTCGAAGTAATTAACCTCGAACAAGGTTGAATCTAACCCCATATTTATTGTGAAATTTTTGCTATTTATTATCGTGGTAGATTAGTAACGAAATTATGTTGTTTTGTAGGTACCATCTTGTCGCGTTATTGTTCAACAAGCGCGGTTATAATTGTCAACAACAATACACCGTCTATTTTCTACAAGCCTTCAGTAGAGCGTGAAAAGTCTCTGTACGAGCCTAATTTCAATCTCTTGTCTCTCCGCTCAAGTCTGGACCTCGAACTTCCGAATCGTCGCGCATCTATTGGCGAAATCGGCGAGTTTCCTTTAAACATTAATCTACAGATAGGGGAACCTCCTGCCATAGAGCGCAGACAAGAGGACACGGTACCGGAGAAGTCGTTGGATCTTCCACCAACTGAAAATGTTGTGGAAAAACGTGCTGAACGAATGATTGTCATAAGACGAAGGAAGATGCGTAAGCACAAGCTGAAAAAGTTGCGAAAACGCATGAAGTTTGCTTGGGGCAAGATAAAACAGAGACGAGAGATGAAGAAAGAAAAGGCTTTCCATGCAGAATTATTGGCCCAGATAAAAAAAGCAGAAGATTGGGATCCAAAGAAATATGTCGCCAACACCCTTGCAAAACTAGATGAAGTACGTATACCGACCACATATCGGGGCGTTTCATTGCCAGAAGCACAGATTAAAGAATTTCTACAGAAGGACAAAGAAAAGAGAGAAGCCAAGTTCAACAAGCCACGACTTACTCTGTAAATCATTTGTATTTAACCAAAATAGATATAATTGGGTTCTCCAATAAAGCAGATTCTTTTCTCAGTAACGTATTTTGAATGAATAAACAGTTAATAAATGCTGTAATGATTATAAGGGGCAAGAAAAAAAACAAGAGATAGTTCAATAATATCCTGTTTTCATTTTTTCTTAAAAAAAAAAAAATAAAATAAAATAAGTCGCTTCCGCTCAATGCCTCACTTAGAATCTACTATTTACACACTTTCCCTGGATTTTTCGTTCTTTACTCACTGTCACTATTTGCTATATACAATCGGAGACAATCCAAAAGAAATGTATACAATTTCATTTTATAAAACATAGTTATCTTCTCCTCCCCTTTTCGGGTTTGTTCCGCGATAGCTATTGCGCGACTATTATTAACATCGCGACGAAAGACTTGTTCGACAGCTCATTCATTATTCACGATACGATGCATGCGTAATAAATGAAATAGCGAATAAATAAACGTCTCGGAAAGCTTCCGCGATTTTTCGGCCGCAATCTCTAAATTCACTTTATGTACAATTCGTTGCTCTATCTACCATAAATTCTTACTAACTTCTTATCGACATTATCGTTGCGCCTCCAGCGTAAGAGTATCTCGCGCGTTATTTACAATTTTCGCACATATAACATAAAATACCTGTCGAATGTGCATATTTTTTTGCTGATAGACGAATATCTTCGGCAACGTTCTTTCCTTAAGTTCGCTAATTAAATATTATTACTGTTATTCAATAATCATTTCGGCAAAACTTCGTCCCCGCTAACGAGAACCGCGCGGCGTCGACACGGGAGTCTACCAGTCTTCAAGCTGTTGCTTCTGCCGGAGAAGTAATCCTCGATCTCTTGAAGCGATTTATTCTTAGTCTCGGGAAGGCAAGCGTAGAAGTAAACAGTGCCGAGAAGTGAGATGAATCCGTATGTCAGGAAAGTCCCGTGTCTCGTTATCGCACCGCAGAGAAGGGGATAAGTCTTCACGACCATGAATACAAAAGAGTGAGCGGTCATGGTGGTCAGACCGCCGATAACGCCTCGGACAGCGACCGGATAAACTTCTCCGATCATGACCCAAGGTATAACGAGAAAGCCGAGGGTGCAAGTGATGGTGTACCCGAATATGCAAACTACCGGTATCCAAGTCCACATGGGAGCGACGTTCTCAGCTTTCCACTGAACCAGAAGCCAAATGTAAGCTCCCAGTCCAATCATAGAGAGTCCACAGCCGATCGAGGAAATCATCGTCAACGGTCGTCTTCCACACTTCCGGCACAAAACACATGCGGCGATGGTCGACAGCAATCTCACGACTCCCAGTACGACGGTCGCGAAATTTTCGTCTATCGACGCGCCGGATTCCCTGAAGATGTCGACAGCGTAGAAAGTTATGGCGTTCGTGCCGGACCACTGATAAATTAAGAAATAAAAGAACAGAAGAGCGTAAGGCTTGAGCGCGCTAGGCTTCAGCACTGCGGTAAGAATCTCTCTGGGTCCGGTGAGACGCTTTATGTTGTTTTTGGTCGAAAAATTCACCAGGGTCTCCATCTCCTTGTCGAGATTGTAAGTACTTCCGCGAAACTTTTGCAATGCCGCACGGGCTTTCTCGGGCTTGCTGCGGGATATTAGATAAGACGGTGTCTCCGGAAAGAGGAACATGAGGATTAGAGCCATCAGAGGGACCATGCCGCTTATGCCGGCGCAGATGTTCCACGAGAGCATGCTGCCGAGAGCGTACTCGATCAAGACCCCGGTGCTGACACCGACGCTCGCTAACGCTGTCAACATTCCGCGAAGATGAGGCTGGGCCACTTCGCTCGTGTAGACTCGAGCCGGCGCTCCCACCATACCCGATCCGAGACCAACGAAGAAACGTCCCGCGTATATCATGCGAACATCCGTGGCGAATGTTATCAGTATCCAACCCAGGAGCGCTGGAATCTCGGTTATGATGAGGGAACGCTTACGACCCAAGACGTCCATCATGTAGCCGGATAGGAGACATCCGATTGGCGTGCCGATCGAAGACATGCTGGCTGTGAACATACTTTTCTCGTATTTATATATCCTTATAATTTTATTTTACGTTATAACAAAAGTAATATTATCGATAACAAAAATAATATTTAATAATATTCTTATTAATAATATTCAAAATAATCTCTGCCGAAAAACAAAATATGTGCGTTAACATTCAACAAAGTGGAATTATACTTAAACTTTTTTATGTTGTTTCAGCAGTATATTTAAAAAAAAAAATTTTTTTTTTTAAGTGACGAAAAATTCGAGACTCACCGATCCACGACTCTTCGGTAATGCCGATTGGTATCGGACTGTCGTCCTTCCGGAGTTGTGGTATCGCGATAGCCGAAAAGCCGAATACCATTCCGGTGTTGATAGTGCCGAGCTGGGCGACGAAGGCAGCGAGGACTTGGCGCAGAGAGCTCCCGCGCATTTGTTTCTCGCTCTCGGCATGATGAGGAATCCCATTGGTGGACGTGGCCGCGAGCGCGGCTTTTTCATCCTCGACCGGGGATGCCGGCTGTATCTTCGGCTGGATAAGGGACGACACCTCGACGAGGCTCAACTTGTCTCTGTCCACGTCCGCGGAGTTTCGGCTGAAAAAAATCGACAATTATCGGTCATTGGTAAAATATTTACTCATGGAGAATCGTCATCGACATTCAGCCGCGGTACTGAGGAATTTTTATTCGAGTCCCTTTAACGTATATAATTGCTCGGATTAAAGTAATACTACATACGATACGCAATCGCTCCAAAAGCGTATTTCGCAAAACTGTCCGGCAGCGCGTACGTACCGATAACGTGGCGTTTGGTTTAATACACCACGTGCTTTGACTTTATCGTTACAGTTACACGCTGTAAGGGAATGATGGAAGAAAAAAATGAGCGGCGTTTGGCAGCGATGAGGGGAACTACGATGGACGAAGAGAATTGTGATAAAAGCCTCTTATTATCGCTTCAACGCTCATCATAAATAATTGTCACAATTAATCATCGCTCTTAGCTATCCACGACCGCCAGACTGCGTCTGATGGATACCATTGCCACTGCCATGCGTGCGACGATACGATAGGTTCGTATTATTACTATTGCTATTACATTATTATAGAATTATTATTATCAAATTATTTTCACGATTATGAATTTATTGTTTGCATTTTTTTCATTGCGTCAATTTCTTCAATTCTCGTGAAGATAAAAACTGTTGTAGAACAAAGAAAAAATACGATTGGCTTAACATTTTTCCTAACAAAGCTACTATATAACTTCAGCCTCGAGATTATTCAGAGAGTTCAGTGCAGCCGCTTGACCTTCTCGTCATAAAACACACTTTTGCCCATTGCCGCTCGACCGACGAGCGATGCGTTTCTCCCGTTTAAATTATTAATTTTTGTCATTCCCGACTCTATGTTATATGAGTGACTCTTGTTCGAGCAGTTCGTTTTTGGCGGAGAAAAGCTTCTTTCGTCAGCGAAGAAGAATCACATCGAAGAGAAGAACAATTTCGGAGAGGAGATTTTTTTTTGTAATGCGCGAAATCGTGCGCATGGGAAGTCGACAAAGAACCTATCGCAGGATGGAAGTAAACAGAGAGATAAAGAAAATTGTTGGCGGTAATGAGTCATCGAGGGATAACGAAAATGGGAAATGACGAAGAGAAGAGGAGTCATTCGGAAGACCGAACGAATCGTGAAGATTCCCCACAAGGCTTCCTCCACCGATGCATATGCATGCGCTCGATGCATATCGTTGAGTCTCAACGCACCTTGGCATTGGCTCCGGCAAGGACGTCGCCGCCATCCAAAAGTGAGGTAGAATCGTGACAACGAGAATACGAGCTTGCTTACGGAATTAGAACGAAGTTTCCCAATCGCTCCAACACACCGCAGTCATAGCGCGAAACGGCACAATCTTTCGCGCCTCTATCTTCGAAGCGAGATAAATGAATTTTCTTAAATCGTTAATTCACTCGGCGAAGGTAGTTGGATTTCCGTTTTTCTTTTTTTCTTCTCAGCGTTAAAAATAGATAGATAACGATTATTGAGCATAAACAAGCGCGGATGACATTCCCACCGGGCAACCGTCGTGTCTTTTTTACTGTTTTTTTTTTCTTAACGATGCAAATAGTTTCTCTGCACAGACAAGTTTTGTCTCGGCTGGATATCTTTTTTTATCAGCTCGCTTAGAGATGACGGTGCAAGGCCTACTCCTTTACCAGTCACACGAGTTTCGATGGAAAACATAGAGATTGAAATTCAGTAAATTTAATGCAGTTTTTAACGCGAAAATAGAAATTCAAAATTCTTTAATCGTGAATCACACCCAGTTTGACGACGCGTTGTATGTTTCGTTTTTTTTTGTTAATTTAAACTATTTTTTTCTCAATATGCATCATCCGCAGACTGCGCGCCTTAAATCGCAATACCAATATGAATACGTTTGTATTCGCCAGCTGGCGAAACATCGTGGGCAGACACTTTTTTACGATTCTCGACGTTTCAACGTTCACCTCGTAGCTTAAATCGTAAATTAAAGAAACAAAAAATAATTGTAAAAAAGTTTCTCTGACACGATGTTAACGCTTTCGCCAAGTTATGCTTGCCTTTCCTGTGCGTAACGTCAGCGCAAAACAGTATCTCATTATTAATAGACCAATTACATCACTCAGCATAGTATTCGATCTGGTCTTATCTTTTGTCTTTGAGCATGGACAAGTGCAGGTGTAGAAATTAAAAACCAATGAGAAGTCTGAAGATAACGATAGATCCCTCTTTTATTAAAACTCATCAATAACTTCATGGATTATTGTCTTCCCGGGAAGTATCACGATTGATCCTTTTTTCTTTTTTTTACTATGGCTCGAGCAGTCCCACGCTTTCACGTGGTCGCGGAAAACTTCACCTGACGCAATACTCGCACAAGCCTGAACAATGTTATTCGGTCGATAAACGGACGTAACGTAAGTTAGTGAATGTTCCCTCGAGAGTTGCAGATTACACAGAAGTAGGATGCTATATTCTTGCCGATACTCACTCGTCGGTTGCTACCATATTGCTTTGATGATAAAAAATCCAAAGTTCAAACGATGCAAAACTAAATTTATCACAGTAGATCACAATAGTACTTCTTTTTATCTCGCAAAAATTTCAATTTTTTTTTCATCCAAGTTATAATTATTTTTTTATTGCCCGACAGTTTGGTGTCTGAAGCGCTTGCGTGTTATAGACGCGTCCGGTCGTTTTCTTCTAAAACGTTTCATTTGTTCGCAGTTTTATTTATTCACTCGCGAATATTTGCTCTGTGTTCACACTATAGGTAATATATGACTTCAATTTTTTTTTTTTTTTAATTCATCATTATATATTATAAAAATTGTAGACTTTTTTTTCCCCCACAAAGCGACGTCCTTGCTGAACGGCGATCGTCGTTGTGCACTCGCGGCTCGCGGCTCTTCGAGCTTTATAGTTAAAGCGCGCTTTTGGCGAGGAAGAACTCTCGGGAGAAGCGAATGCGTGCGATCGGAGTCACAGTGGAGTGGGTAAAGGCCGCGTGCCGATAGCTCGACGCGTTTAAAAGCTTCGAACTTTCACCATACAGAGGCGGTGCGAGCAATCTTTCGTTCACGCGTAATTTCAAATTTTGAAATTTCGCGTGGGTGTCTATGAGACCTCTGGAAGGCCGGGGGACAAGGTTTACGTAATGTAACGAGGAGCCCGATAGGAAGTGAACTGAGGAATGGCGTATGATGAATATTGGCAAATTTTCACTGAGCCAATTAAACTCGTCTTCAATCTGCAACTCGCATTCATCGCGTCTCGATTTTTTTTTTCTATAAATAACAGATAACTTCTTTTTTTATCTGCATCGTATTTTTGATTCCTATAAGTGGATATTAATGGATGTGTTTATTCTTATGTTTATTGGGAATGAAAATTCTTGGCCACTGATTCGATAAGTTGGAAATTTAACTTCCGTGCATTTTCACAATGAGATTTTTTCACACAACAGGTGGAGACCGTCACTGGACAGCTGGAAGGTCTAAGTTTGAGTTCCGGGATCTAACGAGTTGCCGTATAAGAATTCTGCTCCGATCGCTACGCACGTGAGCTTAGAGGAAATAAAACGCCCTGCTGTTCAGGAAGCTCCACAGGTCAGACATCTGTGAAACTTCACCTCACCCGATAGATATCAACCTGATAAAAATCAAGATGATGACAATAATCTCTGGAAACTCCGAAAGCATCACACCGCTCAAGTAATCGACTCCAATTTATTTATTAGAATTTTAAATAGTCATTCCTCTATAGTAAATCGTTGATAGAAACGTACGTAAAAATGATAAAATCATTTTAAAAAATATTACGAATATTAATTCGTAAAAAATATTTACAATTTTTTAAAATCCATAATTCTATGATTATTTGTATGTTTAATTATTTATGTTTTTGAAAGTGTTTTCTACAGGAGGATTTTTTACAGATACACATCAGCATTAAAAAAATCGTAACAAGAAAGAGTTAAAGTCTTAAGCTCGGAGGTTGAGACTACAAAGATCGATTGAACGACAAAGTCAAACAAGTTGCGTATAAGGTTGAATGCGTTTAGTATTATTACGCAGGAGCGTTTACCATTATCCGCATTTTCCTCACGGATATCGGCCTGCGTGTGTTTGTACACAGCGGAGGCGCGTTCACGAGGCGCGCACGACCGTCTAGCATGTCAATTAAATTTTCGCACGAGCATTATCTAGGCGTACGAAGTGAGCATTTATGAAACGTACATTAAAATGCCAACGCTTATTCGTTCGCAAACAAAAAGTGACTCAGTTTTAACTTGATAAAAAAATTGCCCTCCAGCGAAATCCCTACGACTCCGTTTGCTGTCGGTGCTCACCGACGCTAATTATTTCCGTTTGTCCGGCCGACGTTGATTCGTCGTTGCTCGGATAACGCTAATTCTCGGAATCAAGATATGGACAATTTTAAATAGAAGTTTCATCGACGCCGAGCGACGATATCTTTGACACGGAATTTTGAAAAAAAAAGAAGGATAAAAGAATTATCTCAAAGGCCAACAATTACGCAAGGAACTTCAGCCTTGGAGGAGTTATCTCGGAAATCTTGATATCGACATTACACGAAGCTCCTGCGTTCTCGTGTCGATTTACGTGTCAAAGGGAAACTTTCCACCTTTTTTTAACTATTGGAACACTAATTTACTTTTTCGTCGGTAAGGAAGATTTTTTCACTCACATCTTTTGATTATAACTTGAACGAGGTTTTTTTTTTAAGTCTACTAATGCAGGTTAATGAGCTTACTCACATTTCAGGGCTCGAGTCGAAAGTCGAGTAATTCTTGTTGCTCGACATCTTCACCCCATGGAAACACGCACGCATTTGCCACAACGTACCGTCGCAACGCCTCGTTTAAATAGTTCAGTGGCTTTTGTACGGTTCGGTCCGGTTGTCCGGCTCGCCGGCAGTCACGAGGCTGTATTTTCCTATCGCTTCAATCCCGTGACCAGCCGTCATCGTGTGTTTACGCGTATAAAATCAGGCGTATCGCTTTATTACCACATTTTAAATTTTTTTTTCCACATTTTTTTTTTCATCGTCAATCTCAGCCGTGATATATACCCGATTTTTCACGAGTTCCCTACGCTCATTTCGAACCTTCTTAAAATTCACTTGATTAATAATTCATTTTTAAACTTAAAAAAAAAATTGATTTGCAAAATGATTATCGCAAAGAAAAAAAAAAAATTCAAATTGAGCGAATGAATAAATGGATGAAAATCCTACTCACGTCTGGGATTCCTCCGGCTTTTCCGCGTGAGACTCATAATCCCAATTTGTCATCTCGTTGATTCGAGGAGATTAAAAAAATTGAAATAAAAAAAAATCAAATAGAATTTGGAGCGTGTTGGATAGACTTATGTTAGCGTCGATAGGGGGCGCGTCGGTTAAATAGCTTCTCAAAGACGGGAGGGGTTTTCCCTTATCGGAATCGTGCACTCGCGGAGGGACCGGCGTTTCTCCGTCACGAGACTGAGATATGCCCCGGTCATGTGCTAGTGCGCGCTGGTCGTATGAGGTGAAAAGAAAAAGAAATCAAGACGAAGAAAAAAATATATATAAAATATTTATTCCCCCGTCCTGCCACGATTTTCCGTGGATATCAGGAACGGGACAGACTCGGACGAGTTCGATTCGTTAGTTCAAGCTCATTTACCCTTTCTCCGGTAGTCACGTGAGAAACCGTGCGTGAACGACTGAGATATCGGACGAGAAGGTGCGTCTGACCGGCTCCCACCTCTCGACGAACATTCCCACTCGTCGTGCTAATTTTGTCACAGTGTCCCTACGCATGTGTGCGCGCCGTGCGTCCTCGACCTCTTCACCGTGAAATTAAAATAACAACAAAAAAAAAGCTTGGTCTACTTCCGAATAAAATTACCAAAATACTTTTTTTTTAAATTAAAATGATAAATTTATATATTTATTTATTTAAATTTCAATATATATATTTTTTATTATTCAAATTAAGATTTGTCGATCCATCAATTGATTGGATTAATTAATTATAAATTTTTGCACCACAGTCAAGTGAGCTATGACGAATGTTTTTTCGCCACCTGTTGATTCTCTCGTGCGTCATCGACCATAGTAAATATCTCTTCATTAATTTATTCAACCAAACGGGGGGGGAGCAATTATTTAATTAACATTCTGCGACTCTATTTGATACAGTAGGTTTATTAATTTGACTCACTCACCTCCGATTCATTTTGCTCCGAGGGCATTTTGTGAATAAACACCGATTTAAATGTTCGAACGCACGGTGCCCATTAATTCTGCAATGCTGTAGGGTTCGCAGGCTGTTTTCCGATTCGACACGCGTTCGAGTCACATGCTACGAGAGAACCTCACCGTTGCGACACTACTTTCGTCTCACGTGAGATTATCGTGGCCAAGGAGAGACTTTTCCGTCCTCGTTATTCTCATAACGGATTAACGTTTTTTTTTCTTCATTGAATTCTATTACATGGCGCGTTGCTCCTGTTGCTTTTGCCGAATCACAAATTATCACGTACCTGAGAAATAAAAAGAAAAATTAAAAACAGAATGCGAAAATAAATAACAAAACCGATTATTATTTATCTTCGATTGTTGGCATATAATCAGCAAATAAAAAGCGATAAAAGTATCGCAGCATCGATGAAATGAACGATATGTTAATGAGTTGTTGACCGGTGTCGGTTTATAATTGTTAAAAAGTGTTTTAGTATTATTATTAATTTTCGATGAGTATCAATATTTTGTAGAAAAATCTACTGATCAGATTCGTCGAGAGATGTATTTTGGAAAAAAATTGTTTGTATCGACGAAATGCAGTTCGAGGCAAAAGCGAAAGGAAGATATTAACGTTTAACATTTATATTAATATAAAATCAGTGCTCGTCTCGATGATTTCGAGATTTCGTAATCTTCGAGCTGAGAGCACACTTGTTGTCATCACGCGTCGTCAAGTGCCATGAGATATTTTTTTGTGAAATCAGTCAATAACCTCGTGGCGTTGGATGAGACTTTATTGCGGAACAATCTTCATTTGCATACATCGTTATAAAAGAAGATATCATCAAATCCGGAAAACTACGGTTGCCTATTTGCTCCATTGGCTTAAGCAACTCCTTATTGATCGATAGACAAAAAGGTCCATTGATTATTTTTTTTTTGCAGCCACCGATTGACTGTAGCACTTTTTACGAGCGAAAAGACAAGCACAAATTTTTCGCGTGACCAATTAATTTGTAATTTCAGAACATTAATTAGCCAGCTAATCCAATTAATATGTCATCAGAGACAATTTATGAATCCGCTCAACCAATTGTCTTATTAGCTTCAACGATTAATTTAGTCGCTCGTCCAACTAATTTATTAGCGGCGACAATTTATTTATAAGTGCGACCAATTAATTCATCAGCGTAACGAAGTAATTTAATCGTTTGAAGCTTCTTTTAACCGTGCCGGTAGTTGGAAAAACTAATTATATTTCCCCGTTTGGTTTAACATTACATAACGCAAACGGAGCCGTACATTTATACTCTACTCGACAACACGATTATATCTTCCGCAAACAACTATTTTCATCCCAGCAATGACGTCGACACGTTCCGTGCACGCTGTCGATGACTTCCTTGACGCCCGAAGCTCAATTTGTGAGTCAAACGGATCATCTTCTGACCCTTGTTATCTTCTTTATCTGCAAAGGACGAAAGTCCCCGACGCACGGCAATATGGCGGAAATTTTACTCTCTCGTTATCTTCCGCAAAGAAATTTCTTTCTCCTTCTGGCTGTGAAGAATGAACGGTTATTTTCTCGCGATATTATTTTTCTTATCAGTCACGAGTCTCCGGAACGTCTAAACGAGATTCACCGAGTCATATGACTTCGTAATCGCCGACTCTGTGGCTGTTGTAGTATTCGAAGCTACGCTTATACTAAATCGCTCGATACCGATTGTCGAACAGCTGGTCGTATCGTATTTTAGACATCGTATTTTAGATTCCAAAATTTTCAGCCTTATTTTTTTTTCTTCTTTTTATCACGCATTCTCTTATTTATCTGTTCGTTGTGAGCAGCTTGAAATTTTCGGTATGCTTTATTTGAGCTCGAGTGAGCTCGAGGGTTCAAGGGTGTGATCGAATGGAAAATAATTCTTATCTCGTTGACGCGATTGATTGTACCGTAAGATTACACTCGAGTATGTTGGTCATGAGTGCGGTGGCCTCCTGAGAAAAATACAGGCATGTGACTGTAACTCGTGCTCATGTGACTCATTTTTTTTTTTTTTTGTTGTTTATAAGATTTTTAATTCTCATGTCACTCCCGCGTGACGATGAATCACAAGTTCATCGAGCTGTTCGTCGTTAATCACGAGACATAATATTCGCTCCAAATCCAAATACGTGCTTCATTCGCCTGGACACTGCCACCTTTATTCTTGTTCCTTTAGGGCGTTGCGTTTGCCTCTTTTCTTCAGCTGCAGAGATTTTTGCGTCGAGTTGTTTTTACCGAAAATAATACTTGTTTTTCCTCCGTTCTGTCGTCCAATCGACTTCACGCGGTCCTGAGAATTAAGAGGTGGAAGAAGTGTCGTTATTATTAGTACGATTAGGACTATTACAGTAAAGAATAAAATAGTATACCGGAAATGTTCGTTGAAAAATATTTACCAAAAGATATAACATCGCTGTAATTTATTACCTCGATAATAGTTGGACGTTTGGATTTATTTCTTCTTCTCGTTAAACGACTGATGAGTCTGTCGGTTCTTGCGGTGCTTTCTTGAGGTAGATTCGACACACGTGCTGGAGTGCTAAGAACGATAAAAGATATCGAGCACGGCGACGATTAAACAATTAGGGATCTCCATTGACCGTCCGTCGTCGAGAATACAAAATCGCTGTGAAAACATCCGGATTAACGTTGAACGAACGCTTCCACCAAAGACAATAACTTTCGCGGCAACGCTGACTTTCGAGAGCGCTGAGAAGAACAAATCATAGGACTTGGAAATAAACGATGAAACAGGAAGTTCATCACCGAAGATACTCACTCTCCACATCTTATTCACTCATTCTGAAAAAATAAAAAATAATCTTCGGGTTAGCAAATGAAATTCTTGTTTGATTAAACAAAATTCTTCGACTCAACGAATTTAATTTTTGGGTCGGTAAAATTAATAATTGGCTCAGTAAAATTAATTTCTGGGCAAGCAAATTTAATCTACGGTTTGAAAAATGCAATGTACCAGCCAAAATTTATCAGACGAAACCTGCGGAAGATCTGCGCTTGAACTTCCTCGTTTTGCTCGCGGGGCCAACTTGTTTTTGGCGATCTTCCAATAATTCGCTATCTTCGATGCAGCAAGAACGACGCAAGGTGTACCAAAAGTCGGTACAGTGCAGCATCCCGAGTGATATTTTTGTTGTTCACGAAAGGGTTGGGTCGGATGCCAAAATAATTGTCAAAATCATCTTCAGTTGGGGTCCATCGATCGTCCCGCTATGTCAGAAGAGCCCGCGCAATCGAGGATCGATGAGAGATCACGAGTGCCGTGGTACAGCATCGCCAGTTTGTTTCCGGTACCATTTGCCCCGCTTTGTTTTCTCTGTAACATTGACTAACAACATTTGAATTCCGTAGTTGGAATTTAGATAAACGTGTGACGATGAAACGCGAGAATGGTAAAAGAGAAATATTATAATTTAAAAAAAATTTACTAACCAACGAGCCGATGATAAATTGGTAAAAAAAAATCGTACTGTGTTTTGAGACCCAAAAATTATTTTTTTTAACGCGTCCACGGTTATCGCGTGTTTTTATATATATATATTTTTTGCTAAAAATCTTGGTGCTTCCACCTCGCAGAGCTCATCCGAGTAACAAATTTGACCTCAATAAAATTTTCAATCTTCATGCTCGGTCGGTAAGGAAGGAACCGAATTATTTATCAAACACTTTGGATGTAAATAATTAATCGTAAAATGGTTTCTGCTTATAAATAAATAAATAAATAAATAAATAAATAAATAAATAAATAAATAAATAAATAAATAAATAAATAAATAATCGATTGCCGAGGGAAAATGGGTCAATCGTTTTGTACTGCGCGACACTGGATTAGCTTAAAGAAGTTTCGTGGCCTTCCGACAGTAAATCGTAAATTACTTACTCGGCTCTCCTCGAGGCTTGAAACGCAATTTTTAAGCTTATTTGAAGGGGATGTGAGGGTTGAATCTCGAGAGTTGGACAACGCGTAGCGGACGCACGTGTCGTGCTCGACCGCAACGCTTTCCACGTGCAGCTTTGGCGCCGAGTGCACGTAGGGTTTCGTGGCATTAGCTCCTCCATCTGTACACGAGGCTAAATCGATTAAAAACCTCTACGATCATTTATAAAGGTCAAGAGCGGAACACCGAGCTAGTCACTTCGAACCCGAAAGTCACCGGCGACTGACCGACCAACGACAATGGATTTTACTCACAAACGGATCTATCTCATTGTCTCATCGATACTCGAACCGATCGTGAATGATTTAATGAACGAAGAACGCGTACAGAACGACGAGGATAGTGATTAAATTATTATTTTTTTTTCTTTGTATTAAAAAAAAAAAGAAAAGTTTATCCAAAGAAAGAAAAACAAAAAACGGTTTTTAAAATCCTCAAATAAATCCAGTAGGTGAGACCGTCCCGATAAATTGTTCATGCAATTTTTAATTACTCGAGCGGTATATGAAAGAAAAATTAAAAAGCGACAAAAATGAAACGTTGCTGCAGATCGAAATCGAGCGGCGACTTGTATTCCTCAAAATTAAACGTAATCGATAATTATCTGAGGCAAAAAAATAATCTTATGAAACATTCTGAAACCACGCAATTTCGTGTAAGTTCGTTGTCTTCTTTATGTCGTGAGACATTGTCTGTGTAAGTTTTTTTTGGTTTTTTGGTTTTCTTCAATTTTACGATTTCATATGATTGTCCTGTTCAGTGTGAGAAAAATGATAAATCATCCGAGTTTGATAATGTCCTCGACGAGGAGAATAATACAAACTACTGGCCGAATTGCGACACTTCCATATGGATGAGATCCTGCGAGGAGGAAGTCCTCGAGCCAATCGTGGGAAAGACTTCAGGTTCCATACCTAAGTGGCTCAGAGGAACATTGCTCCGAAATGGTCCTGGAAGCCTGAAAGTTGGAGATTACAGATTCAATCATCTTTTCGACAGTTCGGCGCTTTTGCACCGGTGAGCAATATTACAAAAATATCATCGACGATATATACATTTAAAAAAAATTTTTAGACTCTACAAATTAAAAAAAAAAAAAAAAAAACCGAGCTTGGAATAAAAATTCGGACAAGAGTAAAAAAAAATAAATTCAACCAGTATTTCTTCTTTTTTTATCGGTCATAATTAACGAATATTGGCTCCGGAGAATCAGATTGGTTCGAGCGTCGTATTAGCACGAGGGTGATAATAGCTTCCAGCTAAACGGGAAGTGAATATTTTTCAGGCCTGACGATCAAGGCCGATGGTTGCACCGAGCACTTTCTAAATTGCTTTAATTCGGCGGACTGGCTTTTAATTTGTTCCCGAGGACGAAACGAACGAACAATAATAACGATTATTTCTTCGATCTGTTAGATTCGAGATAACGGAAGGTCGCGTGACTTATCAGAGGAGATTCGTGCGGACCGATGTTTACAAAAAAAATCAGGAAGCGAAGAGAATCGTCGTTACCGAATTTGGAACGCGGGCCGTTCCGGATCCCTGTCAAAGTATCTTTCAAAGGTAAACATTCCGAATATTTCATTAAAATGATTTTGAAAAATAAAAAAATGAATTATTATAATTTTTCAATTATCGTACCAGGGTTGCTGCAGTGTTTAATCCGATAGACAGCCTATCGGATAATTCAATGATCTCCGTTTATCCGTTCGGCGATGAGTTCTACACGTTCGCCGAGTCGCCCGTTGTCCATCGCATAGATCCGAAAACCCTCGAGACAAAAAGCAAGGTAAACAAACAATTAGAAAATAGCAACGATTACGAAAGCTGTTGATCGATTGTTTCGCAGGTAAATGTGAGCGATTACGTTGGTATAATAAATCACACTTCGCATCCCCATGTGATGAGCGACGGAACGGTTTACAATCTGGGAATGAACATAACCTCTAAAGGGCCGGCTTACAACATCGTTTCTTTTTCGCCCAGTCGCATTACCATCGGTAAATAGAATAAAGATCAATAAATAATGGCATCCGTCCCGACCAATTTCCGAGAGCATCAAAGGGTGAAATTGCATCTTGTTACTATTATTATTATTTGTTTTTTTTTTCGAAGCTATATATTTTTTAATTGAACGCCGAGTTTCTCTCGCAGATGATTCCGGAGAGGAGAAGGAA
Organism: Listrodromus nycthemerus; assembly: GCA_963978505.1. Lineage (NCBI taxonomy): Eukaryota > Metazoa > Arthropoda > Insecta > Hymenoptera > Ichneumonidae > Listrodromus > Listrodromus nycthemerus. The sequence goes on along the minus strand of OZ021686.1, from coordinate 828,243 downwards.
CTCTCGATGTTCGATCAGGCGACGATAGTCGCTACGATTCCGTCTCGATGGATTCTCAATCCCTCGTACATGCACACCTTCGGAATAACGGAAAATTACTTCATAATCGTCGAGCAGCCTTTGGGAGTCGCTCTGGTATCGATGGTCGCTTGTCAGTTCAAAAATGAGCCACTGTGCTCGTGTCTCAAATGGCACGATAATGAGAACGTAAGAAATGTTTTTTTTTGTTTATTTTTTTATTGGAGTAATTTTATATTTATATTTTACTTATATTTTCAGTATTTTATTGTTATAATCTTCAGACTCTCATCCACGTCATATCGAGAGAAACGGGTCACCTCGAGAGGACTTTCGTCGCAGAGAGCTTTTTTTATCTTCACATAATCAATCAATTCGAGACTCGCGATCGCGATTACGTCGTTTTAGATATCTGCTGCTACCGCGATGCTAAAATGCTCGACTGCATGTACGTGGATGTCATGAAGGTCATTAAAAAAAATCAATGATAATCCAGTTGACATATCTTATAGAAAAAAAAATCAGTGTATATTTTTAATAAATTCTTCACTTACAGAACATGCACAAGAACCCGGATTACTCGAAGCTCTTTCGTGGTCGCCCGTTGCGTTTCGTCTTACCGATGAAGCAGCCAGCTTCCGACATTCCTACAGAGTACAATCTCGTCACGGCTCGAACGGTAAACCAGAGCCTGGAGCTTTTCGAAACGCTTCGCCAGGGGGACGAGAATCAGCCGGTCGACGATTTGGAAGGTAATGGCGCAACACGGAAAAAAAATTCGGAGAGGGACGACAAAACTCCCGAGCTCGACAGCATTCTCCGACGCAAAGCTGCGGCACATCGGCTTCCCGACGGCAGCATCTTCGTCAAGCCCGAACTTCTTTGCGATCTCGGATGCGAAACTCCACGACTCAATTACGATTCTTACCTTGGCCGGGAGTACAGATATTTTTATGCGATATCGAGCGACGTCGATATCGAGAATCCCGGTACGATAATCAAAGTCGACACCGTTAAAAAGACGAGAAAAATTTGGTGCGAGAAAGGCATTTATCCCAGCGAGCCGATCTTCGTGCCAGATCCGAACGGAAAGGTACGGAATTCGTGAGATTTTATGGCAATTTTTTTTTTCGATTGTTATTATTTTTTATAATATTTTGTAGAACGAAGACGATGGTGTTGTGTTGACTGCGATTGTATGGGGTCAAGAACGCGAGACCGAAGTCGCCCTCCTGATCCTCGACGCCGTCACAATGCGTGAAATCGGAAGGGTCAGCTTCGTCACACCCGGACCTGTGCCCAAGTGTCTTCACGGATGGTTCAGCTTCGATCATTAAATTTCAGGCCTTCTGTTCAAAAAATTATTATTCAAGTCTTCAACGGTCACTGCGAAAGTCCCAGTTTTCTTGTATGTCAATTATTTGCATACGAAATTTATCGATGCAAGAGATAATTTTTTTTTTGTACACGAGCCATTCCCTCCATCACCCCAGAACATTGTGATTTACGCTGTACGATTGAATCTCAAAATAAATTTATGTTTTTACGATGGAAAACAGGGTCGTCCCAACAGCACAATTTAACCGTCCGTTCCGCCACCGTACAGTCGTAATGTTTACGCCCAACAAACAACTGATTTGTCGGTGGAATAAATTAGATTTAATGTCTGTTTTTAATCGACGATATACATTATATTTACAATTGACGAAGTTGGCGATCGACGCTCTCGAGAAAAATATTAATTATTTTAATTATTAACAATCGCCACGAATTCGCTCAGCGATTCGACAATCAGAACTTAACAATATTTAATCGTAATGGCGTCAACTACTGGTCTCTGACGTTCGTTGCATGCGTGTATGCGCGTTCATTTTTTTTTTTCCAACTTTCGTTCCGTTGGATGGAATGTACAAATAAACATTTGGCAGGTCCGAGTTACTCGGACAGTCACTGTAAGCCGCGGAGGTTCCCGGCGTGTGCGTAGTAAAATATTTTTTTCTTCCTGTTTACGTAATTACAATTATCTATTTATAATTCTAAGGGATGTGTCTTGTGCTGGAGATAATGATTGAATTTTTCTCTCGCGTCTCACCTGTTGCATACATTATTTTTTTTTGTTTTTCAGCTTTTTTTTTCACTCGTTTTCGCGTCTATCAGGTCACGACGTGTGAACGTTTTTTCACGACGTGACTATCACAATTTGTTGCTTTTTTATTTTTATTATTTTTCTGTCCGTCGATTGTGGCGTTGTCAGACTTTCTCGATTTTTTCGTCAGCGATGCTCTCGTCTGCGGGACTAATCGAGTTCAAGGTCGTCTTGTCAACCACGCCGTTATTTTCGTTGCTCTTAGTCTCAGCGTCGTCTCCCTCGCTTTTGGTCAAACTCGAGACCGACACTGTCCCGTGAATTTCCTGGTGCATCGGCAATATACCGGAGTTCGCGTCCTCGATGGCTTTCCTCAACTGCGAAAGTAAATTACAAAAATCATTTTTAATTCCATTGAATATGAAAAAAAATTCCAGGTTGGTCAGATTTTTTTTTTTTTTTTTTTTCACCTCTTTCAGACCGACGACACCGACCAGCCTGCCGATCGCCGTCACATAAGCGTGATTCACCCCAACCATGCTGAACAGGCTGTGAACTTTGAGCAGTGAAGTTCTCTCAACCAGTTGGAATGGCGCTGGATCTATGTGGCATCGAGAGAAATCTACTTCCATTGCCATTTCACTCTCCTCCCACCGTTTTTGATCCTCAGCTGACATGTCGATTACTCTTTCTCTCGGCTGAAATTTCATGTCCATTCGATTGCATAATTTTGTTGAATGTAATTATTTTTAAGTAATTAATGATGATTTAATTATTGAGAAAAAATGTATTGTTCATAATCTTTTTCAGCTTACCAACTGTACTTTCTTTGACGTGGCAGGACTGGGCGACAGCATTGGCTGATGGGCTTCAGTGTTTATTCCATCGACGCTGTCGCGACGCGTAACATTCACATTGTTGACACTGCCCAGCTCAGGATCTGGATCAACGTCCTGAAGAGTTGCCGACTTTTTGAATATCGCCTCGAAAGCCAGACGAATTCTATGAGATAAAATAACGAAACAGGTTTCAACACCAAACAAAAACTCGAAATTAATATTGTATTCAATGATTATTTTTTACGACTGATGGTCCAAATTTTTTAGAGCATATATGAAAACATAAATCCTTGGAAATGTGACTTTAGTCTGCGATACCAATTTCTTTAAAAATGAACTCAGAAATGTTTATCTGGGGCAAATTGAGGAAACAAAAGGGGGCAACAATATCACTGAAAGGAAAGCGTATATTGAGACTATAAAAACAAAAATGAAATTACCTGCTCTCAGCCCCGGTGACTGTTGTGTATGGCGTCACTGCTGGACTCACCAATGGACTGAATCCCTTCAGCGTGAACGAATTGGTCTTCTTCAATATAGACTTCTTTGGCTGCGACCCGAATATCGGCGAGTGATAGGTATGCTATAAAAATCATGGTCCATGAATGAAACTAAAAAAAAAAAATTCTTTTAAGAGACTCACATGTTCTCCATTGCCAGGCGACATGGTCAGGTCATTGACGCTCTGCCTCTGCATTTTGAGTATGTCCGGTGCCGGAATAACCTCGAATCTCGAGGGTCGTCGGGTGCGTTCCTGTTCCCTCAGTTGCCTCTCCATTTCTTCCCGCGCTCTCTCCTCAGCCTCTTTGTGCAACTTTTGCGCCACCTGGAGACGCCTCTCGCGTCCGATGTGTTTCTCGATCAGTTTGATCAGCTCCAGTCTTTGTATTGAGCCAAGGAGGATCATCGAGTCGGGATTGTCCACCAAGGGGAATCCCCGAAGTTTACGGTTGTCTTTCAATATCTCCTTCAGGCTCTGGTAACTTATTCCGTGCCAGATGTTCCTCACGTCGCGCACCATGAAGTCCTCCACGTAAACATTGTACATACCTTTTGAAAAACCAACGAAAAATCAATCGAACATGTCGCAAGTGATTAAAATCTATATGCATATCCCTTGATGATATCTACCCGAACTCGAAGGTAAAAGATCCGGCAGATAGGGCAATTTCTTTATGAGAATAATACTGTCGTATATGCTCGGCTGGAGGAGAGCAGCAATCGCGTTGCTGATCAATACTGCGATCATTATTGGCACTATGTGTGTTATTTGTCCGGTCATCTCGAAGATAATGACGCTGACAGAGATCGTGTGAGTCACAGCGCCGGAGAAGGCAGCTGCACCTACTGTGGCATAACCTCCTGGAATATATTAATTATAAACACATAATATATCTATAACATGTAATACTAAGAGAGTCGGAAATATTCTATTTACCAGGAATGATTGGCGTTATGATGCCTCCGTACCGAACTCCGTTGGGGAACCACAGAGCCATCCCCTCGCCAACGGCACGTCCCAGGGCAGCCCCAATCTTGAAGACTGGAATGAAGATACCTGAGGGCACTGGGACTGTTGAGCTTATTATAGAAAATACGAACTGCAACATAAAAATAAATTGATTGGTACTGGTGATTGACATTTTGGTCATGTTGGAATTTAATGAAAAATATTAATACAAAAACATAAACTCACAGTGAAAAGGACAAATCCGAGAAGTCCAACAAACACGTCCGAGTAAGGTGTGGACCAGTGTTCAACGACGCTCATCTCCTCAACGCTGAGGTCAGTCTTGGTCCAAGTGAAATTGGTAAAGAGTCCATGAACTTGATCATGGGTGTTCAAGTCGCCGGCCATGAACTGTCCGAGTCCAAGAGGAAAAGACACGGAGGCGGCTAGCAGTGAAACGATTCCAGGGTAAAGAAAACGGCTGCAAAAAAAAAAACAATTGCCAGATTGACAAAACCACCCTACAATCCGATTCGATCAGACAATAAACGTCGACCAACTTTTTCTGAAGAAAGCTGTTCATGCTCTTGTTCTTTCTCATGAAAATAACGTATTGTCTGTGCAGCCAGACGTAGAAGGCGCCGCCTAGTCCGCTCCCGACTCCGATCAGAGCGAAGACGAAGAGCTCCTGAGGATCGAAAGGAAAGTCCATCGTGAAATTCGTGAGGAACATCGCGGTTAGTGTCTCCTCACGCTGGAACCAAATTGCCAATAGCCGAAACATCGTCGCTCCGCAAACGGCGGTGAAGAAACCCCTCCAGTAATTTCTCACGGCGAAGTAGACGGTGGTTACTTCTATGCTGAAGAGAACACCGCCAATCGGGGCAGCGAAGCACGAAGCCACTCCGACTGCGCAGGCCGCGGCCAACATCTCGCAGTTTCTCGATTCGTTCTCGTAGATACCTTGAAAGCTCGTGACGAGCTTGGACAGTAGTGTGGCGACTATGCTGGCGATATGGACGAAGGGACCTTCCTTGCCGAGAGGCAATCCTGATCCCAAGGTCGCCGTAAGGCCAATGACCTTCGCCACGAGCGTTCGGAAGGTCAAGTACTCCTTCAGCGCCACTCCTCGCAGTATCGTTTTCATCTCGGGAATCCCCGAGCCTATGCTCTGTGGCGCGACTATGTGAACGAAACCCGCACTAAAGAGGATCAGGCAGACCGGTAAGGAGACCCACGCGAGAAACTGGAGGGCCGGATGGGATGTTAGATCCTGATAGAGCCATATCCTGGCTGGTTAAAGAAAAATCATTCGTCAAATCGATTATTATTTTGGTGAGATAATCATTTTTACTAATAATTTTTTTTACTGACCGTTGTTGCACATTGAAATTCCGCGATCCATGGAGTAACTCAGTAGCGCCATAATGACGCCGAGAAGTGCGAGAAAGACCCAATCCTCGCCCAATCTCGCGCCGGTGTGTTTCCATGCGAATGCCAAAAGTGCTATGAGCTTCTTACATAGCGGACCTCGTCTCGATTTTCGTAGATCCTCGGCTCGCACCTTGTCGAATTTTCTTCTGGCTTTGTCGTGCGATTTTAATCTTCGAGCCTCTTCTTTAGCGTATTCACCCAGATCCTTCGTATACCGACCATACATCTAGCGGAAAATTCGACAAATTTAATGAAACATGAAAAAATCCAATATGATTCGCGTTAATTTAGTACATACAGAAGGATTATTTCGTGCAAAAATTTGTCGGGACAAGATGCAGAACAGACTTTGAATGATAACTAAACCAATGCAACACCGAATTCAAAATAGAAAGATTTACTTCGATACAGAGTTGCATAAAATTCTATCGTTTTTATAGATTCGTGAGTAACACGTTCGGCTATTTGTTCAGTTATTTTTTTGACGAATTGTCGTAAAGAATTTTGTCCTAAACGATCGACCAATCACATTTAGTAGGAGATTAACCCGTCGAAGCATGTTGGGTCGTGCTTTGACTCACCATTCTCGTCTTACTTTGCAACTAAATCACAATGATTTCTTGATAACAGTTAAAATTTTTTTTTTTTTGAATAAATTTCTACTTCAAATGGTTGATCGTTCGAAATGTTGATCCGTTAACGGCGATTTGTTGGACACTCGAGCGCAACCCTCGTATTATTCGCCCGGGCGAGAATCGCGATGCGGTGTAAGATAACGAGTCACGATGAAGCGAGCCAAAATATTTCAGGCATTTTACGGACTATTTATCAACTCGCTAACGATTCAGCGCGACGAGTTATTAATTTCCCTGTATCTTCCGAACTGTGCTAATAATTTGTTCGGGTCGCATTCCGAACCGGAATCTCGCTGAGCCCTACAAACGCGTTTAGGTGAAAATTATGTAAAGTATGAAAAGTATAAAAAGTATAAAAAGAACACGCGCTATCCATTGGCCGCATATCAAATGGTGGAGGGAGCCGACTGTGCTAAAGGTTTTCCTGTTACAAGCTGGGGGAGTGTCGGAAAACTGGCCCCTTTGTGATGTGAGATTTATGAAAAGTATGAAAATAATGCACAATCGGGTGACCCGCAGGTGGGGATAATTCGGTGCGTAGAAAGGTCCGACTGAAACGATTCTGAACAAACAAAGGAAGACAAGGTGCATCCAGCCGCGCAAGTGGAAACTGTTGAAGGTCTTTAACGTAACGACACTGGATTTTGAAGATTAATTGTCTTTTTATTGCCAATACAAACAATATTCCAACAGTGCCAATATTGATCGATCGTTAATGAATAGTTCATGAATAATTGTCAAACTATTCTTAATTAACGATTTTGAACCGTCTATCAACGATTGTTATAAAAAATTTTATTATGCATTGCTTTTCGCCGACAAGATGTTTAGTGCATGGCCCTATCTTCGAATTAATTCTTCGCAATCTAATAATTCCTCAACAGCTGACAATGAACATTAACTAAAAAATTAATTTTCATCCGATTATTCTCTTCTTCGCCTCGCTTCCCATTATTTTATTTATATTTTCATTTTTTTTTCCAGACTCTTCAAACCGTAATCCTCACTATTACAATAAGGAATCATGGTGCGGCTTACACTTACAACGTAGTCATCGTTGCAGACGAAGTAGCTCCTGTTAAGAAGGGAGGCCGGCATGAAATCGGGGATTCCCCTCGGCCCTTAATCGGTCTAGAGTCGCCTGTCGGTAAGGCAGCACAGCGCGCAGGGGATTCCCCGAACGAATTTCTTCAGCATGATTCTTCGAACGAATCCGCGTATCTCTTGTGTTCCGATTGCCGCGGGGAATTATAGTGACAGCAGTTCATCGCTCGGTTCATCGTCGATACTTGACAGTGTCGGTAAGGTAGAGATCTTTTTTCTTCTACGTGATTTAAATGTTTTCCCGAGTTTTTCGCGATAATTCTGATGCTTCAATAATGTTTCGGTATGCATTCGCGCACACGGTTTCACACGCGAGCCCGAACTGACCGCTGTCGTCGAATGATTCTAGACAGCTTCTATAACCCGGCCAGACCGTAGTTTCTTCTCTCTCACTGCGTCTTCGTGTGCCCACCAACGCCTTGACTAACGTTTGAATTTGTCGAAATTTGGCAACAGTCGGAAAATCAGAATATTTTTAGACCACTAGCTGACGACGGGAGTGAAAAGGGGGGAGGGATTTGCATCTTGGATGCGGAGAGCCTATTGTTTGTGCACCGGGATATGAGTTCCCCCCACCCCGCGAGCGATATCGACGAGCGTCGATGCACGCGTCGCGATAGCTCGATCTGTCGCGAGATCTAGCGCGATCCAATTTTTTTTTTTTTTATATCTACCGGCCGGATGACGGTGAAATCAATTGAACATGCGGAGAACAATATACTCGGCTACACGAAACTCGTAGTACAGGATGACTATTAATATAACAATGGCAAACATATCTTTTTTTAATGTTGAAAAAAATAAAAAATACAGTTTTCACTGGTTGGAATAAAAAAGTTACTGTCTTATTAATCACAAGGGTTTTGTCACTGGGGATAACTTATGATGTTTTTACATGTAGTCATTCGTTTATTTTGAGATTTTTTTTTTTTTCATTGCTTTTGTTTATTGTCTTGTGAACGTAAAACATTCGAAACTAACGGCCATCGCGTGTAGGCCACGCGCACTCTTGATGGACGAAAGCGTCGGGCAAACTATCCGACCTGAGACCTCGGTTTTGACTGGCTCTGGTGGCTCCGATACTCTTTGAATTTTGGCAGCGTTCGATCGGAACTTGCGATCCTATAACTCCTCAAGGAGGCATGCCGGATATAAATACTACGCGTCTACGAGACCCGACGAGTCAGGATGCACCGGATGCGACTATTGACTTAAATTTTACGTTGGAATTTAGCTCGTCCAAAAAAAAATAAAAAAAATTCAAGTATCAAAAATCCTATACAAAAAAAATTAGGGCATGAATAGTGGAAAATTAAGAATTTCTTCAATGTCGTTCATACGACACATGATGCGAACGCGAACTAGCATGAGACGATAAATTTTTCGGTGTCAGAGAGCAGGTCATTGAGTTTGACGTCAGTAACGACCACGTCCTACTGGGCAATCGGCCCCTAATCCAAATTTAGTAATTGGGCCTACACAATTAGCTATTTCTACTATTAATAGTCGACCAACCGCGAAAACAAAGTGTATATCAACACTCCAAAATCTTCCGAGCTCTGAGCCAGAAATACCATAATTTTCGATGAAATCGAAAGGAGTCATAAAAATTCACCGAAAATTATTAATAAATGCTCCGAATTTCCAAACACAAATCCAATGCAGAAAACCGATCTGACAATGACTTACGAACAACGCGAAACAACGAATCTGTCAGCCCAAATGTAAATTTTGTTTGTCATTGACAACGGTTTGTGCGTCGGAGCATCAATTTAAAAAAAAATAAAATTATTCCTGTACACGATTAGTAATTTTCTTCACGTTCCTTTAAACGCCAAAATAACAACCTTGTCTCATTTCTTGCAGGGGAAGCTGTTTTTTCAGAGATGAGGCAACGAGAGGTGTGAATATCTCGAGTGTTTCATCGCCGTGGTTGTACGAACAGGTTGGATTTGTGTGCATAAATGCAATCACGCCGTCACATGACGACTTTCCATGCAGGTCACGCATGGCTCATATGCATAACGAGTCTATAAAGCGCCCGTCGCTCGTCGCCACACTAGCGTTTGATCTCGCATAGGATGGCATCGGTAACAGAAGCGTTGAGTGCCACGCGATTTTCTTTTCAACGATTAAATAACAGCTAGCGCAACAATACTCACTATTCGCTGTAAGCCGTTGCTCAAATCATTCGCTATCTGGGATTAACATTCTAATCTGCGATGAGATAATGCAGCTCTAACTAGCAGAGTTTTTCCCGGACACAATGGCCTTTGAAGACGATCCGCGTATCTCATCGAGCAGTTAACTCGGAATGTTCCAAGCTGTTTTGAAAGTATGATTATTTCAAGTTTTTTTTTTTAAATCTGTTTTTTTTTTTCAACCAATTTTCGAAACGATCAATTAACGGTGTTTCAACCGGCTTACATACGATACCGATCGAAAAGTACCGGCATTGTCGTGATACCAATATAATCTCAAAGTATTCGCTTTGCAATGTAAATATTCGAAGATTTGGTATTGCCATGTAAATTACTGAAATTCGTCGATTTCCACGACCACCGGGACGAGCAGGTTCATTCGGACGCGCATATGCGCGTATGCAATTCAAGGTTGAGTGGCGAGGACGGGAAGGGAGGCCTCGGTTGGCACGCGGTCCACGCGCGAATAAGCTGTTGCGATCCGTTGACGTTTTCTTATTTTCATAAAACCTACTCAAACGAGTCACGGGACTCGGTCTGAGGTAGGAAAAAAAAAAATGAAAAATTCCATACGAGAGTCACGAGTGCCAAACACCTCGTGACTTCCAGACGTCAAAACCGGAATGAGAGATTCAACCGTGAAACGTTTTAATTTATTCGATGGAAATCGGTGGAAGAAAAAAAAAACAGAAAAAAAGCACAAAAACGAGAATGAAAAGACAGAAAATTACGATGGCGACAGCGATGATAGAGTATACAGACACGCATTGTTTTCTGGCAAGAGAACGATCGCGTCTCCGTCTGCGAGCAGTCTGCTCCGTTAGTTCACTCCTCGCACCCGCGCTCTATGCCCAATAGTTTTATTATAAATAGTACATGCGACGTTCATTGCCATTGTGGCACTCCCGCACCGGGGATGTTGCCAGTGCGTCGACGCCAAGTTTCTCGGACATCCACGACTTTTATTGTACGATTTATTGCGACATTCTCTCTATTTTTTTAAAAATTATTTTCAATCCAAGGCATTCGATGCTCATGCAGTTTATTTTCTCAATGATTCTTCTTTTGCGAAGCGTAAATCTTACGATCGTGTTTATGTAGTCGAAGGGATCGAACTCTGGCGGTTCCTCTTCGGCATTCGGCGGAGGACAAGGGTAGAACGCTTGCGAGGGTCTGGCGAAGAAAAACAATGCTCAAGATAGTTCAATATTGAAAGGCTGTTGGATTTAATTTTTTTTTTTTCTAAATTTAATCATTCGATTGATAAATCTACCTGTGAGGACGGGTCTTGCCCTTTTCGCGTAATTTCGCCATTAGCCCGGTAAATTCTTCCCACTCTTTGTCGACCTCCTCCTCGCTACCCTCCGGATGATGGTGGAGGAGACTGTCCTCAAAGAGTTCCTTCTTTCCGCTCTGACTCGTCATTTTTTTTTTTTTTTCCAATTATTTTTTCACCGTCGAAAACGACACAGAAACGCACTTTTTGTTGAGAGTTCAGATTCAATTTTTCGATGGACAGTTTCACAACGGGCGCGATACTAGACGATCCACGAATGGGAACCCATCTTTGCCCTTTTCGCTACGCAGGACTTCACCCCTACTCTCGGGATGTTTTTTTAACGAGATTAGTTTTATCACCGTCGAGTCACCAATCGCGATTTTTCAAACTTTCACCGTAAGGAGCAGATCGAATTTTTGTGATGCGTCGGTGAAATAGAAAAAATTGAGACACGCCATTGTCAATGGAAGCAGTGAGTCACACTGAGGCGAACATCGAGCTTGGCGTACAGCAGAACCAGACTACGTTCGCTGCACGGGGACAGGCATCAGTGTGTCTTCAATTTATAAACTCATTAGGCCCTCGGCACTATCACGGTACTCACTCGGACACGGCAATTTTACTCGCGATACACGAACTATTTTAAAATTGTTTCTTCACAGACGAGCTTCGTATCGGTGACCAAAACGCTGATCGCTCTTAGCTTCACTTTCATATTCATTTTAAAAAAATGTGAACGAAAAATTCAAATATCTGTGTCAATGGAAAAAGCCCACATTTTTCGAACGAAAAAGCTACGGAAGAAATCATGTAATTTTCGGTCGAATTATAGGGATTTAAAATTTTTATTTTATCGTCGGTCGATGGGAAATGGTTTCAAGGGAAATGATCGAACTGTGAGAAAATTCCATTCAATAATTAGTCGTAGCTCGCATTCGATGGAAATTAGAAATAAGAATGAATCTCAGTAGGTATTATTAGGCTCTAAATTGGTTTTCATTTTTAAAGTGGCTGACGAGAGAGTGCAACAATTTTATTTTTATTTAATGCTTTTTTTACAAGAAAGGGCACATTGAAATTACAAGATAGAATTTATCGTTCAGACTGTACGAAGCTGTTCCATAATGGGCCACTTCCCTCCCGAGAGTCCGGTGAGCAGTCATAGCTGCTCTCGTAGTGGTTGTAGTAGTAGTAACGGTATAGGAGGGCTCGTAGGAAGCTGACTTCAAAGTCACGAGTTATCATTGATCAAAATTACCACGCAATTTGACACGTCTTACGGGCTGCCCCTTTGGACCTGCGATGGACGGTAGAGAGGGAGCAGCTGGACGGTCAAATTAGCTTTTCGCGTAGTACCGAAGGCACTTCCGTCTTCGTCGTGGGATCATTTTCCCTCCCGACGATTATCGTCGGAAGAACAAATTTTTACGAATTAAAATGCAAAATTTTCCCTACGACCGATCGAATGAAATTTTATGCAATTAAAATTAAAATAAAAAAAAAAAGATTTCTCACAAGGTAGATTAAAAGAAAAAGGTCAGCAGTCGATGTACGTACCTTGATCGCGGAAAAAAATTACGTTAACGATGAAAGAAAATCATAAGCCGGCTATAATTGTTCGGAACCGATGGCAGAAAGGAACTGAGACTTGATTTTTCTGATCATCCATTAGGCCGAAAGAAGATATATTTTCACCCTGTTCACGTGGTGTCGTTACGGCAAATTTACTCACCTATTTGCACCGGGACAATGCGACCGCCACAGAATTTTTTCTTTACTAATCGAACCTCGATACACAGAGATAACAAATAGCGGAGCGTTGGGTCGGCTTTAATCAAAAAGGGTGGCTGTTTGGTCTTGGCAAATTTTTCTCGAGCTCCATGACGCACTCGCTCGACAATCCCAAATGCGAATGCAGGAGTCAACAAATAACTATCCAACAAACAACATAGTCTCACAACGAAAATGAAAACATTATTTCAGAAATATTATTTTATCATTTTACTTGAGGAGGGAAGTAATATAAAGGGGTCGGTGATATGTGCTTCTGTGCTGGTGATGACTGATGACTCAGCGTGCAATTTATATTCTTGTCTCAAGTGAAGATTAAATTAATTCTAGGAATGAATGGCGTGAAGTAAATGTACGGGAGAAAGAAATTTGAATAACTTCACTCGATTAACGTCGTTAATCATATAATCGATTCTAATGACTAATTCTAATCATCAAGACAGCATACATGCGCCACTTGAATATCTGAATGAAAATTATGACAAAAGTATTCTTCATTTTTTTGTGTGTATGATGTATCGAATTCAACGTACTTTTACGAAGATATATTAACGGGCCATATATCAATGTCCATGAAATATTTTTTATAATTTCCGCACACGTTCGTATTTGAAAATTACCGTTTGCGTTTGATCGGTAACCCTGAAACGTATCCGGACCGATATTTCAAATATAAAAAACATATATATATATATACATATATCGACATATATTAATGTGGTACTTCTTTCGAGAAAAGAATATTAATGGAGCGTACATTAATATTCAAAGAATTGTATTAACTTGTATTAAAAATTGTCGTACATTAATAATAGCCCCGAGCCATATGTGGGTATAATTCTACATAATTCTAATGCGAAAGAAAAATTAAAATAGAGAAAAAAAAAAAAACCAATCTTATTCACGGCCTTGGGAAATTGTACACTCTCAAAATTCTAGACACGACAATTAACATTTCGACTTGAATCTTCCTGATCGATCGGACGTCGTTAAATTTAACAGGGGGTTTTGGCCTTCTGGCTTCCGCGAGTAAAACGAGTACTCTTCATTTCCTCGAAGTTAACGCGCGTCATATTCGGAGTTGGTTTTTACCTGTATTAATAGCTTACGAAAAATGATAAATTATACCTTGAATTTTTTTTTCTTTTTTAGATGTCCCGATTGGATTTGAGCCTGGAATACTTACACGGATGTCCTATGGGTTCCATGACCCTTCTTCTCTCCTCCTGCCTCGTTCTTCTTTTATTACTTGGTAAGTATTACACGACAGTGAATTACTTAATGCGAGTCTCACATGGGGTTCACAAGAGCAATGAATTACCATCCTCGTGATGCATCGGTTGCGGTCTGATGGCATTTTGGACAGGTCGTTTTTTCAATTAAGCTTCCTTCCTCTTTAACCACCGATTTCGTCTTTCTTTATTGACAAATAAGTTATCCCTTTGCGTGCCGACCGAGCGTCCGGCGGTAATAAAAAAAAAAACGTCATCTTTTAATCGAAAGCTCAACACTTGTGAAAAATTTCATTCCTCTTTTCGTTCGATCGAAAAATAAAAAAATAAAAACCCAGACGCTCGCGTTATCGGAAAAAATAAGTCGGTTGACGATAAGAGGCAAACGGTTCTCGAACAAATACACAATTAATGTCGAGCATGTGATATAAACTCTGGCGAAAACATCGGCGGACGGTTCGAGAATTGATCGATAACATTTTGAACCCACACACGTAGGTGGGGTCGAGTAGTCCTCGATTTTTTTTTGAAGTCCCGAAAATTTCGTAACAAACTCGATAAGACATTCGGTTATGCAAACTGGTCGAGAATGTTTTTACGTTACAAATTTTTTTTAATTTGTGAATGAAAAAAAAGCGACGGAAAGAAAAGATATTCAGCAGAAATCGGATGGAGTCGCATTGCGCGATGGCGAGGCGGTCCGGTTCTCAAATCGTGTTACTACTATAATTTAATACCGTGTGGGGTACAGTGCAATCTTTCTGCGATACCGAAAGAGGGATTCGCCAACGATGCAGGAGGTTTTTTCGCGCTGAAGTCTACGTACGCGTTCAGTTACATTTAATAACGATAACACTTTACTTTTTCCTCGTCGGGCGAGTCATAATATTATTAATTAGACGTAGCTGCGAGGGACTGATAAAAAAGGGGTTGGTCGTCGAACTCTTCATTTTTCACAGCAGAATTAAAATCAATGATTGCTTATTCGTGTGAATTATAAAGTTCGTTGGCTCATGAGACTGAGCGATCTGGTAGTCCAATATAATCTTTGGAGTAGTATGTTCAACAAAAAATGTCCTCTTTATTTCAAGATTCCGATGAATTTTTGCTCGCTGACCAATTATTCAGGCGTGTATTTAATTCTTATGCAAATATTTTTTACAGGAAATTGCTCGCTGACTCGACGACTACAACTCCAATAAAAAGCCTGATCGCTCTCCCACTCGGAATACCGCTCGACCTTGCACCGAGTAATCTCAGCCAAATAGTACTTCCAGTTCACACAGACCGGAACCGGCGAGGAGTGGAAACGCTCGCATGTTATTTATCAACAAGCTCGTAATCTCCCATGCAAACGAGATGTCTAAACATGGTTATGGGTTAAGATTAAACTATTAATTTTACGATCGCACGAGACAGTGCGTCTGCTCGAAGTGCGTTAACGTGTTTCATAAGATATTTAACGAAAAACAAGAACGAAAAGCATGCGAGACTGCGATTGCACTCGTCGTTTTTTTTTTTGCACGAGAAGCGTTCGACTTCATTGACGCTAATGAGAAGCGCTCGGCACGCGCGAATTACTAACTCAAACGGCGCTTGGAGCTCAGTAACATTTTTCTTGTACATAAAACCGTAGTTAACTTGTCGACGGTTATGTAGAAATTGTCGCATAGAAAAAAAATTTTGAAACGAGCTGCCGTCGAGACACCGCCTGTGTTCGGACGAATATTTCGAGCGTGGTATTTGTCTGTTTACATTAAACTACACATAGATGTGTATACATATTCGTATGTGAAATGACGATCACGAGAGAATAATGTACAACGTAACGCAAATGAGATTTGACGAGGAACACAAGGTCGTCCTCTTAGCCTCGGCGATCGGTATCGCATCCGTTGCGTCATCGTAATGCTGTTTCCCAAGTGGAGCGGCTGCAAGCTTGTTCGGGATCACAACAAAACCGCGTCTCGATAATTTACCGATGCGTGACAACACCACGCGTCCATCCTTCCTCATCGAATTATTGAATTATTACGAGGAAACTCGATCTTCGAGAAGCGCTCGTGCATCGATGCAGCGAGCGAGTCTCGTTCTCCAGACCTGTTGATCCAAATATCGCTACGGGAGGGAAGGAACATTGAAATAAAAAAAGTTGAAGATTTTATTCAGTGTATGAGAATCCTATTGGTCGCGGATGAAAATTCTTTTCTTGCAAAAATGTTCTCTCAGGCTTTCTTAGCGTGGAAAAGAAAAAATCGAAAAATCGACATCGTCGACCGAGCTTTTTTTTCCAAGAGTGTTCTGAAAGAATGACTAATAACATTTCCTACATGTTTACTGAGTCACGATCATTTATTCTTTTTAATCAATTTCATGGGTTCGACGCCTAGCTCTTGGGCCACGTCGATACAAGAGTTTATTTGATTAACGTGATACGATATGCCGCCATTTTGGTCCACGGTCTTCATCGAAGCTCTTTCAGGGTCTCCGGCCACGCAGACGCCTTTGTCCCCGGTGGCGGGGAGATTTCGCAGCTGTTCAACGAGATGATTCAACCGTTCCTCGGCTCCGGTTCCGAAAGCTTCCGGATTGATCGCCATGAAGCATTGTCCGAGATTGGCGATCGCGTTTCCGGACTTCCACGATCTTATGTTGGGACCGTAGTTGCCGCCGCTCAGTACTCCGCAGAGAATCTCTACCATGAGAGCCAATCCGTAACCTTTGTAGCCGGAGTTTTCTTCGGCGCCACCTAGCGGCATCAGCTGACAGGTTTGCAAAGCTTCCGTGGAATTGGTCGTGGGTTTGCCGTCTTGTCCGAGGGCCCAACCGTTCGGTATGTCTTGCTCCTTCCTGATGGCTAGTTCGATTTTCCCGAGAGCCACCGCGGTCGTCGCCATGTCGAGAACGAAGTCATTGGACGAATTTTCGGCGGCCATTCCGAGAGAGAGCGGATTCGTTCCCAGACCAGCGGCTCTGCTTCGCGTCGGCGCCATGAGAGGGCTCGTGTTCGTGCAACTGAATCCAATGAGTCCCCTCTCTATAGCCATTAGCGTGTAGTAACCACAAATTCCATAGTGATTCGAGCCACGCGCTGTAACCATTCCAATACCAAAACTTTCGGCCTTTTTCATCGCCAATTCCATGCAGTATTTTCCTACGACCTGACCCAAGCTGTTTTTACCGTCCACCAGGGCTATGGCCTATAAAAAAATAAGTTTTTTTTGTTTTCCGTCACCGGTCACTGCTCATTGTTTATTCAACGCGGAGAAACTGGAGGAATTTGTAAACTTCTTTCGAGCTTATCTGCCAAAGTCGCTGTATATTCTCGATAAGAAATATTACACTTTGCGCCTTACTCGTGTGTTCCGAAAGACTTTTATTCGATTTTCTTGATCGGGAATTAGCTTCCTTTTGCTTTTTTTTTTATCTGGTAGTCGCAATAAAAAGAGAAGGGTCGAAATGTGTTGAAACTTTTTTCTGAGTCATCGATACCGAGAGATTCTTCCGCCCAGCTGGCTGGGCGTGTATTGAGACACTTGCGCAATAGCGAAAACAAATCGTATTAATCAAGTGCGACGGCATAGCCGCATATATTATCGAGGCATCGGTCATTAATACCGCGAAGGACGCTTGTGTGGCGGTTATTAATCAAATAGGAGTCTGCAACGTTTTATAGCTTCTTACAATCGTTACCAATAGCCTTCGATTCACGACAAGTAAGAACAGTACTTTTTTTTTCTATCGATGTCTCCGTCACGTCAAACTATCATTATCAATTTTGAGTAATTTTCTATAAATCTTTCAATCAATATAAAAATACGAGTCTACTATAATAAAATTTTCTTTTATTTATTTTTGAAATGACTCTCGTCGATTTTCCAATAAATTCGTCAAATCCTCTTTTTATCAATTTTTCAAAGCCGTCATTATTTTTTCTGAATTTTTTATGATTAAAAAAAAAAAATAACCTCCATTATTTTTTTCAACAGTGCCAGAATTTCGACTTTCGAATTTCCATCCGATTTTGAACCTCCAAATAAAAAACAAGTATTGACGAAATAAAACATCGAAATCACACCTGAAAGTCAGTGACGATTTCAGGTTTTCCAGCCGGATCCGTGGTCCTGCATTTGATGTCGTTGACGTACATCTGCATCCGATTCATTCCATGACTGAAGTGACCCCGGTAGTCGGCGGTCATTAAATGATGAGCAACGGTAATGGCGTCCTCTTGGGTAGTGCCTGCTCGTCTCATACAGTCGGCGATGAACCTCACGACCTCGTCCTTCGGCGCGACGAGGTCATCGACCTTGGTCACGTGACACGAGCTTTTCTCACCCTCCGCAGCCATTGAATTTTTTCCAAATTTCCTCGAAGCTCTGAATATCGGTAAAATGATATTGGCCGAACAGTCGATTCGTCCACAGTTTATCGGCACGACACTGACTCTCGAACTGAGAATTTTTCTCAGCGACCCGACACTCTTTAATATCGTCATTTTTGTTTTTCAGCTCACGCAGACTTTATCTGTGCTCTCAATGCGGCTATCAACGCGAGATAAATAACGCACGCGGGTTTCTGCGCACTTTCTTACGGACAACACTCCGAGATGTACGGAAGAAAATGGTCGCCACGGAGTTTTGTGACGAACGTTATCAATCGCCGTGCGTATGGAAAGAAGACGATGGAGAAGGGAATCGTCGAGGCTAACGCTGTACACCGTTCAATGGCATGCGAGCCGAGAACCACACAACGACTCGCCTGCTTTCGCCTCTTCGACCCGAGGTATTACAGAACGGGAAAGTTTCACGGGTCGACATTATCGACCGAGCGATTCGACGGGCAAGAAGATCATTCATTTTCATAATAGGAAGAAAATAATCGAGAGCCGAATAGCCTCGAAACGCTCGGAGCCGTTAATCAGCGATATGGTGATAACGAACGCGTTGCGTCACAGTTCGAGGCTGTTACTTTGTCATAGATCCGTACGAGAGAGACTTTGATATTAAAGCATGTGTACCGACGAGATTCACACCTGTAGAGCAACGCGCGAACAAGTTCGAGCTCCTCGACCGATCAATTAACGAGTCGCCGATGTGAGCTCAGAATATGCGATAAGCGGGGCCATGCGTTTATTCGCTAATTATCGATGCAAAATCATCGTTTAAATATCTACCTTTTGCAATGGAAAATCGCGTTTCTACGTTACTCGATCCAGACGGATGACTCGTCGGTAGATTTTTTTTTTTTACGACTCGTCGGTGAATAATTTTTTTTTTTTTTTCCGGGAGGAGGTGAATAGTTTTTGGATTAGGAAAGACTCGAGGGAACGCAGAGTCGTGGAACTGAGATCGAGGTGAAAAAAAGAGGGCGGGACGAAGCTCGAGTCTGCTCCAAACGATCGCGTAATTGGCAGTCTCGACTTCGGCTCCCACGTTTACTCAGCGAGACTTATCTTTCCTGTAGATTTAAAAATTGTTCTTTTTTTTTTCCTTTTTTAGTTCTCGCAATGTTTGACCACTTCTGAACGGTTCGAAGATATCACGTGTCCAACCTCGTGAAAATTAACTTATCAATTTCCTCGATTTGTTCGGTGTATATTGAGCTTTTGATTAAATTATCGAAGTCAATTTTTGCGTCGTGATCGCTTCCGAGGTCGTTGAACCTCCGCTCGTGCTTTTCAACGGTCAGAAAAATTAGAGAAAAAAAAACGGGGAAGAAATGGCGAGGAAACGAACTGCACCATCGCCTTCACGATCTGCCCACGACTAGAGTACAGCCGAGACACGACACTCTCTCTATTCGCAACCGCGCTCTCCGCGGCTATAAATAAAAAATGAAAATAAGCTTAGCCACCCGGATGGCCTTTGATGTTGACCGCTTATTCGATTTGTGGTTTATTAGTCTACCCGTGAGCTTTTCCAATCGATGTACATGCGATCATAAAAGCTATTAAAAAATTATTAAAAAAATTATCCCGGTCAATACAAATATGCGAATTTCATTTCCGACTTTCTTTTCGTTCTCAATCGTTGACACCAACGTTCAGTTTATTTGAATCATTTGTTCGCTTAGTTTGTTATTAGTAAAGTGACCGAGAAAAATCGTTAGCCAAATCTCTTCCGCACACTGGGTTAATAAATCGATATAAAATCGGTCGGTGATGTTCGATGACTTACCAAGGTATTTTGGTATCCAAGACCGTACTCTTGATCCTCCTTCATGCCGGTTCGCGCCATCTTTGACTCTGCACTCAACTGCAGAAAGCTGCAAATCGTTGCACCTCGATAAATCGCGGCGAATTTAAATTTCTACCGAATTCAAAATGTAAACTAACGAACGTAATTTTTTTTTTCAAAATTACAACAACAAAAAAATGGTTCCAGCAATATCAATACGTTGTGTAAACGTTTGTCTCGACGAATGTGAATTTCTTCGTTAAATACATTAGTCGATCGAATCGGAGCACTATCTGCGCTGACCCCGTCGACACTTCACTTTATTTACGCGTATTTTTGTTTTGTGATTCAATCGGCTTGCCTAGCCACAATCCTGTCTTATACTGGAATGTATTTGTGTAACTACGCTTACTGTCTTCAAGCACGAATAATATTTACCAATTAATTTCGAGGGAATTCTGTCGTCGGCTTTCAAGTACCTATGCGCGTAGATATAATTATTATTTTTTTTTTTCGATGATGCGAACATCGAACGAAATTATAAAAATGTGATTTATCGACGGTAGGGTAATAATTTAATAGAAAATATTTTTACGAATCCGGATTTTTTTGTCAATTTTATAAAAAAAATAAGGAAGATATTGCGACGAGTGAAATGGAATAATTATAGCTTTGAGTTAAATTGGAGCATCGTTGAAGTTCTCTCGGATGCGTCTCTCGCGAGTATATTCTGTCATTCAATTATCTCGTTGCTGATAAAATCCCTCTTGCCGGACGTGATTTCCCGAGAAACATTTATACCGATTGCTATCGCGTCCAATTTTCTCAATATTGTTGGATTTCCGCGCGAGATTTTTTTTTTTTTTTGCGAAAATAAAAATACTAATAATTCACTCTCATCGGGCAGTTGATCACAATAATTTTTGCTTTTTAATTGTATTTTCTTTAGTTCTTAATTTTTGAAAAAGATTTTTTATTTAACGACGCGTGCTCGAGGATGGACATTGTAAGAAAAAAAAAAGTGATCGCTTAATACGCTAAACGGAGTTTGTTTGATGAAAATAAAATTCGAACGACGCGTGCGGAGACGCCGTTCGACGACGCGTGACGACGACGTCTGTCCGGCGGGACGGTCGTGACTCGACTGATAGGTGTACCACGAATAAAGTTCCGTGATTTCTTGCGGTTTGTTGGAATATCGAAAAGGTCTGACTCGTTGGCTTCTTCGAGCACACACGTTGTTCTCGTAGACGGCGGGGGATCGCGGCGCGATCCTCGCCTCTTCGGGGACTTCCGACCGGCTTTTTCGTCCCTCCCACCACTCGGAACCTTCGCGAGACATTTATCACTCGACTCGTATTTTTTTTTTTTTTTTCCTCGACGATTATCCGATCGCAGAACAGCTTTCGCTCAATTTTCAGATCAGTATCGAACCGTGAAAGAGGTAAACGACCTTGTTGGCTATCACTTATCGATGCCCAAGATTACTGATTGCTTTATCTTCCGGTCATTAACTCAAATAGAAGATGATCGGTAGATGGATCGACAGATGAAAGATTCGATTCAAGATGGAGCAAACCGAATGAATCGTCGTTATGATCGACAAACGCTTTGTTATAATTATTATTATATATTTTTTTAATGGCAATATACTCCACAACTTGGCGTGTGTGCTTCGATGCGATCAAGGCTACCATTATTGAGAAATTTTCAGTGACACCGATCGAGGCGGAGCCTCGTTCGAATCGCGAGGCATCGCAAGACTGTGTAACATTATCGCGTCTCGCATGCCATACACGTGGGAGATATATTTTCTTGAAAAAAAAAAATTACTATCCTGCCGTGGCACGATTGCGCACTGCTAGACCAATCGATTCCCGTGAATCTTCACGCTGATTAGATAATGTGGGGTTCACGGGGGTCGAGTCTGAATTGCTAATAGCGCCGATTAGATAGAGTTAAATAACTAATTTACTCGAAACAATGAAAAATCATTAAAACAAAATTGTATGTACGCGCGTGTCGAGGAAGGCAATTGACACATACGAAGATTACAAACAGGGTATCATATATTAAATATTAATTCGTACACAATACACAACTGGTGCAAGCATTCGCAACAATCAAGAGTGACAATGCTCGTCGGAGATACGCATAAAACATTTCTAATTCTTTTTTTTTTGCCTCTGCGACATTCCAATGTTGGCCCCTGAAACCTCAAATCCTGTTGTTTTTTCGTTCACAAATGACTCTACCATAACGTGCACAATGATTATACGATGACAATATCAATTGAAATATTATCTATACCATATTAAAAGTACAAAGAGGCAAAGCAAGAAAAAGAATCGTTACACCCGTTTCAAATGTGCTCCCATTACAGCTCCGATGTCTAAATCTAAATGGTTTTATTAATTTTTTTTTCGACGCTGTCGTTTAGTATAGATTAAGGCCATATTTAAGTTGTGCTGGGTTCGCGCACCCGTTACGTTTTATCCTTTTGTTGCGTTTTTCTTCACATACTGAAATCCTCTGAACTATTCACCTTGGCTGGAAGAGATATTGGTATCTTGGGTCCATGTATTCGATAGACTTTGCGGTAATAGTGTTGTGTTATCGGCTTCCACCCTCAACAGGCTTGTTATCGCTGCTACCTGAGCTTGGCAGGACCGAAGCTACGGACAGAAGGAATAATTTTTTTGAAAATATCCGTTGAACAAATTTTTCAAGTCATAAAATAAATTAATGTAGACATGCGAACTAGGCGAAATTCTTTTTAACATTTCTTTCGATATCAGAGCTCTCTATAATAGCGTAGTAGGATAGCAAAGAGTTACCGATAATGATGATGAGTATAACAACGCATATGATGCCAATGATTATCATCATTTTAAGATTCTTCCACCAGTATTTTCGCTTCAGTTTGCCGGCCTGTTGCTCGAACTGTGCGGCACCCTGTTGTAAAGCATCCGCTCTGTTGTCCAATTCGGATAGCTTCTGATCTCGCTCCAACACTTTTTCTACGTTCACTTTCATGATTCCCACAACTTCGTCCACCTTGGCCTGAGTCTGTTGAAGCTTCTTTGTAGAAACGGCTTGCTGCGGAGTTCTGGGTCCTCCCAAATCTCCGTCTCCTGAATATCCACCACCGTCCATTTTGCTGAAAACAAGCCGTATGGCAGATTTAATTAAATGGCGCCCAATAAGATCTTAGCAGAGTGACTATGTTGCTTCGTTAAATATCCTGCTCTCGACTCTCTTGTCTTATGTACTACTACAATATCCGCATTGTCAAATTTATGTTTTTAACATTATCGAAACTTCGTTGCTTAACGTCAAATAAAAAATAGCTTTGACGGGTTCTATCTGTTGGATCGGAGTGCCGCTATACATACGAAACCGAACCCGTCTAGGTACACGCCCATAACCTCCAAAGGAAATGTGTTTTGACTTCATCTGCTAAAACGCACCTGCGCACCAGTGTTGTTTGCAAACGGTTTAAACAAATGAAAAATTCTCAATCGTAGTTTTCAGCAATTTGGTTAAAAAAACACGGACAGACGCACCTTTTCTGCGAAGGATATTTGACGTTTATCAGTTTACTTTTGACGTTTCACGAATGAGAATTTCCGCGAAAAGGACAGCGGTGGCAGCAGTGATCGAAAGGAAAAAAACAGTGCACTCAGCGAAAGACGTAATCGTCCGTATAACTAAGGTTTTTTCGTGGAGCAATTCGAATATACTTACGCAAACAAGTGGTCTTTTTAAACTTGCAAAGAAAAGTCTTGAAAGCGTTTTTTGCTGCGTACACACAAATGATAGTGAACTTCGGTAAGTTACGTTGAGAAATTGAGCTCACGCACGATATAACGGGTTGCAAAGATGGCCGATAATATAGAGGGGGATAATGACGTCATGTTTAACATGAAATAATGTTTACCGTGAGTTTGAGAGAGAAAGAAATTATAGGTCTCGTCGTCAATGGCATTTGTCTATAGATATATGCGTGTGAATAGGAAGGAATTATGCATTCCGATGCCTGTCACGCAACGCGACGTCATGGAAACCTGCTCCATCTGCATCTCGTAGGATTTTAGTGCGAGGAAAGTAAAAGCGGGTTTTCCCTACTCTCGATTCTTAGGAAAATTAAATGTTTGTTTAATAAAAAATGTTCTTAATTCAGTAATTCATTGACAGTATTATCCATTGCTTTGGTTGAAAATCGATCCCAAAGTCAGATCAAAATCGATCGGACGGTCGGTAAGTTACCCCGGTTCCGTCTTCCAACAGCATGTCGGTAACGGAGGCATCCACAATGTTCTCACTCAATATCGATTGAAATGTGTTGAGTGACCAAATTTCAATCCTGGGTTAGATTATTGAGTAATGAACTCCAGAAAATTTGTCATATACACGGTCATAAGCCACAGATCGAATCGCGTTACGAAGATTGTTAAATCTTCAACAAAACATTAAAGAACTCGCACTGCGAAAAATATTCCAACACATTACGAAACTATGATAAAAAAATTACATCACATGCAACGTACCATACAAAACAATGAAAGTGGACCAATACGTTGCGAACAGAAGTAGTTCGATCGTCAAACAAGAAAATAAATAACGTAGCTGATACAGCAACAAAAAAAAAATTAAATAGTAGTTCTGAGTGTACTAAAAAACACGACTTACAAGTTGCGCCTCCCATTCGAATTCTTTTCGTTCTCGACGCAGCCACAAATCCGCTCCTCATCGCGTCACCGACGTTTACGAGAAACAAAATCAGATATTCCACGAATCGAGTCGCAGAACAATTTCGGAAGCGACGATACGCGTCCCAGTGTACAAATAAATATCGCTCGGAAGTCTCGCTTCGAGTCCTCCCGAGTGCCAGTCGATACGGCGGGGTTGATTTTCTGCTATTGCGAGGGTGAGGAAACGTCGTTGGGTCCACCCCTTGTCCGAGTAAGAATTTTCGTGGCGGCGCGGTCGCGCGCATGCGCCGACGGGCGGAGCCGTATTATTGACTGAGGGCTACGCGTCTGCGCACTGTGTCGCTGTGTTATACATCGAGCCGCAGGATAACCGCTTCGCATCGAGAGATCGCGCGTCTCTCGATAGTTCACGCGTCCGCCGATCGAAAGCGACGGAGACTCCGAGAAATAAAAGAAAAATCACCATCCCCTTTCTCAAACAATACGCGTGAAATCGTCGTCTCGGAAACTTCCCATTATTCTCCGAACATTCTAATTGTCATTACGACCGAAATAAACGAGAAACTTTCGGGAAAGCGAGCTATCGAAGTGTGAATATCGATAGATCGAGGA
This sequence comes from Listrodromus nycthemerus, assembly GCA_963978505.1. Taxonomy (NCBI): domain Eukaryota; kingdom Metazoa; phylum Arthropoda; class Insecta; order Hymenoptera; family Ichneumonidae; genus Listrodromus; species Listrodromus nycthemerus. Next base: position 802,668 of record OZ021686.1, on the reverse strand, counting down.
GCGCTGCGCCGTGCGCCGTGCGATTATCTCGCTTCTCGAGTCCCCGAGCCTGGCCTCCCTCTCGGCTTGTCTTCGTTCCTCAAAATTTATCAATACCCGTGCGCGATAGACGAGCCGAGTCAGCCGCGGCGGGACCAGTTCTAGTCCACCTCAACATTCACCCCTGAACGTTCGCGTATCACGTTGACATTCTCCAAGGACCCGAACGAACCGAGTGTTCAGAGAAACGCGCTTTTGGGGTTAAAAAAAAAAAAACAAACAAAAAACCCGAGAAAATCAGAGAAAATTTCACGTGATCAAGAGAGAAGCCCGAGGCACCGACAGCGACGAATATGTAAGTACAAAGCGAACAAAATTACTCCCGAGTCAGCTCGTAGGTGGTTCAGTCGATTTTTTTTGCCCCCCTCCGCAAGGTCAACTCCCTGGACAGAGTTGGTTGAATTTTCGATATGTGTTTTTTGTACTTTACTTTTTGTTTTTTTTTTTTTGTTTTTTATATCGTAAGTTAAGTCTTATATCGTAAGTAATAAATGCTCGTCGGCTCAGTCGGGTCTCGTTGATTTTGTGAAAGCTCGATTCACGTCCATTGAGGAAAATCTTACGAGGCCCTTCGCGAGCCGCCCCACTGCGCCGCCCCTCTGCCTCGACACAACGTTCACCTATTTCACCCCACGAAATCATACGACTCGCTCCTCGTTGCAATTTATTTATTTTTTTCATTGACACCATTTAATTTTTAATATTTTTTTTTCTTTTTTAGGTACGAATTTATTTATTTTTTTCTCCGGACGATTCAGCGAGACTGAGAGTCGACTCGCAACGGCACCGTTCCCCATTTCGCGAATCGATGAATCGCTTCTCACCCGTTCGCCTCTCGCTCCTCTCGACTCGTGTCTCTCGCACGCCAAAATGCATCTTCGCGGTGACGGAAAAAATCACTCACTCCGCCATCGTCCGCGGCTTTTGTCCGGGAATTAACGGGGCGTTTCGCAATTTATGCCGGAATAATATTAATTGGACGGTGGAGTTCCCGTCGAGTCTCAATCGACCGAAGGTAAATTGGGGGTGAATCGATGCGAAATAAGGTGAGAGAATTGTCGAGAGCAAAATTAAGAGTCTTCTCAGCCACGGGAGTGTCGAAAATATTCGACCAGATGTATTAAAAAATATTTTTCACTACGACGAGGTTTTTCGGTGGAAAAAAAAAATGGGTCAACGTTGATGTATGTATTTTTTTATTTTTTTTTATTTTTTAAAAAATTTTTTTTTTGCTTTTATTTGGCCTGTAAGAAACATTTTAAGACGCAATTCCGAGACCTTTTGTCGTCAATCGATTCACGTCCACATACGTACCAACATTTCTCCTCCCTCTCTTTCCCCACTCCGTCCCACTCCGACGGTTTTCCTATCACCGCGAACAATTTCCAATAGAGTGCAGCTGTCCGTTGCATTTTCCGGCATAGCATTCCCTCGCTATTTTCACACCCGACCGAACGAGAATAACGCGTGAACATTTTTTTTTTTTTTTTTTTTTTTCATTTTTTATTTTTTTTTTTTTTCTTATTTTTCATTTTTTTTTTTTTTTTTTTTTTTCAATCTAAAAAAAATCCGCGTCGGAGCAACAATCGTAGGAGATAGAAAAAAAAAATATGTATTTTTTTAATCTTCGCTGAAAAGATGATTCCGACTGATATCACATTTATGCCATTCTATTTTTAGATAATCAATGAGTTCGCTACTGCAAACCCGGTGGACATTATTCCGTCACCTTTCGTCCAGTGAAATATTTATTTTTCCACCGGGACATGACTCGTCGCGCCATTTCACGCGAAAACTTTTCTCTAAATCAATTAACAAACCACGCAGAACTTTGGAGGATCAATAATCTCGGTCGATTATGTAACGGGTATTCATTGCGTAACTCACGAGGTAAACCTCAACTTTTCAGCCCTCACGTTGTCATCTTCAATGTTTCTGTTGGTTTTCACCTGTTCGACGGAGAAAAATCCTTTTGAGGCTCGTTCACGTGTTCAAAAAAAAGTTGTCGCGCAGTTCGTTACGTTCCAAACTAAATAGTTCGGACTGGATCCGAACCAATTGGATAATAAATTATTACATCATTATTCAGTAACGACGCAATAATTGTTTCTCCTAAAATTCGAATATTTTATTGAACAATATAATATTATACATATTAATATTAATAGTAATATTGATATTATATTTTTTATGATTTAATATTAATATTATATTTTTATATTAATATTAATATTATATTTTTATATTAATATTAATATTATACTTTTATATTAATATTAATATTTGATCCAGGGTATTTCATTGCAGCACAATTCTCCACGGTGTTTCAGTCGCGGTGTGTAATTATTTGTGCAAAATACGAATATAACGCGCCGACGAAATGACGACGAGTAGCAGCACAGCTGACCTTTTGACAACGCTCGTAAGCCTCCATAGAGACAATTGTCTCCATGGAGACACTGTCCTCATCCCCGATGACCTTTCCCACCTTCCTCGCGCAAAAATAATTACGTCGAACTTAAAAAAAAAAAAAAAAAAAAAAAAAAAAAAAAAAAAAAAACAGCAACCTCCCAAGATTGATCCGGGTAACAATTATTTTTTTACGAGATACTTTTGCTCCGCTCGTTCAACCACCTAAATCCACGCGTATATCAATGTGCCAACGGCTCTGCAGAAATTACCGTAAAAATCGTTGAATAAACACGACTTTTTAGTGCGGCAGACAGGACCAATGCTGGCACAGCGTCGGCCAGCGTCCGGCCGACGTCCGGCCATACCGGTACTCTGTGTCACTCCCGGTAGAATCGCCTTGGAAACCGAAACAAAACCATTTGTTTTTCCGGTTACATTTCATGAATGGAATAATCGTGCGGCGTCTTTTACGAGCTTGGGGTTGATTAGTGTTTTATGGGCTTTCACAAGGTGGGGCAAAATGTATTGGGGTAGTGGGGGTGGAAAGAGAATGTTTAGTCCGAGTTTGGCTTCCGGAGTTCAAACCCGTGTCGCTACTGTTCGGTCGCCCCTCCGTCGTGGCTCCAATGCCCGACACGGCTACTACTACGACCCACCTTATAATACAGTAGGAACCGGGCCACGAACTCTGGCCTTTATAGTCGTTCCAGGGGTGTGCGCCCCCTTGTATCTTCACCGCAAGCCGGCTGTGTGTGATACCCGACGTAACGATAAGCCCGTAGGCGTTCAATGGAATAACATGGAATATATATATATATATATATATATATATATATATATATATATATATGTTTCACCCCCGCCGCTTCTCCGCCCTCAAAAAGAGTCCCCCACAAGATGTCGTTTCATTAATAACCGCGTCAGATTCAATGGCCTCGCTGCTTAATTACCGACGATGTGATTCCACTGTCGTACACGGTAGCAGCGCTGATTTTTTTTTTTTTTTTTTTTTTTTTTTTTTTTTTTTTTTTCAGCGCTTTATTATCGATGTTAATTATTTATGATTAATTTTTTCCTTTGGCTTTTTTAGGGCCACCGAGGGCGGTCTTGCACCGGATGCTGCGGCAGGCGCCGGTGCCGATGGAGTCGTCGGAGGTCCCAGGACACCGCAACAAATTGCCTCCCAAAAACGACTGCAACAGACCCAAGCCCAGGTCGATGAGGTTGTCGATATCATGAAAACGAACGTCGAAAAGGTTCTGGAGCGCGATCAGAAGCTCTCGGAACTCGACGACCGAGCCGGTAAAAAAAGTTTCTTCATTGTTGACACGATTAATGTGTCGTTTGGATTGTTCTTTTTTTTTTTTTTTTCACTTCTCTTTTGCACTTTACGACATGAATGATATTTTTTTCTTTTTTACGACAGGTTGAAAATGAAAATTTGTATAACGGCACAGGACTGTATTTTCTCAGTTGCACGGCAACCGAGCACCGTTTGTAGACGCCTCTTGCGCGAATTCACGAGTTTCCGGGAAACGCGGCACGATACAATAATCTAATTGTCGCACACTCCGCGTCTCTGTCAGGCAATTCCTCGGGGCGTCAGCATCACCTGTCTATCTAATATGAAATCGATTTTACCTCTGGTATGACGGCGATACGACACGGTGATCGACACCAGCCCCATTAAATTACGCACGCCCAACTTGCGTTAAACGGTCAACCATTATTAATAATAACGACAATCGTGCCGAGGAAAAAAATCACAAAATTGTAATTAAAATCCATTTTATTTATTTCACTTTCTTATCTCATAGGAACTGCAAATTAAAAAAAAAGATTCATACTATCAGAAAATCTTTTTCGTCCGCAATTATTTTTTTGGTAATTTTACGAAAAATATATTTTTTTTATTGGAGAGAAAATAGTTGAGGCCATTTGTGGACAAGAAACGTTGCCTCCTTGTTTACTACGTAAGGAGAGAATTATGATCTATAAACATATTTTACATGTCCCGGAATACAAAACAGTTTGGCTGACCCTGTCTGAAAATACCATAACTGTCCAACGACACTTCGAATCACAACGAAATTTTTTATTATATTTATAGAAATGGTATTTTTGCTACGGAATTTTAAATGTATTCATTAATCCCTCCTGGCACTTTAACTGAATGGTTAAGGTGAAAACATCTAATGGGTTCCACAAAATATGGATCGAATCAAATATGAATCTTATTTTATATCTATTTCACGAAATGCAAATTTAACTACAATATGTCCCGGTTGTCAAAGAAATTGCAGCATTTGTCAGATATATATAGGATTATGAAAAAATATTGACCGTCCAGGGCGAATCCTCGAATTCTCCGATAGCTCCGGAAATGCATATCGGGCACGCGGACAATTTCCAGGCATCCTATTTCCGGCCACTGGAATCTATTTCAACGTAGATATAATTCGATCGCCTCCGGGTCGATCGATCGGATGACGGGTAATTGCACTGGCGTAATTGAAAAGTCAACGGAAGCTCCGAGGGGCTTCCAGGAACTATGAAAATTATCAATCAAATAAGGTGATGATTTATCGGGTGGATGGTGAATTAACTTTTTTTTTCTGATTGCAGATGCACTGCAGCAAGGGGCATCGCAATTCGAGCAGCAGGCAGGAAAGTTAAAGAGAAAGTTTTGGCTACAAAATTTGAAGGTGAGAAATTTTTTGAGCAAATGTGTAAGATTTTTTTTTAATGTGATTTTCCGATATTTTCGAACATTCTCAACATGTTTTCATGAAAATCACATTTTTTACTTTTACCAAATAAAACTTTCTCTATGAGGAAGTGAAATATACGTCACTTTACATAATAATAACTGTACGTTGACAGATGATGATTATAATGGGCGTCATCGGACTTATCATACTGGCCATCATTGTCGGTGAGTATTGATTTCGTTGGATACAACGATTAGATTAATTAACTATGATAATTATTATGATAATAACAACGATAAATAAGAAAAGAAACGAAATGAAAACGATGTTGCCACAAAGATGACAATGAAAACGAGACAGAATCGCTGCTACACTGCCACATAAATGTTGAGTGTTCAAGAGCTGAAGCATTGTATTATTTGTCTACCTCGATGTACCTCGCTGTACCTTCCAACTTCGAATTCAGAAAAAAATCATTAAAAAAATAGAAAAAAAAAAAGTTAATAAATTCTCTGAATTCGTTGTTCATCGCTACATTTGTAACGTCCCAAAAAAAAAAAAAGAACATTCGAATTCAAGTACACAGAAAAGATTCACAGAACTCCCTTATAAGGAGAAGAGCACAGTGAAAGAGACATGAATACACACAAAAAGAAAAAAACAAAGAAAAAAAAGAAAACGCGTCTAAATGAATATCTGTGTTTCTCTTTTTCGTCTAGCGCACTTCATGTAGGCGCGCGCTGATTGAACAATGGAAGAGATTTGTTGTGTGAGTGAGTCAGGTAGAGCACTTTAACGTAACAAAAAACTACCATTTACCGAAAAAAAAGAAACGAAAAAAAAAACATGAAATAAATAACATGAACACAGCACAACAAATCAGACACGCACGCGATATAATTGCATATCGTGTATCCAAACTCTGTCTACTTATACATCTATATATATCCCGTCTCTGTCGTAGGATATTAATGTGTCTCCCGAACGGATGTGTCTCTATCTATATCTATCCACCTCATGTGTTGACGTATTTTGTGTATACCTGTGTGTCGTTGTAACAAAATTCATTATCATTATTTTGTTCACTTACCGACCTTAATTTTTGAATCAATGTTATTATTATTTTTCAATTATCCATCATTATTTTTTAATCGATGGTATAATTGTAGTATGATCATAATTATTTTTTCTATCAATGCATATACATTGCGTTCGAGTCTATTAATTTGTCGATATTCAACGTTCTATATTTTTAGGAAAATTTTTTTTCTAATATTGGGTATCCCGCCTACTCGACCCCCCAAAGCCTATATATTGTTATGTGTCTGTCGTTGTTAATGTAATAATCTTTATCCGAGGCTAGTCCCAGGTTTCACATCTTTGGACTTTAATTTAATACTTTTTCTTATTTAACAAATCTACTCTAAATATCTACTCCTACTCTGCAAGGTAAGCTTCACATTATTTCAATGCAATAATTATCCACTCTTCTTCTACAATTGTTTTTCGTTTCCTTCTATTTTCATACATATCTGTATCAATGATTTTTTTTAAACTCTTGTCCTGGATGCATGATGGTTTATTTTTGTTTCCTCTTTACTCAACGTATCTGGGACGGTCTACGATGGTTCGTCGAGTCTGATAATGGGAATGATGCATGATTTTTCGTCACTTTCTACAAACCCTCGTGCAAATGCATGATCGCTGACTCGTGCGTTGAGATGCATGGCTAAATACTTTTGAACGTTTGTTCGGCGTATGATCTTTTATACAATAATCCTTTATGTAATGAAAATTTAATTAAACAAAAAAAAACTCAAAAAAGTTCGAAGTGTATGGTGCAAAGTTGGGAAATTGATTGCGGGTTGGGGTGGGGAAATCGACCTATTTTTAACGCTTCAAGAGGGTGAACTCGGCGACCCAGTTGCATGCTGTTAGAAAACGTGATCACTGTCGAAGCTCATACGAGCGATCGATTCGTTGGGGTGAAATAATTTTTTTGCATCTTATATAAATGAGATTGAAAAAAAAAATAGCGAGATAGTACATTAAAGTCCAGCGGCATCCTGCATGAATAACAGTTAGGTAAACAAAAATTTGAACCTCGAAAACGTTATTTTGTTTGACTAAAGTATTCGGAATTGTGCGTTCTTTTCAGCAGGCGTCTGCAGCGGAGGCGAATCGCATAAGTGAATTTCGCACAAGCAAATTGAAAAAAAAAAAAAAAAAAAAAAAAAAAAAAGGCGCCAAGAAAGCCGATTCAGATCGAATGAGAGATGAAAAAAAAAAAAAAAAAATCAGCAAACATGTGCACCCCCGAGGGCGTGAGAAACGAAAAAAAGCCTGGGGGTTGGGAGTTGTTCAACGATTAATCTTGTCGTCTTCAATATTTTAATGTGGCCTCGAGTCCGGAGTGTCGTAGAAAAAAAAAAAAAACAAAACAAATTCTCGAAATATACAATGTTATGAGACTAATAATTGTAGCGTGTGTCGATATGGGGATTAATTTTTTTTTTCCGATGACTCGTGAGACGAGCCGCCGATATATATATATATATATATATTTCGAGACGCGATTCACGGCTCGAGCCATATTGAAAGGCAAAAAAAAAGATAAATGAAAAATAAAAATTAATACTAATAATGAATAGCGGCATAGGGGGTGATCGAGTTCTTTTTCGGGGAGAGGTGCAGGGTGTTCGTAAATCGCGATGTGAAACGATTAGAATCGATATTTAAAAAAAATATACAGTAAACAAAATGATAACCATCCCGATGTAAATAACATAATTTTATTCGTCACGGAAGCAATCTCGAAAATCAACTTTCAAAAAATTCGTACTCGTAGTTGTTAGGACGATCTTAAAAAAGTAATAATAATAAAACCCTCCACAATGTATTTGTATTCGTTATTATTAATCTTGGGCGTAAATTTACGAACACCGTGTAAACATCGTGTCATCTAGTAACAATGCAAAAAAAAAAATAATAATAATAATAATAATAATAAAAATAAACAGGGACAGATGAAACAGGAGGAAGGAGTGATTAGGAAATATCAGGAGTGAGGGAGCATTAATAGAGGAAAAAAGAGAAAGGGGAAGAGTAAAAAATATCTACACTTTAAGGCTTAAAAAATTATCTACCGATGTTATACATATATGTTAATAACGATAATTAAACGATTAAACAATAAAGGAAAACGTTGTCTGGGCACGTGAACTAAATGTACGTCATTCCAAAGACATAGTACGGGAAATAAAAAATCGGAAAAGAAATCGCAATGTGCGCAAGGGTTCAATTAGGATTTCGGACGCTGGTAAAACAAAAAAATCGTCTCGCAAGCCGGGAACATCCAGGATCTTCGTAACGGAACGGTAATAAAAAAAATACTCGAACAACGAGGTAAGAACAACAACTAACTTATCGACTGAGCATGAATATACCATTCACTTTCGTCACGCATGAATCTTCTTTATTATATTTTACTCCTCTATCTGTCTTACGATTAATAATTTGACGGAGTGATCGATTTTTATTTAAAAAAAAAAAAAAAAAAAAAAAAAAAAAAAAAAAAAAAAAAAGTTAATCAAAATCGATGGCTCCGTACGGAAATGGGTTTCGCTTTGTGAATTCGAAAAAACGATATGAAAATTACGCATCGGAAATTACGATTTTTTCACTGCTCGAACGATAAACCCATCTCTGACGTCATATGCTTTGTTTTTTAATAAACGAAAAAGTACGCGACACGTTGCCACATCAAACGACAGACACGTAACAGGTGGCACTTTAATATACATCGATACAATAATCCGTCCTCTTCTTCAGCCCCCCCCCCCCCCCGCCCCCCGCCCCCCGCCCCCCTCACAAAAATCCCGCAATATTTAATGTCTTATTTTACAGGTATATTCATTGTTGAAAACATCCCTCCGTATTCGCTCGAGTACTCAGACATACAATTTACCTTAAAAGAAATACATTTATAAACAACAATGTAAATTTTAAGTTGCATAATTCTTCTGTTTACGATTTTCGTTGATTTTTGTTTCTTTTCAGTGTGCCTACCAACTGTGTGTCACTGTATGATTATTGTTTCGTATTTATAGGGAAAAAAAAAAAAAAAAAAAAAACAAACAAACAAACCCCCCATTTTTTGGGTCAAAAAAGCCCCGAAATGACCGGCCGAATTTGTATTTTTTGGATTCTCGAACGAATAATTGTATTTTTTTTGTTTTTAATTCGTTCACAATTTTTGATCGATTCGATTATTATTTTTCAGCTAAATTCTATCCGGAATCGGCACCGGTGCAACAGGCACCGCCGGTTTATCAATACGCGCCGCCTGCACCAGCACCTGGAACCGCGCCTGGTGGAGGACAGGCTGGACCGCCGCAGAGTGCACCGAATTTCGTTGGTTCATCGCTCAACGGTATTCACAGCATCGTGTAAAAGCAACAAGAAAAAAATAATATAATTGCAAGGCAAAACGAACAAAAAATATGCGAATGAAATACGAAGCCCTCCGCTTCGCGCCACTCCAACACTATAATAAAGATCAAACATAAAAATAAAAAAACGAAAAAAAAAAAAAAAAAAAAAAAATACCGAAGTTGACTTTCGACCATGAAATAACAAAAAGTTGCTTTCTTTTTCTCACCTATTGAGAGTTAACGTGGAATCCCGGGCCATAGATTCCTCCTCGACATTTTTGCGTTCTGTAAGACGAGACTAACGAAAAAAAATGTTTTTTGTTTTGTTTTGTGCGTACAAGCGTGAAACTCACTGACGATAAGATTTAAAAAAATAAATAAATTTAAAAAAAATTAACACCGATCCATACACATACACACACAGGTTTGCTTAATGAAAATATACAAATTTATGCGTGTTACTAAAATTCACGTATATTCGTGTATATGTAAATACTACCATGATATTACGAAACGTCAGTGTGGGGGTAATGCATAAAAATTACACCTGTAACGTCAAAGAAAACTGGATTCTGGAATGGGACAAACATTAATGCTGGAAATATCAGTAGAGTTAAAATTTATTACACTCGATTTAGCTGTACAATTGTATTGCCATCGTCACTTATAACAACACATTTAAACGTGAATTCAATTATTTAATTTTTTCTTTGATAAAAGGGAAATTGCAAGTATCTCTACACACTAACACACCCACACGCTAATTGAGATAAAGAGAGGTACCACTTGTATTTACCGAGTGATTATTACGAATATTAATAATATCGTTTGTTTGATGATTTTATTAAATATTAGATGGGTATAAATACGTCTGCGTGGTAGGCCTACAAGAGATGCTTCGATGTACAATTATTAATTCAATTACTAATTACCAATGAACAAATGTGAATCCTATTTAAAAAATGCAAACATCATGTATTTTGATGCATCGTCGTCGCGTCGATTCTCGGCCAGATAAAAAGAGATTTGTATCATTCCAGAGTTAACATTTAACTATAGTTGCTTCGTATAAACATACAATATAAATATATATATATATATATATATATATATACATGTAGAAACGAGAAAAGCGTGATTGAAAAAATTAAATCTTATCGTTTCAACTCATAATCTTCGGTTCGATGAAAATGAAAATCATTTTAATCGATGAATCGTCATACGTTGAAAAACAAAAACACTAGGCGTCTTATTAATGTATATTATTATTAGATATAAATGTATACTAGATATATTATACCAATAAAGTTATAAAAAGTATAATCGAGGGAATGGCCGCATCGGCATTTTGACTCCCGAATGCATTTCTACGATCGTTGCTATTTTACAAATGTGAAAAAAAAAACAATTGCGACTCGACGTTTGTTTAATAAATATTCAGCTCCGATGAAGACGAACGTGGGGTTTGTGATCGACGGGGAAAACGTACATCTATCATAGCCGTGAGACGACGAGTGAGTGAACTTTTATTTATTTATTTTTTTCCAAAGTATTTTCTAAAAATGGATTTTTCTCATTTTTGTCATATTTGTTACGTCATCATACGACTAGAAAAAGGTGTATTATCCGATACATTTCAGAGGGACTGTTCGCCTGGGGATTCACTATCGGAGTGATGTTTTCTGTGTCCCACTTCGCGGACCAGGTAACGGCAGTTCGGTCCAGATATTGCGAGCAAACCCGACGATGGCGAGACCGGAACAGCGGAGGGGAACGAGGCAACGAACGTCCACGTCCAAAGACCGCGTCAATTTCTCTCTCGTTAAATTCGAAATTGAAAACGAAATCGTCTACCAGTAGCGGTGAGCGATGACATTTTTTTTTTTTCACGCATACACTTATTGTCAACAAAAAAAAAATCATTCGACAATGTAATATCCGTTTTTAGTCGGCTCCAAAAAAAAAAATAGGATTATGTCATCGACAATTTGGTTTCTTAATTTATTTTCGAAGGAAAAAAAGAAAGTCAATTTTTTCTTAATATTGTTTATCGAGTACATTAATTACTCCAGCGATATTCGAACCGCGTGCGCCCCACAAACCTGAAGCTTATCGAGCCGAGGTATTCTAACGTGAGCGGAGAGCCTTCCGGTGAATACAAATTGCATTCTGTTCGAGTCATTCCTGAGGTCGAGGAAGTGCAACTGCGCGAAAAAAAAAATCCGACTTCCTCCCAAGCTAAATAATGTGATCCAACGAGATTAAAAAAAAACAGTAAATTCAAAGTGTCGAATAAAAAAAAATTCGGATAATCGCGATGTGAAAAATATAACGGTGCATCGGTGCAATGACGAAGGGATAAAAATAAAAAAAAATAATCATAGCGAACGCCAAGATTTTTTGTCCCACTGGAAGAAATTCCGTAAAAATTCGAGTTTCGCTTGTGCGTCACGGTAGGTCCGGTGCGTGTGTGCGTGCCGCAGCGATATTTATTGCCATGCGCGAGGCATCGTAGGAAAGTATTTCATCGCTCGTACGCGTTGGCCGCTGTTAGCACAGAAGAAATGTGTCATTCTATGCCTGGCACGGAAGACATCGGAATTATTTTTATTCGAAGTGTCTCGGGCAAAAAAAAAAATGTATATTGCAACATCAAGGCGCTTATTTGTCATACTCGAGCGAAAAAATGTACATTGTAAAATTAAGGCGTTTATTTGTTATACTCGAGCGAAAAAATGTATATTGTAAAATCAAGGCGTTTATTTGTCATACTCGGGCGAAAAAATGTATATTGTAAAATCAAGGCGCTTATTTGTCATACTCGGGCGAAAAAATGTACATTGTAAAATCAAGGCGTTTATTTGTCATACTCGAGCGAAAAAATGTATATTGTAAAATCAAGGCGCTTATTTGTCATACTCGAGCGAAAAAATGTATATTGTAAAATCAAGGCGCTTATTTGTCATACTCGGGCGAAAAAATGTACATTGTAAAATCAAGGCGCTCATTTGTCATACTCCAATAATCGTTTCGTGGACTCGCCATGGATTCTATTTCATGCGATTGAATCGTTCGACAATCCTCATTTGAACGAACGACTTCCGGTTCGTCGGATGATACAGGATGTGCGGGAAAAAAAAAAAAAAAAAAAAAAAAAAAAAAAAAAAAAAAAACACATGACTCGTTCACCGTATTTCGAAGTCTCTTAACGTCCGTGTAATTTCTTTGAGCAGTCGTGTAACACGGAATAATAGGCCTGCGGTCGTGTGCCACTGAGCCTCGTTGTGACAGGGCCAATTACCACGCCGTTTACACGTGACCACTAACTCGAATAACCACCAGACTCCCTCATTATGGTAATTAAGACTCGAGCTTGAGTCGTGTGACGATTCAATTTGTCTTTGCACCGTCGGAACTTTTTCAACCGAACGATGACGAAACGTGAATTTTTTCAACACATAAAAAAAAACAAGAAAAAACTATGTAATTTTTTTCATAAATTTTTTCACTATACAAAGTATTAATTTTTCGATGGAACGAATTTTTTGTGTGTTTTTGTGTGTTTTTTTTTTTTTTTCTTCTATATCAACACTAACGTCAACGCTCCGAAACGTTTATTCGCTTGCGATTCGAGCCGAAGATATATTTCGGACCCACTTTTTGGGGATTAAAAAAAAAAAAAGATCATCCACAAAAGTGGAAGCGGCTCGGTTTGCCATTCGTTGAAGCGATAAAATTGATTTCTCGTGTTTATTTTTAATTCAGGTTGCGATTAGCATAGAGCGATTAGTGTCGGTGTGTTGGCCGTTCCGGTCAGTCGTGACAGTGGTGTGACGCACGGAGGGACGCGTGGACAGAGCCAACGATTCCGAATCGAAATTCCATTAACTATTTCTCCCCGTCGCCGACTGACCCAGCTTCGTCGAATTCACGACAATTCAACCAGAAGCCGATTGTCGAAGCGTGTAAATACATTTAACGTAAAGACCAATATTTCTTCCTTTTTTTTTTTTTTTCCAGGTAAAACGCTTTCATACTTTCTTGTCTCAAGAGTCCCGGAACGAACCTTATCGAGAACCTATTTTCGGGTCCCACGAAGTCCATCCTTCGTGACCCAAATTTTTCTTCTCCATCGAAAAGTCAAACCGCGTCTCATGAAATTCCCCATTAATTAAAAAAAAAAAAAAAAAAAAAAAAAAAAAAAAAAAAAAAAAAAAAAAAAAAACTGGACGAATTACTCGGGCCCATTTTTTTTTTTTTTGGGCCTCAAGACCCCCTCCTCTTTTTCATTGTGTAAACAACGAACAGTGGAAAAAGCATTGGTTCGAAGAGGCTCACAAGCTCCGAATTTAATTGCCTCGCCACGAGCGACGATGCGTTCCCTCCAATCGCGTGTTTCTGGGCCTCGCCGTCGGGCCCCGAAGCAGCCAGTGGGGATAACGACGCGGATGATCGGTCGTGGTAGTGGGGTACGTGCCACGAAGACACGCGTCAACGTTCGCACTGCATAGGGGGGCCTTCGCTCGTTTTCTTCTCGGCGTGCCAGGGGATAAATACGAAGGACAGGGAAGAAAAATGTTCTGTTTCGCGGAGTGTCTCGGGCGGTGACGCGGAAGTAACTTTCCGTCCGGAAACAATTTTTTTTTTCTCCACAAATAATTTCCCACCACTCCACATCGTCGGTTTGGTTGACGAAATAAAAAAAAAATTCTTCCACATAACAATATTAAATATACGATAATAAAAAAAAATAAAAAAAAAAAAAATAAAAAATAATCATGACGAGCCTGACGTTCTGTGCCTCGTTCATCGGAATCCTCGGTTTATTGAATATCGCGTCGGTGATTGCCGATCGCAGCGACGAAAATGGAATTCTCGACTGTCTTTACGAAACGAACGGGCTCGCGTGTGCGAAGAAAAGAGCCGATACCGAGCTGGATAGAATCGAGGTGGAAGTCACTGGGAAACGGAGTTCAGTGACGTTCAGCAAAGTATTGGAGGAAACCGGAGAATTCATGGTCGACGGGGCGAGATCGATCTTGGGAGTGGACGATGACGAGACGAAGAACGGGGATGTCGAGGGTGGCGAAGATGATTCTGACGAGGGAAGCGATGGAGAAGGTGAGTCGCGTGGAGATTATGAAGTAATCAGTGACTGACAATTAATCGACATTATTTTATTTCATGAGTGAGTGCTTGCACTTGAAGAAAAAAAAAAGGAAGAAAAAAAGAAGAAATAATGTAATGGCGGCGTTGCTTCACTGGAGTCGGTGGAATAATTTACGATTCGCCGGCTTACCGACGTGACTTTAACGAGCGCGCACGTCGCATCTGCACCCGAGTCCGAAGGGTGGGGGAGTTTGAGAAAAGAGAGGTTGAAAGGAGGAAGAAGAAGAAATCGAGGAGCGCGCAATCGCCTGTTTAAGGTTTCTGGGTCACCCAACCGAAACGCGCTGTCCACCGGTTTTTTTTTTTTTTTTTTTTTTTTTATTTCTGTCTCCTCGCGCGTCTTCTCTTCGCCTTTTCTTCCTTTCGACGAATTTTTGACCTCTCTTGGACGGCTCGCGCCACCCCGTAATTCGTTGAACTGGATTGACGGGAGTATCGCGCTTGGTCCTCGCACCTCGACCCACTTTTTGCAACACTCTTCTCCGAACAATCGACGGCAGATGGCCAGAGAAAGCACAGAGTCACGGGCAACATAGGATAATCGAAGCTCGTAAAACTTCCGTGAAGCTATCGCGAGAGAATCCATTAAATTATAAAGTCGCGGCAATTATGGCGGACTATTAATTTTTATGAAAACGCCTCTCGATGCCATCTGGGCGAGAAACTTTGCCACGACACTTCCTGCTCCGTAATTCTTCATCGTTCCATCGAGCGAGACTCGTTCAAGTCATATTCGAGTCTTCGCATGGCTGACCAATACGTTGGTCGTGACGGAAAAAAATAATCAATTTATCAACAATTAATCCGTCGTGAAAAACCATTCTCACGTTTAGGTGAAAAAACAAAGGTGAATAAAGTGTCTCCTGTTTTTTTTTTTTTTTTCCAGGTCAAGCCCGGAGGAAGAAATACGGCAAGAAGAAGAAAAGGATCATGAAGATGATACCGCTCATCATGCTCCTCAAAGCGAAGGTCGGCCTGATGTTGCAGATGATCTCGACTCACTTCCAGATGAAATTTTTCGCGATCGCGATCGTGAGCCTGATTATAAACGTGGCGCGTTTTTGGGTCGACATCAAGAGCACTCACAAGCCTTCCAAGGTGATTTATTACGAGCAGGCCCACCATCAGCATCACTACGACCACGACGATGGCCACGGTGGTTATTGGGGAAGATCCGGCGAAGCTTCGCCCGACGAATTGGCCTACAACGGTTACGCGCCTGATAATTGATTTAAAAAAAAAAAAAAAAAAAAAAAAAAAAAAGTCTTCTCTCATTCAATCAACTCACTAAGTGTCAATTGACAAACTCGAGGAATTCGCTCGTTATTCATTCCCGTATGAAAAACAAAAAAAAGAAGAAAGGAGGAATAGAATAATTTTCATCTCCGTTCAAAAAACCATTCTCCGACATTCGTCTGTAAATTATTCGACCGACGTAGCGTTTCACAGCTATTCACTTTGGGAATTCCTGTGCGTATTTAATTTGTTTTTTTTTTTTTTTTTTTTTTTTTTTTTTTTCTCCTCGTCGATCGGCTAGGAAAAACTCGCCTAGATCGAATTAACATTCAACGCATCGTGCCAGTACTGCCTATCGCTGTATATAGTTCGTATGTATATCGATTCGAATTCCCGTTAAGCCAAAGTCAATCTACACGTACCTGTGCCCCGTTTGTTATTTTTTTTTTTACCAGCCGAATGTGACAAATTTTGTTTTATCTATTTATTTATTTTTTTTTAGATTAAATCTTGTAGGCAGGTTTTGTCTCCGATTAATTTATTTTATTTAAATTAATTTATCCAATTTATCTGATACGTCTAATTTATAATATTATATTCGTCGATTGTTCTAATAAAAATACTTTATCGAATGACACGCGCATTCGGGGCCTCTGATGATTATTCGTCGCTGATAAAATATCGAAGGTTGTCGTCCACCTGGAAGTGGCAAAAGCGTCGTTCGACTCGACAATTCGGCTGTCTCCTTGACTAGCGACGTCCTTGCCGCACGAAAGGGGGCTTGAAGGGGCCAGAGGGGGGCCCGCGAACTCTCTACGATCTTTCGTATTCTTCGACGTTCCACGTAGAAAATGCGTTTTGCATCCTTAACAGAATGTCCGCGACTTCGATATCTCACCGTGGTCGATAGAATGCCAAAATTGCATCTTCAACGACTCCGTGATAAGAATTTGAACAGGGGGGTCGGCCCCCCCCAAAAAAAAAATATATATACATATGTAGCCTAGATCGACGTTGAAACCTCGGATAGTCGCGATTCTGACCCGTGCGGAGAATTTTTCCTTCCTCTCTCATGGTCAATGAACCAACGATTAGGTTCGCCATTTTTTTTTCGCCCCCCCCCCCCTCTTCCGCTTTGAAAAATTTTACGTATTCATCCCGTGAATTCAACGAGCGGCCTAGACGAGTCATCCGGGTGGGTCTACGACTTGCCCTCCGATGTAGATCTTTCCGGCTGACCAACCGATTTTTACGTCTTCGTGGTTGCCGATTTTACTCTTCGACACTCCGAGAAGAAAATTCGACGAGCGGCCTAGACGAGTCATCCGGGTGGGTCTACGACTTGCCCTCCGATGTAGATCTTTCCCGCTGACCAACCGATTTTTACGTCTTCGTGGTTGCCGATTTTATTCTTCGACACTCCGAGAAGAAAGTTCGACGAGCGGCCTAGACGGGTCTACGATTTGCTCTCCGATGTAGATCTTTGCGGCTGACCAACCGATTTTTACGTCTTCGTGATTGCCGATTTTATTCTTCGACACTCCGAGAAGAAAGTTCGACGAGCAGCCTAAAAAAAATTCGTGTACCGGCCTTCGGTGACGAGGGACGAGTGACATTTTTATCGTCCAAAGGACATCCGAGATCGGTACGGACAAGAACGATTTCGGAGGTCATTGTTTCAGTTTGGATTTTCCGAGGCTCGAGTCCGAGCTTCCTCAGCTTCTTCTCGCAGCTATCTTCGCCTCTGAAGTCCCAAGATTTGAATTCTCGATGGGGGGAGAGAGTCCGAACGATCTTTGTGGCTGAAGATCGGCGAGTCACGGATCGTCTCGCCGGTTATAATTTGCATCGGGCCTTCGTGTGTCGTCGGGATGACAACGACGACGAAGATGACGATCGTGGCTGAGAGTCGCGTCTCGGATGGTCATTGGCAAGACCAAAACGTGATTGAATTACCGATCGGATTCTTCCCTACCGCGCGAATCGGCCATTCATACAATATTCAAGATCCTCGTTCGCCCGAGAGTTCTCCTATATAACACCCTCCGGTCCCTATCGAGACATCAGTCTTCTCCGGATCTTCGACCAGTGATAAAATATTTAAAAAAAAATAAAATAAACAACGAAATAAAAAATCGAATTTTTTTCTTCGCCACAAAAAAAAACCACAAATCGGCACAAAAAAATGTATCTCTACGAAGTTTCGGTGGTATTATTAATTTCTCTGTGTCTGACCGGAGCTTTGCCCCAGCAGCAAAAATCTAAACGACCCATACCGATCTTCAAAGTAAGTATCGCTGCTCCGTTGCCGATTTTTTAACGTTTAAAATTCAGGGCTGTATTTTTTAAATTTTCTTATACTTACTCACAATTTTATCTTCGATCGTGAAAGATTTTGTAATTTTTTCATTTAATTTTATTTCGATTTTTTTAAAGAAAAAAACTGAGGGTCTTTTATTGCCGAACAATGCGACTTCGATCAGGGAAAACATCGTCGACACTTTCTCGTGCGACGAAAGGATCTATGGATATTACGCCGACACGGAAAACGAGTGCCAGGTCTTTCATGTCTGCATGCCGCAGGAAGAAGGAGACGGAACAATGAGATGGAGCTTTATCTGCCCTTCCGAGACGGTTTTCAATCAAGTAAGGAATTTCAAATGAATTATTTACATTAAAAAAAAAAAAAAAAATTTGAAAAAAAAAGAAAAAAATTTGAAAAAAAAGAAAAAAAATTGAAAAAAAAAAAAAAAAATTCAATTTACAAAATTTCGAATTGCGCCAACAGGCCACCTTCGTCTGCACGCGCACCGAGAGTTCGATCCCGTGCGAGGAGTCCGAGAATTATTATTCGTTGAACGAGGAATTCGGAAAAGTCGAGGAGGAGGAGGAGGAGGAGGAAAGCGAGAAGCCGGAAGAATCGACGAATGACGTTGTTCCCGATAAAGTATCGCCGTTACCGACCGCGCGATCTCTTCGCAGGGGCAAGAGTCGGAGCATCGCCGAGACGACGGTCGAGCTTCGGGAATCGGAAGTCACGGTGCCGAGTACCGGAAGCGCGGCGTTATCGTCCAAGTCAAGAGCGTGAACGTTCATTGTCGAGAGACGCGAGAGTTGACGAAAAAAAAAAAAAAAAAAAAAAAAAAAAAAAAACACACACACATTTATCAACAACACAAAACGAAAATCTCGATGGATCATCGATTTATTTCAAAGCCGATGGACGACGAAAGATTATAATTCATGAATGAAGGCATATAAAAAAAAAAAAAAAAAAAAAAAAAAAAAAAAAAAAAACACAATACAATAATCGATAAGTCTATCCAAAACACGCGATAAGCTACGAGGAGTTACACAAGTGTCCCAAGCCTTAATTAATTATTTCGTTAATGCTAATGAAAAAAAAACAAAAAAATAAAAAAAAATTCGTTAAAATAATTAAATTATTGTAAATACAATGTACAATCGATTGATATGTGTCGATATTGGTTGGCAATTAGTCGAGTGAACAAAAAAAAAAAAAAAAAAAACCACACTGAATAAATGAATAAGTGAAAAAATGCAATGAAGCTTCGTATACAGTACGACGATCGCAATACAATTCGAACGAAACAATGAGGAGGAAAAAATTATCGAAGAAAAAAAAAGTCGAAGTTGTTCCTCCGTGGATTACGTTCTATTCGGTATCTTTGGATAACTAGCCATCATGTCGGGTGTGAGAGACGCGGCGAAACCGCGAATCCCACCATCTCGGTGAATCGAGATCGTTTGATAAATTTTTTTTTTTTTTTTTTTTTTTTTTTAACATTTTTTTTCCCTTCTCATACCCACAGCAGTCACGATTTATCGTATTTACATGTGCTCGAATAAATTTCGTGAGCGATTGTTTTATTTACACGCGAAACTCTAAAATTGATAACGAGGCGATACATAAAATGTAAAAAAAAAACATCAACGACAGGGTATTACAAGTATCGAGGCGAGGTGAAAAACCACGGTCGGTAACCAAAACTGTGAGTCACGTCTTTTTTTTTTTTTTTTTTTTTTTTTTTTTTTTCCTCAGACTTAGCCCATTTTTTCTGATCTTCCTCGATGCATTTGAGATATTTTTTTTAAAATAAAAACAAAAAAACAGTCTTCGTTACCGACCGAGCTCCGTCGGTAATGGAACGATCTTAAGCTTCGGAATCGAGATTAAGATCGATCTCGATCTCGTCGGGACTTCGAAGATCGATGGCGAATCTCTTCTTCACGATAGCGCCGCTCTCCTCGGTTTTTTCGCCGAGGGCTTTGGCGTTTCGCGAGTAGATTTGAAAAGCCGTCGCCAGTGCGTAGGTCAATTGTCTCGCGTGATGCTTCGACTCGCAGACAAAGGCGTGACACTCGAACGGCGATACACGACGGAAGTTGCCGTTGTCGCGAACGACGATCATCGAAAAAACTCGAGTGTAGACGAGATCCTGAACCCCGTACGAGATCGTTTCGATCGGATGGGTCTTGGATATTCCGGAGTCGAACTTTCGTTTTCCGAGCGGCAGAAGCGAAACTCCGTCCTGGGCGACTATCAGCTTCACCAGAGGAAGAATAGTGTCGGTCGGCAGAGATTTGGCCGTTGCCACCATGTTGTCGACGGGTTTGCGGGTGTGTTTTATTCCCCAGAGGCCCCGAGCGTCGTGCGATCCGAGATATTTAACTTGGAACACCTGAGGCAGATCGCTCGATCCTTCGAAGACATTGTTGTCGATCGACAACGACGACAGCCTGCTCGACAGACTCTTCTTCTCGTCTCTCGAGGACAGCGGCGTTCGACAGTCGGTTCTCATCTTCGTCGACTGATTTTTCTGCAAAAAAAAACAAATAAAAAATAATATCGTCGAGTCGATTAATTTTTTTCGACGATCATGGAAACATACGCGTCCGCGGAAATTCACCTCGGCAACGTGCAGCGCCCAATCGGTTCGAGACAAAAGAGTTTAAGGACTTTTTTTGTATTTTCTATTTTTTTTCCTTCTTCACCGACGCATTTTCTCGAATTTAACATCAAAGAGAAACAAATCCGTAGAACTTTTGTTCTCCACTTTCGAATTCTGCACCGACGCGTTTTATCGAAAAAAAATTGAAAAAAAAAAAAAATAAAAAAAAAAAAATTACAGAGACATCTATAAAGCGTTAGAAAAATACGGCGATCCCGATCCGTAGATCCAAGTACGGATCTACATTTCCGGGCCAGGCCGATCGCCACGTTAGTCGATGATCCGGAAAGCGAGCGAAATTCATCACTCTCACTCCAAACATGACACCGTACGGAAAATTAATTATACAGACAATTACACGAATCACCGAAGCGACAAACTTTACTCACGTCGTCTTCGGCCTCGAAGCGTTCGTCTTCCTCACTCCTTGTGTCTTCTCTCCTCGCCGGTTTGACTTTGAGATGATACTCGACAACGTTCGGTATGTTCGGCGTTTGGGGACCGACTGACTCCTGGCTCGGGCGTTTGTTGGCCTCCTCGCTTCCGGTTTCCGGTGACGTAGCGCCGCTACGAGCGTTTCCACCTCCATCGTCACGTGACACGCCCTCGGACTCCTCGGGAATTACTGACCCACCGTATCCCGTGCCCTCGGCACCTGTCGAACTATTCGCTTCTCCCCGACTATTTTTCTCCTCCTCCACCTCGGTTCCCTCCGCGACTTCGATCCTCTCGCTCTCCCTCGATACTTTCTTCAGCACACTTTCCTCTCGTCTCGTGAAGCCGAAATCGTCGTCGTCGTCCATTCTCCGTTTCTGCAAAATTTCGAGCGCTCACTTTTCACGTGTCAACGTTGCTTCTCGAGGAAGGAAACGAGACGCGGGACGAGCTCGCTCCCAGTGTCTTTACCGACTCGACGCGCTATCGCTGACGATTCTTATCTATCCGCGTCACGATAAACACACTCGCGACGCAGAACGGACTGCAGGAGGGAGATCGGACAATGAGAATTTATCTTCCTTATCGTGGAAGCTCTCGTCTGGTGTGGAAAAAAAATAAACAAAAAAATTTTAACGCCAAAACGAATCGTCGAGAATTTTATTCGCGTTTGTCTTTCGACGATTTTTTTTTTTTTTTTTTTTTTTTTTTTTTTTTTTTTTTTTCCGGATGTCAAGTTCTCAATCGGTGAACTGACTGGCCGCGGCAGGTGAGACGCGGACCTCGGTTCAAAACGATTGCCTCGTCACGGCGAGTGAATTTTTTTTCTCCCGCTTGACTCTTCGCAATCCTGCATTTTTTCATCGTCGTTAATTATGAAAACAAGCCGGGGTTCGCCGCGGTTTATTATGCGTTCACCTGTTGTGGCTGCGCAAACGCAACGAGGCGCGTTGAAACTTCAACGGAAACTCCCGTCGAGCAGTTTTCGATAACGAAGATCCAACGGAATTTATTGTTTGTTCGATCGCTCCGCGTTGCGTCAACGAATTCGAACGGAGTAAAATAAAGTCGCCGGTAACGAAGCGCAAAATAACAAAAAAAAAAAAGGAGGCAAAAAAGGAAGAAACATTTCGGAGGGATCGCGGAGTTTCGTTCCGCGGCGGGGAAACCGGAAACCAGCTGTCGGCCGTTCGAGCACGTGCTGCACCTTGCACCTGACGAATTGTTCGTTTCTGGCCGCGCTCGCTTCACTCCTTCCCCCTTTCCTTTTACCCAACGAACATCAAACCGGCCCTTCGACCGTTAATCCACTTTCGTTCGACCGTTAAGAAATTATATTTCATTCATAATTCACCCAAATTTCGTGTCTGCGTCGATTTTTCAAAATTGAGGAACAAACTTTGCAACGGAATAAATCTTTTTTTTTTTTTTTTTTTTTTTTTTTTTTTTTTTTCCAGCCGAGTAAATCAAATGTAGTCGAGGACATGCGGGAAGCGTCGCTCGGTGAGATAACGTGGTCGCAACCGAGACAGGAAATGAGTCAGGTGACTCGGACGATGTTTCGCCAGACTACCCGGTCATTAATTAATATTCAATGTCCGTTACAAGTGTTACATCGGTAAGTGTCTGGGAACTTATTAAACGGAATCTCTCGCTCGGGTTCGTCGAGAATTGTCATTTCACAATTTTTGTTTTTTTTTTTTTTTTTTTTTTTTTTCATAGGCGAGCTCGTACGGCCATGGAGCTGAGTCAAAAATGGATGAGAATAAACGCCGATGGAACGTCGAGCGGACACCTTGTATAAGGTACCTGTGTACACCTGTCGCTCCGAGCCGCCCACGACCGTGAATCCACATAACGGGTGTATTGAAAAAAAAAAATTGCAAAATATCCTCAAAATTTTGTCCACTCAACTTGGCCCAAAAAAAATTTCTCGACCACAGAAAATAAAATTGCCAGACAACATTATTTCTCATCACGGACAGATTTTGAGGTAATTCAATTTTTTTTTTTTTTTTAGTTAAAAAAAATATCGATGACCCGAAAATGCGTGGGTTTTTTTTTTTTTTTTTTTTTTTTTTTTTTTTTTTTTCGATCTTTCACAACGAAAAAATGGTTTTATCGCTCGTTCGACATCTTCGCGTATGAGGCGACACGCGGCCTTTTGTCCAGTTCGAGGCGACTCGTTTCGACAGTAAAAAAAAAAAAAAAATGTTAACAAAGAAGCGCAGTCACGCACGGTGAATCGCACGGTATGCCATTTTTCCTGCATTATTTGTTGCTATTGTCGTCCGACCGGCTGTTTAATTTATCGGCCATTCGATGCTATTTGCGAAAGTACATGCCTCGGACCATGCCGGGGTTTTTTTATGTTCATTGGCGATGTGTGTGTATACGCGAGTTTGCACACGGGCGTGGCACAAAAGAGGGATAGAACAATTACCGGGATGCAGGAAGTGACGGGGACGAAGAAGAGAGGAGTCGCGACCGGAAGTGGCTCGCGCCGACCATCGCGTTTGGACTCACCGATGCGTGCCCTTCTCCCGCCACGCTGTCGTCAAACGGATCGTCCGTTGAAACGGTAACAGCGACAAAATAATTACAATTAAAAAAAAAATTAAAAAAAAAAACCAAAAAAAAAAAATGTATATAAAAAAAATAAACACAAGTGGGAATAAAAATGATTAAAAAAAATATAAAAATATCTAAACAGCTCTGCTGTTTAATTTTTTTTTTTTTTTTTTTTTTTTTTTTTTTTTTTTTTGATACGTCGATAAGCTCCGAATATCTATTCGAAACTCTGATTCGAACGTTCGGACGGATCATACCTATCGGTCCAAGGGCCTTGCGGCCCCAGCTCAATAAAAGTCCTGCGGATAAATCGCCCGATGCCATCCACCACGGAAGATCCACTTCTTGAAACTCCACGCAAGGACTCTCTGCAATATTCTGTACACGTTTTTTTTTTTTTTTTTTTTTGAGCACCTGCGGCCGTGATACCGCTAAGAAATTCCTCCGAGTTCTCTCCCCCCCCCACTCCGCTCTTGCCGGCTTCCGTAAACAATGTATCGCGCGGGATAAAGCAGAGTGGGCCTCACAGGCGCCGCGGGTCCGTCGGAACGAAGGGAAAGGGAAGTCCGCACGCGGCAGAGATCCCTCGTACCCCGTGACACGTCGAGTTCCCGAACTCTTATCCCACTGCTGGTTTCGTAGAGTTTCGAACGAGGCCCCGGCGTTAAATTGGGCCCGATCGATGTTTCACAACGCGGACCAGCGCGACTGCTCGCCTTCGATCATCGCGGGTCAAACTTTCACCGTTGTTGCGCCGGAGTAACGAATTTTTTTTTTTCGCTTTGGGCCTCATTGGCACGAGGTCGTGAGGCCCAAAATAAAAATTCACCGAAATTTTTTGTCACGCCTCGAAATTCTTCGGTGGAGCTTTTCCGTTTGCTTCTATCCCGGATTAATTTTGAGTTCGGCTCGCAGTGAAATAAGGCCCAAAACAATGAAACTCACGGGTGCGAGGCGAAGAATTCGCGGATAATTCCGTCGTGCGTCTCGCGTTGCTGCGTGTCGGTAACTGGGTAAAATGTGGGACACTCAGTGCGGGACACGACAGCGCATGGCGAAGCGAAACGAAACGAGAGAAGCAAACTGAGCAGCCATCAGAGTCAGGTACTAGGCGGCGTGTTACTGATAAAACGACGGTATTCTCGAGCCTCGCCGTCGTGTGTGAGTTTGCGGCACCGAGTACTCGCGGCGATTAACGCGCGCACGTATTGCTCCACCGGCTCCGGAATCGCAAAGCCGGAGGTATCGAAGATACGACGATAAGGAGACTGGAAGCTTTTTTTTTTTTTTTTTTTTTTTTTTTTTTTTTTTTTTTTTTTTTTCCCGCAACACCGTCATTCTCATACGATTTTACGACGATGGGAAACACGACCGAGAATTTCGTAGGTAGGAATTTTGGATGTCGCGGGACGATTTTTATTTTGTTCTTCTCCAGATGCGAAGCGGTCTCTGAAAGTCTCGACATCATCGCGAGGATAGTAATGCAACGCCGTTACGAAATTAACTGACGCCCAGACCGAACGCCGCGGCTCCTCCGGCACAATTCCCACGCTAAATTATAATTGCGATTATCGCTTTTCGTGTATTAGGAAGAAAAAAAAATGGATATACACGATTCGCGTATCGTTCGCTCGATGACAAAAGTCGGACGGCGACAATGATAAAGCTCCGGGGAGGAGAACGAGGTGGGGAAAAAAAAAAAAAAAAAAAAAAAAAAAAAAAAAAAATTAATCCCTCAACAATGGTGCACGAGTGTCTCACGGGCTCGCGCAACCTCGAGCGATCTCTTCCTGTCTCCCGTCGCACGGACTTGCCAACAACGAAATTTCGCGACGTGGAATTGTGAAGTTTATAACACGGTCTCTCCCCCTCGATAATTTAATTAACGAGTTCACCAACGGGAATTCGTTTAATTGCCAGGCTGTCCGTTGGCGCTCACGCAGCCACCGATCTCCTCTCATTCTTTCTCGATTATGGACAATCGAGAATCTCTCGAGTATCCTCGAAATCGTCGAGAGATATCAGTCTCGTTGCTTCTTTTTTTTTTTTTTTTTTTTTTTTTTTTTTTTTTCGACTCTTAATTCAACGCCATTAAGTCGTTACGTGGCAAAAGGTGGGCAACCGATGATTAAAAAAGAAAAAAACAAGAAGACAACGATCTCGATTAAACGCCGGGACCGCGTTACGGCGCTTCCAGACCTCGAACTTCAGGAAACACACAAATTTCGATCTCGTAATAATTCTCAAGGATGATGGACGTAGCCGCCAATCTTCCACGGAGGAAAGAGATCTCGACCGACAGCACAAAACCGTGACGAATCGTATCGGAACGAGCGTTCCGTCCAATCCATTTTCCATGCCGTTAATAATTCGCCGATGAATCACCAAAAAAAAAAATACATACATATAAAATATAATGGAAATTTTTGAAAAAAAAAATAAAAAAATAAAAAAATAATAAATAAATCGAATAAAAAAATTTGCATATAGGGACAGCGGAATCGACCGAGTGTAACCGAGATGCGTTCACCCTCTAATGAGCCCGGTGCCCAAGCACCGGGGAGCCATTACGAGTGTGTTTTCACGGCGCTAAGAGGACCGTGTCGATTGCGCAATTTTCTTGCCACGGGAACGTTTCTCCCCCCCCCCCCACGCCGCGAGAGATAGACGCAGTGTCGAAGGAGGCGAGAGAATTCCCTCCACGCTGCAGTCGCGTTGAATTGTTTCGCGATTTTTTTTCTGGTTTTTTTTTTTTTTTTTTTTTTTTTTTTTTTTTTTTTCGCAGCGCGCTCGAAGAAGACGAGGAAGAAGAAGATGGGGGCGTGAAGCTGGTGGGGCTGTTGCGGCCACGCTGTGGGAGCCCCGAGACAGAGGGACTCTCAGGTGTCTTCGCCACGATCCCCCGAACCTCCCCACTCGCTGGTTCATCTCAAGCTGAACCCATATATATAACCAAAGTGCACAACGGTTTGGCGAACATCTTCGAAAGATATCTTGGACGAGGTACCTCGTCGAGTTTTCCGTCGGTTCACTCTCGTGATCGTTCAATTTTGATTTTTTGTTTTTTTTTTTCGTTATTTTCAACGCGCAGTGTTTCAAAAAATAAAGATAAGCGAGAACACGATAATTGGATCGATGAACGAGGGATTATTAACTTTAAGAAAATAAGGATTTTATGGCCAAGGTTCGTTGGATTTCGTCATTAGTCCTTTAGAAAAGCCTTTTTTGAATTTTTTTTTTTTTCGCATTTACCGTATTCAAACCGTGTTTAATGTGAACTTTGTACTCGAGAGGCTTTTTTCGCCTCGATTGTTGTCTCCAGAACCGTAAAGTAACGAAACATAACCTCCAAATTGAACGTTTCGATCGTTGAGCAACATGGCGACCGATTAGTTCGTCATCCGTCCACCACTTGCCGTTTTCACAATGCCACAAACTTATAATTTTTCGATAATAAAAATCGGGTAAAATTTTTTTCTCGTTCTATGCGAGTGAACTATTCGATTGACAATTTTTGCAGATGATATCGAGATATCAATTGCTATGCGCGGCGATTCTGTTCGGTGTGGCGCTGCTGTATCAGACTAAGGCGGTGAGTGAGAGAATCTCCATTGTTACTGCGATGAATAAAACACGAATTCACATGCATTGATCGAGCAATTGCGCAACGTAGAGTTACAAACGGTTTCCAGAATGAGACGAGAAACGGAGAAAAGTTGGCTACGAAGACTTTCACGAATCCACGTGTGTTAATCCACTCTAAGCAGGTTAATAATTACACATTACGTGTTGTTGTGGTTGTTATTATATTCGTCTGTAGACGCGAGGCGAATTTCACACGATTTATCGCGCAACAATGACAACCGAGTGAACCGTATCTGGCATCTCTATTCGACGCTTCCGAGCTAGCGTAAACATTACTAATTCATTAATTAAGCAGTGTCTGAGGTAACACGAGGAATTATGGAATTATTAATGTGACTGTGCAACGTTTAATTGCGAGGTGTCGATTGATAATTCAACGCTTGAGCGATGCAATAAATAATAAGGGCATCGAAAGGGATCTAAAAAATTTTTGTCGAAGCATTGAACACCGTGCGAGTAAAAAATACAACGAAACAGGCGATTCAAAAAATATTCTTAAGAAAAAAAAAAAATCATTTCTCAAAAAAAAAAAATTGCGACGAGATATTTTTCGAATCTTTCGATATTTGAAACGACAATACCGGAAGCGAACGCAGATTGTTTTTTGGCAAGCACGATTGTCAAAACGTTTCGGCACTGTGATGCTGTTGGTTGGGAATAAAAAAAATAAAAAAAAAAACAAGAAAGATCGGTTACGAAGCCATCACGGAGATGCGTATCCGCTCCGGTGGGAAGAACAATGTACCCCGACTTCCGGTCAGTCATCGACGCGAGCGAGAGGGCTGACTGGATGGCTGACTCGACTATCGTTAATGTCGCAACATGACGGACAATACGGGATCTCGTGCAACATCTCGAATTATAGCCAATTGCGTAAAAAAAACCATAATCGAGACGAGGGCACAAAAATCTTCCTCCTCGTTTCCTCTTCATTGTTGTCGCCCGCTGAAGTAACCCAATAACGAACAAACAAATTTTCATTTCAACTTGATATTATTATATTAATGTAATTTAATTTTTGTTTCATAACCGATCAATTTATTTTCGAAGCAAGTGGACGGTTACCGACCAGGAGTCGACTACCCGATATACGACAGCGTGCCCTTCGGTCTAACCTTCACGTGCCAAGGTAAATTGCCCGGTTACTACGCCGATCCGGAGACGAGATGTCAGGTCTGGCACTGGTGCTTACCGAACGGAAGAAAGTTCAGTTTCCTATGTCCAAATGGGACCGTCTTCAGTCAAACGGTGCGCGTTTGCGACTGGTGGTTCAAGGTAAACAAAAAAAATAACCTCAAAATTCAGACCCGATAATTCGCCATTTCGGAAACCAACGATCGGTACGGTAAATTAATTTCTCATTGAAGGTCGACTGTCAGGATTCTCCGAGGCTATACGGGATCAACGACGATCTGTACAGGGACGCGAGAGGCAACAGAATATAATTGTAAATCGACAATAAATATCTAATCATGGCATCGCAATATTTGTTCAAACGATTTTCAATTACCTTCAGTCGGTAATGCAGCTGTTCACTCCGACTGGTGTCCGGTACGAGAATTATTATTTTTCAATCTTTTTTTTCCTCTCTCTCGAACGGTAAGTTACCATCGGTCGGTAAAAAATCGGTTGAATCCTCGGGAGCACGTCGAGTCTCTGGAAAGATCGCGAATGGAAGAAAAATAGATTGGATCGTGTCAATCGGATCGACGAGACAACGACCGGGGTGGATATGGTTGATAGGCGGTCGGCCACGAAGTTGGCAATTTCTTGGCACGATTGGGCAATAGAAAGTGAGCGGCCGGGGAATCGGCTCACGATCGATGACCGTCGCTACACTTTCAGCGCTCCGTGAATTCGCCATTCGCATTTTTTTTTTTTTTTTTTTTTCATGTTCCTTCGACTCGAAAATTAAAATGCCTTCGCGTTTCTCCGTTAAAATATTTTTTATTTTCACAAAAACACACGAGAGATAAATTCCCGTCGTTGATTCCCAATTGATTCGGAATAACGCTGATTCAACGATAATCTTCGTTCTCGAGCTCGATACTCAAGTAACGCCGAGATAACAATTTCTTAACTCAGCAAAACACACACACACTTGGTTGGAAATCGAGCTCGTTAACTCGAGAGGTGGGGGGGGGGGGGCGGAATTAAAAATACATCGTGGGCCCCACGGGGACCAGGTGGAGGGGGAGGGGGGGGGGTTAGAGAATGCGTTAGCCTTGAAGGGACTTGGAACTCCGACTCCGAGGAGAATGCTGGCGGAAAGTTTGCGGGAAATAAAAAAAAAAAAAAAAAAAAAAAAAAAAATTAAAACACGGACTCGACGTCCTTAAAACCTTCTGTGTGAAAGAGGACTCGACGGCGAAGAGGTCCTCCCCGCGAGATAACCTTTGTCACATTAATATCCATCTGGCTCGTTCGTATTTACAGACCAGCGATAAACAACGATATTTTAATTGAACCACTGAGAGTCGTCTCGCTGACCTTCTTTTGAATTTCACGCTCGGATCGATCGTAAAATGTTAGAGTGAGAAATTAAAAAAAAAAAAAAAAAAAAAAAAAAAAAATCCGTATTTCAACGAGAACCGCATGCGGGTTGGTGTCGGTGAACGAACCGGCGAACAAAGAATGGGACGGTCGTCCCGGAATTTTCTAAAGGCGTTCATCGGCCGTTCGACCTTTAACGATCCTTTAACGATAAAAAAGTAAGCTTCCGATTATCCGCGATCCTTGCCCGAGGCCCGACAATTTTCTCTCACCGATCCTTTCCAGCGTTCAGCGGAGAACTTTGAGAGACAATGGAAGCTCCGCGACCCACGGAATAAATCGTCCGGCCGAGAAAATGTATTATTCGCTGATATGAAAAAAAAAAAAAAAAAAAAAAAAAAAAAAAAAAAAGCGCATCTGTGGTAGGCGTTGATAGATTGTTACACTGATATTTTGCGACCATTAAACTAAACAATGGAAGCTATTCGTAACCTTACACAATATTTTTTTCTTTCTCTACTCGTGACCTATCGCCATCTTAAAAAAAAAAAAAAAAAAAAAAAAAAATTGAGCACTTCCAATTTCTAATGCGAACTAACGAATTCCACGGATTTCCCAGTGCAATTGTTTCTCAGCGAAAATCGAGGAGTCGCGTTTTCATCTTGCTTCGAATATTCGAAAATCCAGCTCGTTTCGCCGAACGAAATTTCGCCGACGAGAAACAAACGGACTCGACAAAAAAAAAAAAAAAACAAAAAAAAAAAACAACGCCCATCCACGCGAAATGCCGCTCGGATTCGACGGCCTTCCAGAACTCGTTTCACCACCTGTCCCATCCATCGGGAGCATCGTTTGATTCGAGTTCTCGTGTGCCACGCCATAGACAGCGCGGATCGCTGGTAATCCACCCACACGAGACGAGCGCCTCGAGTCTTTCCAGCCGCCTCGACCTCAGCGGTTCTTTTTCCCCCCGCTTCGTTACCCAACGACTGTCGATCGTTGAAATGAGAAGGAAAATAGCTGCGGGACCCACGCCAATGTCTTCGTCGCCACGAAGGAAACCGGCAGAGGGTTGCGCTCGTAAAAATTCGCCAGAGCCAGCGAGAATCTCACCGAAGAAATTTCCCTACGCCTATGAGAAATCCCCTTCCGAGACGGCGTTTCAATCCCACTTCTCGACGTTTTCTCTCCTTCTCACTCGGGACCTGGTAGAAAGCTCAGACTTTACCTCCGCCGTCCGTATTCCAGTCTCGGCCGTGTGTTTTCTGCGCGCGCGCGCGTGTGTGTGTGTGTGTGTGTGTGCTGCGGGTCCGTCTGAGCTCTACTGGCGTTTTCCACTTGGCAAGAGGAGCCAGTCCTCGAGCCGGGAGCCGAGAAGCGAAACGAGCAGGAGAACGTGTTCGGATACCGAGCGAGCTAGGGGCCCTCAAGAAAAAATTTATTTCTGTTGAGATCTTTGTTGTATCATTTTATATATATATATATATATATATATACATATATATATAAAAAAAAATAAAAAAATAAAAAAATATATATATATGTATATAATAGACTTTTTTTTTTTCTTTCATATTTACAAAGTGAAGTGTGAGCAATTTTTTTTTTGGAAATTTGTTTCATTAGTCGGAAAATAGTGCTCTTACGTTCGAGTGGACGTTCAGTGAAACACTTTTTTGATGTTCTCATGTGATCGGGGTTTATTCATGAGGGATTAGAGAGGCTGGAGTCGCTCGTATAGCGAGACAGGTACGCACGTTCGTTTCATTTATTTTATTTGATTTATTTATTTTATTTTTTTTATTTTTTTTCGAGGGCTCGAGTAAAATCGATCGTCGACGATTAATTCCGAGCTCGTTGCGGACGTTAAAGCGGCGGACGTTTGGGTAGAAAATGAGAGAGAGAGAGAGAGAGAGAGAGAGAATCTTCGGGAAAGTTGACATACGGTCTCGAGATTATACTCGCGCGTTAAGCGTCAGCCAAGTCAGCTGAATGGCAGAACACCAGTGAATATGGGCTAACGAGGAGAAATTAAATATTGTCTTCGTTGGACGTTTTGTGAATACGTCCGAACGGGAAGTCCCATGGTCCCCTTCATTCGCACACGCTTGCCATCGACGATTAATATTCCTGGTGGGGAAGAAAAAAAAAAAAAAAAAAAAAAAAAAAAAAAGGAAAATATCGCGTCTTTGACCGAGATCCTTCTGTGGCTTCGCAATGAATTCCTGAATTACCGCACAGCCCGGACGACCGGCTGATTACCCAGTCTCTAATGTTGGCTCACCTGACGCGTCCCTCTCATCTAATCCTGGAAATCATTTTAATTGCGCAATTTTCACGCTGCTATCCGTGAGATAATTTCTTTTTTTTCTTTTTCTCTTTTTTTTTTTTTTCTACACCGACGTCACAATTTTTTTTTGCGGAATTTCGCGGGACTTTCGAGGAAAAAAAAAAAAAAAAAAAAGCGTAGGAAAAATTCGCGTGACCCGATCACGTGACGAAGATTCTCGGTTTTTTTTTTTTTTTTTTTTTTTTTTCGGCTACCGATCGTCGTTCCGCCTCGGAATAAAACTTTCGTTTTGTCCCACTTAACTGTCCGTTGTATCACCCTCGATCGATCTTCCGCATAGAAATTTCGAGCGCGACTCTTTTACCGACTGCGATATGGTTTTTTTTTTTTTTTTTTTTTTTTTTTTTTCAATAAAAAATCTTCCACAGTTGCGATAGACGAGAAGCCGTAACAAAAATTGTACTGTCGTTCCAACTTGTTTACATTCACTTTCGTTGTCTGTCGACGGCGTTTGCGATACCGTTAGAGACACGTGTCCGTCAACTCCGGCTGTCCTCGACGTTCGAAAGTCTTCTATAAAACATTCACGTTTTATTTAACTCGACGCTTGTCGTCCGATATTTTCTCGCATTGCACAATCATCGGGGGGGAAAAAAAAAGGAATCCGAGTCCTTTGTTTTTAAATTCTCTCGTTTCAACTTTCGTCGCCATTGCGTTTCCGGATCTTGATTTTTCATCGAGCCGTTCGAACCGTTTCAAGACCGAAGCATCTTTCCCAAAGAATTTCAGTTTTTTTTTCACATTTATTCATGGAATTCTGTATTGCACCATTGTTATATTGCAAAATAAGGGAATATTTTCATTTCGACATGAAAATGAAAAATGTGGAGTTTGAATTTTTTTTTTCAACGTTTCTTGCTGAAATTACGATCCGAAACTTTCTCTGAGACGCATCGTTGTTCATTGAATTTTCAGCGTCGAAGAGTCGGACATACGTTGATGCTTCGATATTTGATATGATTCGATAAAAATTGATTCCTCGCGATCTTGCATGCGTGACGTTGCCGATTAACCGAAAAATTAATAATACCGAGAGACAAAATGGTGTCGCCGGAATTTCCGGTAATTCCCACGCGTTCATACGCAAGTTTCGCGGCCGTAAAAAAATATCATCGACGGATTTCACTTTCGATAAATACCGATCGGTTTTGCAACGCGCGCCGCGCGGTCGTCGCCGGTCGATCAACATTTCCCAAACGTCGGAAATCCATTGTATTTCCATTCCTTTCTTTACAATGTATTTTGTTTGTCTTTTGTTTTTTTTTTTTTTTTTTTTTTCCTGCGGAGACCAAGACAGCCATGCACAACCGTACACGATGTGACTGCTTCGCGAATAATTATCCTTGCATGAGCAACCTGGCGAATGGAAGGAAGTGATGGACGTTAACTCAACAAATTGCCTGTCGATATAAACCGGCACAATACAAACGAGAGGCAATTTTCATCTGCAAAAAAAAAAAAAAAAAAAAAAGACACGGTAACAATTCGAATTCTCAACGACGACAAAATGGCCGCTCTCTCATTTACCCGTTGGACTTCCTTGCCAATAATGCCAATGAAATTTATCTTGTTTTAATTTTTTTTTTTTTTTTTTTTTTTTTTTAAATTATTTTCTTCCGAGTTTAACGAACCCCATAAATCCGGAACAATGAACAATGCACCGTAAAAAAAAAAAACCGATATTTCCATGAAACGCGAGGTAAGACTTTATTCCCGAATTATATCGTCGCTTCGCGCCGCCAGGCTGGTCTCACGAATTCACTTCCGTTACGTCGCGCGCACCAGCGCCAGTGAGAGCCTACGATGTTTAGCTTTATATTTTCATTGTTTCTTTTTTTTTTTTTTTTTTCGCGATGCTCATCAGTACGGAAACGGTCTGAGCGCCTTGACACCGAAACCCATCCGGCATTAAGTTTCATCGCGGTACAACAGTGAAATTCCTCCTTCGAGATTTTTCATGACGAAGAAAATCGGTCTGATCTTTGCGGGTAGCAACCACTTGGCGCTAAATTATATCAAAATCGTCAGTGATTGCCACGTAAAAAATTATTGAGAAAAAAATGCTCAACGGTTTGACAGACTCTTGAGCCATCGATAAACTTGTTTAACCGCGATGACCTGTAATTTTTTTAATTAACCATAGAAGGATGTGTCGAACACTAAAAAATATTTTGTCTACTCCAGAGTCTCGAAAGGTGTCGTATCTGTACCAGCCGTTTCTCCTTAACGAAACTCCCGACGTCTCGCATTCTCGTTTTAATTATTCATCGGGTTTCCAGTTAGTTCCGCGTATTCGAAATGAGCGCGCGCTGTATTCGAGCGTGTCTGATCTGCACGGGGCGTTACTACTCGCCGCGTCTAAGTACCCCGATAGCCCGCGTTAAGCGCGCTTATGGGATTCGAATATCGCGTTACCTCACTCGACGTAACGTATTAACGTTTGGTTACGAGTTCCGGTACGAGTTAACGGTCAAGCGTGGTCACCGCTAAAGGTCGACGGAAGTCACGAGTCTTCCAGACCAGTCCTGAGCGTTCGGACGAGCTCGGGACCGTCCCGAGTACCGTCCCGAGTACCGTCATCCGAGAGCCTTTCACCGCTCTCAGAAATCGTCCAAAAATCCCACTATATATATATATATATATATTTTGTTTTCTCGAATATCGCCAATTAAAACCTAATTCACGAAATTCTCGCGTACCCTAAAAATTCACCATCGACAAACTTCCGTCGACAATATTTCTCCGGCGACTTTTCAGCCACGTTTATCATCATTATTTCGCGCGACTCGAGTTGTATAAGGTGAATGTTGTTATGAGAAATTATCATCCGATCCGTTGGGAGCCCAGTCGGGCGTGTCACGCGCGAGTAGATTGTTCCCGCAAAGGTCAGACTGGCGTTGGCTGGGGGAGGGGGGAAAAAATGCGAACGGACGGTAACGGTAAGGGAGGTGGCCAGTGGATAATTCCAGAAGTCGTGCAGACTCATAGCGGACGAATAATTGAATCTAAAAAAAAAAAATATGGACGGCTGTACGTGGTAGAACGATGCGAGTAGAAA
The DNA here is from genome assembly GCA_963978505.1 of Listrodromus nycthemerus. Lineage (NCBI taxonomy): Eukaryota > Metazoa > Arthropoda > Insecta > Hymenoptera > Ichneumonidae > Listrodromus > Listrodromus nycthemerus. The sequence goes on along the minus strand of OZ021686.1, from coordinate 767,143 downwards.
CGTCCGGTACCGGTCAGACACGAGTAAAAACGCCCGCGGGTGTCTCCGCACTGATCTATCGTGTTCTTCTTGTACCTCTGTTTTTTTTTTTTTTTTTTTTTTTTTTCAAATAATTGGATCCACGGAGGAATCGGTTTAAGCTCGAAAACGTCCGAGGCTCCTCGCAAGGTTACTTTCACCGGCGTCGAATCGTTCGGGCCCGACGGTCTCGCATAAGCTTCACGTACACACACACGCTCGTGTAATTTATATATATATATATATATTTGAACGAGTGTGGCGAACGCGGAAGCGCGTACGAGCTTCGGTCAAATCGAGAAGCAAGGCCACCCCGTGTGCGCGGAGAACCCGTCCTTCGAGATCTTTCCTTCCATTTATTCGCAAACATCGTCGGAGCCTGTGCGCGCGTATAACGAGCCCCGTGCCACGAACCGTCGACGACAGTCGAGCCTTATTTATCGTCTCTCTAATTAGCTTCATACTCCGACCGATCGAACACTTTGTTCTCTCCACCGCGACGAAATTACAACGCGAACGATAAAACGACCAACCCAACAACGATAAATACGCGTGCATCCAGTACGAAAAAAAAAAAAAAAAAAAAAAAAAAATTAAAAAAAAAAAAAAAAAAAAAAAAAAATTGATCCAATCGTCCACATCACGAATGAAAATTAATGCAAGCCCGCGAGTCTGCGAGGAAGTGAAGAGTACGAGAGGAACAAAAAAAATTGTCAACGATCGGCTCTCCGATCGTTGTGTGTTATCGACGAAAAAAAAACATATATTATTCCGGTTCGTTCGTTTCCGTTGGACAAAGTCACACCCGTGCATTACGTGATGCCAAAGAGCCGTTTTATATAACACCCACATTATCGTTGCATTATATGGTTAGCAGTGGTGACAGCACAGAGAAAGTTCGTACTATCCGTTCGCATACGCCAGGCACGGAGGGGACTCCCCGGTCGTGCACCGGGGATTCGGCTTGTGAGCGCCGCGGAGCTGCACGGGCGTCGTTTGGGACGTTGCGCACCGGTCGGCGAGTCCCGGCTCGGCTCCGGTAACGCGGATCGCGAGCGAGGGTAACCGAGAACGGTGGACGAGTGTCGGTGGGGACGAGAACCGTCGGGTTCTCGGATACCCGGACGAACAACCACTGGCGGGAAGGACCCGGACCCCGAGCGAATTCTTTTCTTCGCCCGCGACTTTCGAACGATCGTACCCGGCGGCTCATTTAAATTCAACGCCGCGCGCAACGCGAACCGCTCTCGGTACTGAAAACGTTACCAGAGCCGATAGCCAAACCCGGTACGCGGCTCCGTTTTTTTTTTTTTTACACCGAATTATGAAACGCGAAAGACGCAACGAATTTTTATGATTTTTTTTTTTTTTTTTTTTTTTTTATTTAGTCGATTTCTTTTTTGTTTTAACGGCATATTTTGTTTTCTGTCGTTTCAGAAGTGCCAACATGCGGGAGAGGAGACGCCTGCTGCTAGCGTTGTACGGTAAGATTTTTACGGGCTTCCGGAAAGGACTCTTTTTTTTATTTTCGAGAGGATCCTCGCGCGTCTTTCCTTGCGCGGCGAGGAATGCGGTTCTCCGTCTCATCGAGGACCACGCGAAATTAAAAAAAAAAACAAAAAAAAACGCGAACGAGGCGGGTTCGACGGTTTTTTTTTTTCTCTGGCGATGCGTTCTCGCGACCGTCGCGAGGGAACACGCGGGGCTTTTAACGTCGGTTTCCGTGTTTCCGCTTCGGCCGAGACGGACATTCTCGGGACACGTGGCGTTCACAGGTGTCACCCGGACACCTCTCTGGAATACACAACGATCCTTTCTTTTCTTCTCGGTACTCTCCGGTACGAAAAAAAAAAAGGACAATTTTTATCTCGACAACTCGACGCCCGATGAATTTTCATCCCCGTAAAGGTTTCGTACGACCCGATAATTTCGTACGAGAATATGGATTTATGCAAAGCTGCGCGAGACACGAACCGCATCCGAATGGGCGATTGGAATGGAACCGCGTCGAGACTCGCCCACTTCGCCTCGCAGGGGAGAATGTGCACGCGCTCGATCTGAAATAATTTTCCCACATGGAACTCGTGACTCGCCGCGGCTCGATGGTGAACGAAAAAAAAAAAAAAAAAAAAAAAAAAGAGAGAGAGAACCACATAAATGAAAAAAAAAAAAAAAAAAAAAAAAAAACACACCTCGGTAACACGAGTGGGAGAAGCGAGGGTTTTCATTGGGGCGAGGCAATTTGTTTGTGAGAAAATTCCGATCGCGCTGTTATCTCGTCTGACTATTGCTGGCTCGCTCCACTAGCCGCGAAAATTCTCACGACTCGTGCCCGACTGTCTCTCCGCAAAAGTTTCGTTAAACGACAATCGAACAAAGTATTTTTTACCTCGCCGACTGACCAAACGAAATTACCCTCGAGGCTTCGAAATAGAAAGTCTCGAAGCGTCGTTTTATTAAACGCACGGCTCTATCCTTCGTTAATACTATATGTACTATATATATATATATATATATAGATACATGTATATCGAAGAAGTTGTATAAGTAGCGCTGAGCCATTGCAAAACCCACGTACTCGCGTGCACGTTTTTTATCAACAACTTAGTCGAACACCCCGAGAATAATTGACGGGTACGACTGGGTTATTTCTTCCTCCTATATTTCAACGAAGACCGTGAAGACGACTTCTTCGCTATGTCTTTTTGTTTTTTAAATAAATAATGTCTATGCCCTAATTTCGTGAGGCCACATCGGCCGTCCAAAACCATCGGTTTTCGTCCAGTTCGCGTCTATCCATTGACATTTAAAAAAAAAAAACTCACACTTTATCGCAGTGGTCATTTTTTTTAATTTGATTTAATTGAATTTAATGCGTACATTTTTTTTTTGTTTTTTTTTTTGTTTTTTTTTTTTTTATTGAAACGACTGACAGTTCGAAGATTTTATTTACGGTCGTCGCATATTTCTCAGAGTGCAGTCCGTTGCTCCCCCCCCCCCCCCCACCCCCCCAGGTGTTTCGCTAAGTCGGCGTCTCGTAGGCGATCCGTTCGTACAGCCTTGATCCGGTTTTGAACAATTACCCAACCGAATACACAACAGCCCTCTCTCCCACACGGCATTTCACAATAATCATTATTTTTTCACCATTTTTATTCTATTTTTTCCCCCGCACCGTTTGCACTCTTTGTTTGTCTATAGAGAGCAAATATATATATATATATATATATATATATATATATATATATAAATTATTTGTCTCCGTCCCATTGGAGGATGCAATTGCGTCAGACGAGCCGAGTTCCCACAGTCCGCGAAGACTCCGATGGCTCATCGTTTTTTGCACAACGCCGACGCTTCTTCGTGATTTTCGCAACGAGCGAATCCCCTCGAGGGATCCTCTCGTCGGAGCCATTTTAAGCGACCCATCCTTTTTGCCTTCGTGATTTGTATTTTTTTATTTTTTTTTTTATTTTTTTTTTTTTAAGAACGGGTTCCTCGACTCCACGAAACGCCTTGGGCTATTTTCGTTCGGCTTTTAATATGCAGAGTGTTTTTTTGCCAGGACTCCTATTGGCCACAGCGGTCGCCGGGGCCCTTAAGGCCACGAGGCCCAAATTCAAGATCGCGACTACCTCAACAACGACCACGACGACCGAACAGTCCGACGTCGTCGACGATGACAATGCCGAGGTGAGCTTCTCATTGTTATATTTATGAATGTACATTTATATTTTTGTATGTTATTTTTGATTATCTTGTGAAATTGACGTTACGGAATCGCGTCGTTAATCTCGATCAACCGTCGTCGTTCGTCGATCGGCAAGAACCTTGGCGCTCCGTGAATTTCCATGAAGACGACACTTTCGCGGATCGTTATTCGTCATCGAAGCAACAATCTCTAACGACGATACGGTTTTTTCATGAATAACCGGTCGATCGATCGTCGGCATTTGAATAAATATCGGTTACGTAACATCCGTACAACGGATGTCCGAGCGGGCCGGAACGGAGACGCGAGAAATCGACGATCGCCGATCGATCGACAACGATCGCCGATTTATTTTTTTCTTCTCGTCAACACTGTCTTCGACGTTAAAGTTACCTGGAGACAACGGGAAGATATACTTTCGCTTTCCGTCCCGTGAGGCTCGCTCTCGCGATCGTTACCACTGTGTGCTTTACTCGCAAACCGATCTCTCGATCGCGTTCAGCGATAACGGCTTGTAAGAGCGCACGAAAAAACACGGAGGTCGAACAAAAAATCGTAACTCTTTCTCGCCATACCGACGCGTCGAAGATGGACACAACCGAGCGTTAACGATCGCCGCTTTCCCAATTTTACTTACCGATCACGCTATCGTTCTTTCGAGCCGATCGAGGCACGAAAAAAAAAAAAAAAAAAAATTAAAAAAAAAAAAAAAAACCGTTTGCTTTAAATTCTAAAGACCGGGAGTCATTGAGAGTCATCGCGGCACGTAGAACGAGACACACGATCGCGTCGACTACTTTTACCGGTGTCAAGAGTGCATCAGCCACGGAGGTGTTCACCTTCGAATAATGAACGAGCGTCGATCCGTCGACGCGATTGCGCAACCCGACGATTTCTAAACCGGTGTCATCAAATCGCTTTTCCAAGTGAATAATAATTGTATAACTCGAGTCATAACTCGGATGCATATGCGATAACGGTCGATTCCACGGAGGAAGATTATTATGATAATCGTAAATCTTCCCGAATGCTTGAATAACGATTTAATGAATTGTTAAATCCATGAAGAATTCTTCTTTTTCATTGATGCAGGCGACAACGGTCTCGAGCGAGGTTAACGCGACGACCGCCAGAGTGCTCACGGGTATTCCCCAAATCGACTACATTTGGGATCCGAACTTGCCGCGCGAATTGAACGGCTACAATCTCAGCGATTATCCGTTCTACAACAGCATACCGTCGAACGACGAGATCGACTTCAAATGCGACGGATTGCACGACGGTTTTTACGCCAGCGTTCCGCACAAGTGTCAGGTAAAAAATTTTCTCATTATTCGTCATTTACCGTAACTTTAACATTGGAGTCTAGTGACTTTTGTGTTTCGCCAACGACTCGTCAACGAGGCTCGGTCGATAAAGATCAGGGACTTTATCGGCGCTGGGCGAATCTGAAGATCCACCGAGATCCGGATTAAAGTCCGATTTGCATCGAACTCGCTGCAGTGTCGAGGCATTAAAGAGAAAAAAAAATCGGGGGGATTCCCCGAAGGCGCCTCGAACTCGTTGCCGCGCCGAACTTGTGGATGCGTCGATGAGCTCTTCACGCCACATTGATTTAGAAAACTCCGGTCGCGAAGATTCCGTCTCCATGGCGCATTTAATCGGCGATCGGTAGGATTGTAGAGCTCGGTAAAAGTGGACAGCAGGAGGGAAGAGGGCGTGGCGACTGTAAGGCGCGACGAGGCAATTCCGAAGCCGAGCGCGTGAAATTCATCGAACTCCGTCGTCGAGTATCCCGGTCGTGTGACGACATAGCGGTGAAATTGAAAGGAAGCCGCGAGGACGACGGGCTTGCTCTTTCGCTCGATCGCTAACATCGATCGAGGAGCGAACGAAAACCAGATTTTCGTTCGACAACCGTATTACATTCGGTAAACCATTCTGGGGGAATTAGTTATTCGATGCCTTTGAAATTGTTTTTGTACGGCTGCTTCGGACCGGAGAGTGTCGGAAAGCCCCGATGGCTTGTTCGATAATCGATCGGTCGATTATTTTTTCCACGTGCATCCAGGGACTTTCGTCCAGTATCCAGGGAAATTGTCTGGGGTATTTTTAAGTTTGCCAATCGCAAGCCAGGACATTCTCAATTAAACCAATGGCCGAACGATATTGCGTTGATAATCGACCGAAACTATTTCCCCACTGAATATCGACGGATAATTTAGTCGTGTTTCCCAACACGATTCTAGGGACTTTTTTAGTTGGCAAGATGTCTCTCGTACTGGGCGAATGGCCGAACGTTTTTTACTACGGTCATCGGACGCACCGATTCCACTGCTGTTTATCGATTCTTCGAGGCGAAACCGCTCGCCCATTGTCATGCAAATTTCTGCACGTTGCGGAGAAGAATAGAGACGCGATAGGGAATTCCCCGCTTCCGGTGATTTATCGCCGAGCGGAAGCTCACAAAGATTTCGATCCTCGGTAATAAAAAAAATTCACGATACGAAACAAAACCGAGCGATGCAGATCGTTGGCAGATCAGAATCTCAAACTTTCCATGAAACGTCGGCCAGTGGAAATAAATCAACGATTGCGAGCGTTCCGATAACTTTCACGTTTTACGGAGCTGAATATCATTCATAATTTCTTTTCTCTCTCTCTCTCTCTCTCTCTCTCTTAAATGTCTCACTGTTATTCCCGTCGATAAACTATCCTTCCGAATAATATGAATTTCGAAACCGGTGAAACAAGTGGGTATGAGGATTAGAAACTTTTAAACACGCCAGCTCGAGCTCGCCAACGAAGCTAATTCAGGGCAATGGAATAATATTCGGTCTATTCTTACCGGTCTCTCCGAGGCACCGGTAACTTACGCGGAACGAGCTGCAGCAACAGCACCGCCACTCGACGTAAGGACGACTCGCTCTGAATGATCCGAGAGATTATTCCCTGAGATAAACGGGGAACTGCCGTCGGAGACTGCGACTTGGAAGTAATTTTTTTTTTTTTATAATACACTACTGTGTCGTGGTAATGCAGTGAGACAACAGCTGTCGGACGGAGCATCGGTCTTTGAGTGTAAGACCGTAAGCGCAAATCGCACTCTCCTGCAACCGACCTACAGCCGCGGCAAACCGGCGATTGGTAGCGATGAAAGAAAGAAAGATCGGAGCCTCCGTGCGTCGAACGACGAACGGTACAACGAAAGGAGCAATTACGAGGTTGCACATACGAGTGTGAAAGCCTACGGTCTCTCTATCGTATCCGAGAATAGCGCGTCTTCTCGAAGGATCTCGGACGGCGGAATCCATGCTTTCGACAGGTCCAGAAGAAGAAAAAAAATTAATAACATTTATTCAATTTAATGTTGATATTTTTCTGGTTGAATTTTCCGTTCGGCACTGCCTCATAAATTTTGGGAATTTTCATGTAATATGGTTTACTATTTTTCAGGTCTATCACCACTGTCTGTACGGAACTCGTTACGACTTTCTCTGTGCAAATTTCACGGCCTTCGATCAGAGGACGTTTATATGTCATTTCGCTTCTGAGGTCGATTGCGCAAATTCAAAGAAATTTTGGCATAGAAACGATGCACTTTACAAGGCTGCCGAGACAACAACAACGTCGACGACAACAACCTCCACGACGACCACTGCGCAGCCTCATGTACCTCCACCGCGTTCAGCTGGAAGACGAAGAAGACCCACACGTAGACGTCCGGCTTATGACTACTATGACGAAGAATACTATGACGACGATGTGGGCTACGACAGATTTCGCCCTCGAGGATACGACAGACGCGACGATTACGAATACGAGGACCGAAAGTACTCGAGACGAGACCGGGACAAGGACCGAGACTTCTGGGATCGTGACTATCGCGACAGAGATCTGCCTAGGGGTAGGGAGCCTGATCGTCCTCTGAGGGACTCCGATAGACCGTTAAAGGATGATCGAGAGGCACCACCTCCGTTGAGTCCCAGGGAGAGATTCCCTTCAAGAAATAATCGCAGAGATCCGGTGAGGACTCCGGCCGCCCTGCCGAGAGACCCCCTGATTGACGATGAGCCGAGAAGTCGGGTCAGAGACCCGGAAGTGCCAATAAGGTCCAAGGAACCTGACGATGGGGTTGACGATAGGAGGTCTCTCGATTCCAGAAATCGAGACGTCGATGATCGTCGTTACTCTGACAAAGGGTAAGATGCTTTTATATCGTCATCTGCGTACTTGCATCAGTAACTGAACTTACACGTACTCACACATAATCGCAAATGGTCCCAGATATTGAAACGATTCTAATTTCTTTTATGGTATCCGTCAGATTGAGGGATGATTACGAGGATGAGCCGGTTCCTTCGGGGCCAGGATCTTCTTCGGGAACCCCTGAAATTCTCGTGAAGCCAGCAGCTCCCGTTTCGTCGGTCTATGCTCGGCCGCGTGCTCCCCCGAAGATTCGTCGACCAGTGCCCGTTTCCGAGCAAGACAAATTCGCCTACAAAGGTACCCCTGCGGCGCCATCGTCGGGTAATTATCAAGCGTTTTATCACTATGTCGAAACAACGGCACGCTGGAGTAACTAATGCATGTCGACGTTCCACAGGAGGTGAGGCACGAAGACGTCCGGTAGAGATTCCCGCTGAGGACAATTACTACGACGACGAGGTCGACGAGGTGAGGCCCCGTCGCCCGATGACGAGAAGGCGGCCGGGTTTCCGTGACTTTTACGAAAGCCCTAGGGACAGAGATCGCGACAGGCCCTACAGGTAAGGTAACGTACACACGACACGGAATATCCTACGACTATCCGCTCGCTAACCCATCCATTAATGTCGAATCCATTCGTCATAATCAACGATAATCTTTCTTCTCTCGAAACTCTAATCTGAATCCTCGCCAACGAAACACCACCACACGTATCGTGCATTGATCGCAAGCTGTTCAATAAAAGAAAAAAAAACAACGATGAAAAATGCCCTCGATATACAAGAATCCGTTTGTTTCCGCTATTGGACAAACTTCAGGCCTAGATACCGTGACGAGGAGGATGAAGTCAGACCACGAAAACATCCGGAACGCAATCGCGAGCGTTACTACGAGCGAGGACCCGAACGAGGAAGAGACAGATCGCTTGATCGATCGAAAGATCGTGTACCGGAAACTCCGAGGAGACTACCGGATTCCGAGAGACCGGAAAGACCAGTGGGAAGTCACAGTCGCGAAGCTGATCGTCCGAGAGTTATGGAATCCACTCGTCGTCCAAACTTCTATGACAGGACGAGCGTAGCCCCACCGACGACTTCGACTACTTCGACGTCCACAGAAGCGCCCAAGGAGGAGATCACCGATCGTCCATCCAAAACACAAAATTCTCAGAATCCTCAGAATCCACCGTCAAGAAATCATCCCAAAGCGGAAGCTCAACCACCTCGTCCTAATTCCGCTTCGCCACCCTCTCATCATCCGGAAGACGATCGTCACGACGATAAGGAACCAGAGCGACAGGAAGATATCCCACATCAAGAAAATCTCAGCAAGGAAGCCGAAAAACCGCGAACCGAGCAGGAAGAATATTCTTCGTCCGAGGAGTACTACGATGAGCCAGAGTACCAGCCAGCATCATCTCCGCCCCCCAGAGCAGCGGTCAGAGTCGTGAAGAGACCATTCCTTCCGTCCAGAGGTGGAAACCCGAATCCCCGAGGTCTTTCTCCAGTGGGCGCCAAAGCAACGGACTCCGCTAGACGGGAGGAACAGCAATCCAACCGATCTGGACAGGCACACGTCAGTCCGAGCCAGACCGAAACTTATCCCACCGAAAACGAGGATAGAAAATCGAGTTCGGAGGACGACAAGCATCCTTACAACGCATACAAGTACATCCAGACCGACGGTAGTCAAAAACCACGTTCGGAGGAGTACGAGGGTGTCTTGACGAGGCCAGGCATCAGGAGACCGGATGAAGACGATAGGGTCAGAAACGATGGGAACAATTCGGGCTCCGTGGCTCAACCGAGAAATCCGAATAGAGGAAGGAACGAGGATGATGTTAACGAAAAAACTGTACTGAAGTGGAACAGCGAGGAATTCCGTCTGGGACAACGAGGCGGCGTCCGTCACGAACCGGAAACGCAGAATCAAAGGTCAAAGGCACGCGTACCCGTGACGGAAAATTCTGGTTACTACACCGACTCTTACGCGAACGAGAAACCCGAGCCAACTGGTCCGCCGACGGGAAGTAACAAGCAAATTATCAACGAGGTCGTTACGCATCATCGTCTTCAAGACATTCCCGAGAGCGAGTACGACGTTACCTTAAACGAAGCACTGACTCCGTCCTTCACCAATCAGGATGGGAACTTGCCGAGTGGTTTTGTACTTCCGATTCATCGACAACTTGCCAGAGATCCGGTACTTCAATCTACGGAGAACAGTTACAAGATTTCTAGGCCTTACAATCAGCAGATTCAGCCGTCGCAGAGTCAAGGACAGCAGCAACCGCAACAACAAAAAACCTTCGTGCCGAGTCCGCAATTTCTGCCGCTTACGGGAGTCGGCAACGGCAACGGTAACGACAGATCAAGATCCGTTCAGTATTTCAGAACGCCCGAAGCTGTTCACGTTACCGGAACTCAGTACAGACATCAGAGAGGACCTTGGCACGATTACACCGGTTATTAATTGGCATTTTTCTTCTCGTTACGAGTGAGGTTCGTAACAATGTGGAAGATCTGCGAGATCCATGAATCCTTTTTTAAATGTATTTCTTCCCTGTAGCCGTACCCTCGCGTTGATATACTTCGTTGATAGAAAAATTATAAAAAATAAAAGCTTGACGTGGTGGAGCTTATCCTTGTCAGATATATGAACTTGTAAATAAAACAAATGGAATGCTGTCTCGTTCAAACAAAAATAAAACCAACGCTAACATGTATTCTATCTACTGCTTTGTCCATTCTTCGGTAATTAAATTATTAACGCTCGCTGACTTTATTCGTGGATGTACGGGTTTTTATAGCGCTGTCGTGTCACCCGCTGTGCGGTCAAAATAATATTGTTTCGTTGATATATAAAATGAAGAATGACAAAGGTTAAGAAACGAAAGAAATTTTAGTATTTCGGAGAATTTTCAAGATAGCCGGTTAGAAAAAAAACGAGCGCGTGCATTCAATCCTCCTCGAGCGGGTCCTACACAAATGTATCTTCTGAATTTCTATGTCGATAAGTAAGTTTACAATATACGAATAAATAAACACGACGTAAAGAAAAAAAATGCATGAATCGCTTCTTTCCTGATCCTTTCCGATCAAAAAATGACTTTTTTGTATTTATTACTATTGCGAGTAATTTGTTATTCATCATTTCTTTATTTAAAAAGAAAACGTTTACTTTCCTTGCAGTGTTCATTGATTAATTTGTCTTTCCTTCATTATTTATGTGCAGAGAGTTTCGTGGAGTCATATGTATGCGGAGATTAGTTTACAGAAGAAGATAAACAATGAGCAAATAATTGTACAGTCGTTAGCTTATGAATCGCATTATCGTTAATAGTTGTTGTAATTAATTATTTATAACGTAACATTATACATCACAGAGCAGAAAAAACGTAGCGTAAACATTACGTGTACATAATCTGAAACAAAATTGCGAACGATCTTCATCAGCGCGGGTACTTTTTACGGCGCAGCGCGGGCGTACGCTATCTTCTCGCGTTTATAATGTCGACGCGTTTCATCGAACAAAGAGATTAAACAAACAGTAACAGTTATCGATAGTTATTCAGTCAAATCATTGCCTGCCGAAGAAATGAAAAAATGCACGATTTCTGGCAAGATTATGCTTCGTATTACCAAGTTTTGCTTCCAGCGTGGATTAATTATATTTACACCATTACTTCTTCATTATTTTTATACATATAGGGGCATTCCGTGTCAACAAAGTTGTTTAATCGGTATCTAGACTGTTAATCGTACAAAAGAGATGCAAATAGGCGACGAATGTTTTCGATTGCTCTACCTGCTGGAACTTTTTGTATAGCCTCTCTAATCCCGTGTATTCAGGAATCTTATTTTTTTTTATTCAATGCTAATATATTATTACCCGTTTGACACAAAATGACCCACATTTTATGCAGAGTAATATCAATAATAATAATTACATTGAGATAGAGTTTACTGACCCGCTTACCTTAAAATCGAAATGTAGAAAAATTATCTCTCTTCTCGTTTATATAAAGACAATTGTTAATATTTGCCGAGAGGCGTAGATGAGGCGAGTATACAATATATATACGTGTATATAAATATTACCGACTCTCTCGACGATTATCGCAGCGTTATTAGATAAATATAACACGAGATCTCGTGCGCGTTACAATTTCGTCGAGAACGAAAGAGAAAACAAAAATAACAACGCGCGCGTGATCTCCTTTACATTTGGCCTTTTCGTTCATTATTTTTCTAATCATCCTCGAAAACGATTATATCTCTCCGTTAATTGGAGTACTTTAGGAATATAACAAATAAATTCCTTAACTTAACATTTGGCCTCCACCTTTCGTACGCTTCCGCACACTTTCGGATTTTAAACGATATCAACGAAAGACGAATTCATTGATTCACAAAAGTAATCCCAAAAAAATAACACGTCTAATTACAAATTAAGACTAATATCTGTTTTACGCTATCGGTGGATCGTCGTCGTCGTCGTCCCGTGTTACGAGAACGTTGCCATACAAATTTCTGCGACACGGCAATAGTCTGTATCGTCTCGCCACGCAGAAGCCCAATACGCCAAGAACTATGAGAAACGTTGGTACTAACAATCCCACTGCAACTGAACTACCTGAAATGGAAATTGAGTAAGTACATTTTTCGAACTGGACCGGGTTGGAATGTCACACTGTTACTACATTAAGGTTACACTACTTTAACAAAAATTTCGTTAACTCTAAATGTTACTGTAACTCAAGCCCTTTACATTCTGACATTCAGGATGAGGTATGGAGAATGAAATTTGTTTTTGTTACCCGAAGAACCGATTGTCTCGTCCACCTTTTCGGTGGTACTTTCCGGTCGCGGTGGTACCGTTGTTGGTTTCCCGACACACTTGCCATCCGTCGTTTCTCTGACATAATTGATCTGGCAGAGGCACAAATATTTCTTCGTTTTCTCATCTTTTTCGCATCTCTCATGCTCCGTGCACGAATTGATGAACATTTTTGGATCACATTCGTCATTTTGGTGGCTGCTATCCTCCACTGAAATTATAAAATTATAATTAATAAAAAATAAAATAATTGTACGATTTGTACCAAAAACTCAATGCTCCTTCCACCTCACGAAGCAAACTTTGTATTCATAAAACAAATTGTACCGCTACGATTTTACAACCGACAAATGGTCAAAGTTATCGTTATCCAATTTAAACTTCTGAGATGTGAAAAAAAAATTAACTGTAACCCGTAAAAAAAAAAAAAAGAATTACAGTTTTTGTTACCGACCGAGCAGATTTCACGCTTCCTCAATCGTGAAGCAACGCAGTTTCATCTGGCCTTTGTGACGAGATTTATTTACCGAATAAATCATAACGGCGAACAATGAAATCCTCTCATTATGATTAAGTCGATCTTTAGCCTCGGTCACGTGACCATTACGGAACGGGACTGAATTTTTTTTCACTCGATCGTTAGACTCCCAAACTAATCGAACGCGCCAGTCACGAACGCCGATAACACCGTCGAGTGTCATACCGATAACTCGCGACGTGTCGGAAAATCTTATCAGCCATTTGAAATGATATCTGTGTACACATAGCAACCGCCGCGCGACACAGCGCTGGCGTCGCCCGAAGCAACGGCTGTATTCCCGGCTTGTATTCCCGTACCGAATGATAGACGATAAAAAAAGCATTAAAAAAAAAAAACGATATGCGACGAGCAATCGCCCGTCCTTGCCGTGTATACACTGACGCAGAAGTCTTTGTTCATTATCGCGCTTTCATGCAATTTCCGCTCCTCTGTTTATTGGCCGATCGACGATACAGCAACAACGATAATATTTAATCCGGATTGTCCATTTTTTTTTTTATCCGATGGGAAAAAAACCAAAAAATGTATGCAACAGTTGAGAATCACCGACGAAAGTCACGTGGGAGATTGTACGATTTAGTTTGAAGGAGAAACGACACAAAGATTCTTTCGCCGACGGGCTCGGACGCTGCGGTAAAACGGAAGCTAACGATTGTCCCTTGTAGTCGAAAAGGGTGACGAGGGGGATACGGGGGGAGGGGGGGGGGGGAAGTAACGGACGAGCCAATCTCTCATGTACTCTATGGTCCTCAATTGGCGGCAATCCGGCGGTCTCCGGACTTTTTACCATCCTCGTCACACACTCGCAGCCGAGGATAATTTTCTATCTGCTCGTTTCATTTTATTTTCTTTATTTTCTTTTTTTTGCCACTGAGCTCTGAAGAGTTTCACAATATTGAATTAAATTTGTGTCGACTATGTCCATGTTAATTTGTGACTCGACAACGATCCTGTGCATTTCGAGCTATTGTAATCTGTTTTCTCTATTTATACGCGTTTGCTACATACATAAATGTAGAGCGCGTGTACGAATAAGTGGTGCAGTAGTTGCGAAATCGAACGCGGAACGTATGCTAAGTGATAACGGAAATTTCACGACAAAAATTAACTACGCACATCGCTGATGATTTTAGGAACCGATGGAAAAACAAAATGTATCTCATTGACACTTAGTATAAATTTTTACTATTGAGTACGCGCATTTATTTACGTCGGATATTTACCTGCGAGGGTTGTTATCGCAAACGTTGCCAATAAGACGAAACACACGACATGGCGTTCCGGCTTCCACATTGTTATCACTTTTACCGCACGATTTTTTTTATATAATTGTTTTATCTTAATTACAAATATTTGCCGGACTTCACTGCAACTCGCGAGAAAAATCACATAATACTCAGGGGTTGAAATTTTTTTTTTTTTAATTATCTAACCCTTATTTCACGCTCGGACGATTTTTCACGTATCGAGAGTAGGAAGTTTTTTTATTATGGAAGTTTGTGTATTTTGATGGGGGGTTGTGTTCACTTGGGGAACACTTGTTATGTTTTTCGCTCGCGAAGTCAACAAGACCCTTATCTCGGGTATAATGTTGCGAGAGGGTTGAGAATAAAGACCGTGGACGCTCGGTGGTACGAAATTCGTGGAAGCGTATTATACGACGAGCGCTGAGCCGGTTAACGCGACGCTTGTTCCGAACACCAGGCCACTCCGCCACCTCTCGCTTTACTTTTGACAGTTAAATCCTGTTATGCTACTGTAGCACAAGTCCGAAGCCTCGCGCTGTGCCCCCCAGCGGAACGCGCTCAATCATCTGTTATTAAGCGACCATTTGCAATTATCGAAGTCAATTGAGCCCAATTTCTCGAGATTGCGCATCGCAGTCGAGATATTTTTTTCGACTTTGAAACTCACGTTCGATCGTGAAAACAGCGATGGATCGATCGTCCACTATCGAGATATCAGAAGAAAGCGAGCGGCAATTCATCTGTCGTTTTAACTATATCGTTACTCGTCAACGAAAACATAGAGCTTGGGAATAATTGGCACGTGAATTAAAAAATATAAGCGTGGAGCTTTTATTTGAAACTCATTTCATTTTAGGTTAATTATTTGCTCGGATACAAAGGCTCATAGTGCCGAGGCGGTGACGCGAGAGGTGCTGCCACAGTACTTCTCGCCAAAATACCCAACTTTGGTCTAGCGCGGGAAATGTCAAGAAATTTGAAATTGCATTTTAATCCACAGCATCTGAACTTTGAGGAATCGATTCTGTCTTATCGCATTTATCTTGCTTAACTCTCTTGAACGGTGAATCGTTAGGTGAAGTGACGAAATTCCTGTTTGATGATAATTTTCTTTTGGGCTTCGCTGATCTTGCAGTGTTATCTGGAGCATTGGCTCCGGTATCGGCGGGCGGATCGACTACATTAACTGTTTTCACAGTTCTCACGACGATCATACCCTGATGAAATAAGATCTCATAAATTTAATGAGAAAAAAATGCGAACGAATTTTCATGCTTCACTCACGTCTCTATCAAAATCTTTGGTTAAAAATTTTAGTCCAGCGTCCATGTTCTCGATAAAATCGAAAAGTTCATGTCGCGACTTTGTTTCCTTATCTTCTGAAGCGGAAACGTACGGAAAATCCTCGTCCTTCAAGGCTACAGCTGTTTTACTGGAAATCGTCGTGTCCGCAGATTTCTCATTCGCCTCGTAGAGTCTTGGTCCAATAAATTGGTGCGCTTCCGTTAGCGCCGAAATAACGAAAAAAGTCAAAAGGATACCAAACGTTGCTTGTCGTACGAAACTCGCCATATCGATGACACAACTCTAATTAATTTTCAAAATGACTGAAAATTTAAAAATCTAGCTTGCTGCACCAAAATCCTTTCCGTGACAACACGATCGTCTTTTTATCAACACGATCGCATAAAAAAATATATGTAAATAGGCCTCACGAAAACAATTAAAAAATCACATATGTGAACATAAACTATTTATGTATTCTTACCGGATTAAATGCCTTAGACAATAGAGCAACAATGACAATAATAATTAATACATTAGAATATTAATATTTTTTTTATCTCGTAGATATTTACATGAATTATCGAACGTGTTTTTCGCGCGTTAGGAATATCGAAATTTCGCCTATGATTATGATGTAAAGTGATAATATTGATGATAGTAATAATAATAATAATGATAATAATAATGATAATAATAATAATAAAACCTGCATTTCGTATGTTCCAATGTAAATCATGATGGTTTCTTTCGATTGGTTCAGATGGACAACTAATACTTAAAAAATAAAGCAACAATATCAATTAGAATTCCGTTATTTACATGTGATTACAACATATCTGGACACTGGTTGATCTGACGTTTGGTCGGAGCGTTCGTAACGATCGATCTTATTACTAAATAAAAGGAAGCAAAGAAATTTGAGAGATTCGAATCCGACAATTAAAGATCGTACGAACTACACCGGAATGTAAAATATTTCTTCTCGCGCACGGATTGGAAGACAAATTTTGTTCAATGGAATTTTTTAAGGCATAAATGGTGAACGATGATTTTTTTTTCAATGAAATGGTAGCTACTCGATGTTAGTAAACATCTATCTACATATTTTGTGTTAGCAACTCTCGTTATTGTCGAGACTCTTTCACCTTCGGATATTACACCCTCACCGACAAAAACGAAACGCCTCACTTTCGGTTTTTAATTACGATTTGTTTAATGAGATAATTGACTAATTTTGGTTGCCGTGCGTCGTCGATTCAACGCGTTTGCACGACTCACTGGAACTCCTTTTCTTCCGTCTCATCATCTCGACCTCGTATTTCTATATTCTTTTTTCCCGCCATGTATAAATTCATCGATAGCTCAGTTTCGCAAAGGATCGAGAGACTCTAGTGAAAAATCGTCGGTGCCCATGGATAGACCTCTGCTGAAGCCATCCTGAAAATTGATTTACGAAACAGACGGTAAAATTTAATCGAATTATTATTATTTTTGTCGTAATAATAACACTATTTATTGTCTATCTTTCTCACCTTCATTTCTAGTAGCCTCTTGTCGAGCAATCCGATAGCGTTTTCGAGTTCCTGCTGGCTTGAATTCGAGATCGGCGGAGTAACTCCAAATTCGCCCATCTCAAATGGATCATCGAAATCATTCTTCACCATGTTCATTGTCGACACTGATGTTCCCGTGATTCCGGTGAGAGGAGTTGGAGGATTGAACGGTACACTGCCAAAAAGATCTTCCTTCACGCCGTTCTGACGTCTCGAATCCTTGGCTTTTGGCGGCGGTGCGACTGGAAAAAAATCGTTGAAAATATAATACTTTTTTTTAAGGAACACAAAGTCAATCGAGTTCAGTATTTTTATGTGTAACTTACGAAGCGGTGGAGAACTCATAGATCCGTTGGTCTGCGGAAAGAAATTGTTTCCAGTGGTCGTTTGGCCATTACTGATCGGTACAGAACCGGTGGATGAATGATTTTCAAAACCGTTGGATGCGCTCTCGTAAGCTCGAGGATTGAAATCTTCTTCGAACTCGTCCATCAGCAATCCTTCAAGTTTCCTGCCGACCGACGGCGAAGGCGCAGGTTCGCTTCTTTAAATAATTAAATTAAATATAAGTAACAAAGTAAAATCGTTTGTAGGCAGTCACGCGAGGACGTAAGATAGAAAGATTGTTTTCAAACATGTATAATGTATATACCCCATAAAATCATCATCGAAGGATTTTTCAAATGTCCTTGGTGGGACGGGTGGAGGTTGTTGCGGGCCGTTTGAACTATTGCCATTGGTATCGCTACCGTTCTTGCCAGTGCTTTTGCTCGACGTGCCATTAAGCCGTGGCGCGTCTTCCGGCGTCGATTCCGTCGGTGTACTCGCGCTACCCGGCACGTGAAGAATATCCGGCAGATTATGCTGCGTCAGATACGATGAGACATCGGCCTAAAATTAATAAATGTTCATACAATAAGAATCAAATCTAGCTTCTAGCTTTCTCGAATACAAAGATTTGAAAAAAATTAAGTACCATTGTTATGGTAGAGGAGAGATTTTTTTTATCGACTTACCGATCCCTTTATCGCCGAAATATCTTGAAGCCTCTGCCTGAAAACGTTGTTCTCGTGTTCCAATCGCCATATCTTCTGTTGCAAAACCATGCAACGCCTCTGTGCTTCGAGATCTTTACCGGAAGTGTCGAGAAATCGTCTGTAAGCAAGACCGAAGGCTTGTCCAATCGTCAACGTAATTTCCTCGGCGAGTTTGTCGCTCACAAACACGAAACACGTGTGCCTCTCGGCGTCTTCTTCCTTCGCGATGAAACTGAAGAATTTCTTTTCGCCCTTGTCGTCGGCACAATACGAGATTCTGTGCAGCGGATATTGGTGCATGATTCGCTGCTCATTAACGAAAATAAAATAAATAAATGAGAACATTGCAAAAATTAATCGACGAATAAAAAAAAAAAAGGTGTAAGTGACTCGTGCGAATTTACCTTTGGAGTCGTCTTGGTTTTTGGTTCCTGTATCGCGACACCGTCGATACTGATCGTAAGCTCAACTTTCGGTGTCTTGGTACCTTCGCTCTTGCGCAACTGTTGCGTGAACTTAAGCTTGCATATAGCATCCTTGACTACCTCAATACCCTTTGATTGATCTACCTCGGTACTGCCCAAGTACTGGATAAAACATGAAAAAAATACAACGTGTAATTAATAAAAATGTAAAAAATTAATTGAATAAAATAAAAATTAAAAAAAAAAATCCAATCCGGCGGGCGACAGTCTCTTCCTCGAACAAATCGTATCACGGGTCACGACGTTCTCAGCTCAATTATTCTCGCCTCCCGTGTAATTAACACCATTTTTCCCTTTTTTTTTTTTTCTTCGTCTTCTTTTGTAACTTTTCTTCCAATCCCAGCGAACATGAGATGACTATAAGAGTGCCTGGGAATTGTGCGCGTTTCACAATTCATCGAGCCTCCGTTAGCAGCATACTTTTTATGTTTTATTGCCATTCATTATATTAACACATTGTCGTATCATCTTTCGAAAAAAAAAAAAAAAAAAAAAAAAAAATCCTTCCACTTTCTATGAAAAAAAAAATGGACACATTATGCAAAAAGGAATTTATTCGTTTGCTTGATATCTCTCGATCTACGTCATTGAAAATCCGTGGCGCCGTGCATTTATCGCGAAAGATGCTGCTCGCGGATCGTCGCCTTGCTCTTTATATATACGATGATGAAACCGTGCGGTACCGCGACGGTTTGTCGCTCGTGGACTTTGCACGCTCGTTGCAGTCACGTTTTCGACGCATTTGTCAAAATAAGCTTTGCACGCTGGCGTTACACATTGTATTTCTCCAAATTTCTTCAACAAAAATAATTAAAAAAATTATATTCTGCAATAAACTGTATCACACATGTACGAATACATGTGTGAAAACGTACCTTGACTAGGTAGGCGATGTGGCCTTTTTGTAGCGCGTCGGGTGGATGTATCCAGTTTCTGTTCGTTCCTAAAATTAATAGCCATCATTAAAAAAAAAAAAAAAAAAAAAAAAAAAAAATCCATTTCTTCATCCGTTTTAAACTCATCATTCTCATTATTTTCATTGAAAAAAACCAACCTCCATTTTTGCTAGACTGTTGATTCTTGTTGTTCGTCGAATTCTGTGCCCATTTCAGTAGCGTCGAGTTTCTCATCGCTAATTAATTATTTCACAGAGTCTGAACGGAGGATCTGCAAATAAATATTTTTCATTATTGTTACCAATAATAATAATAATAATAATAATAATAATAATAATAATAATAATAATAATAATAATGATAATATTTGTCGAACAATGGGCAAATAGGACGGTTAAGAATTCGCGAGTAAATTGCGAATTGAGAGGACGATTTTCTAATTCGCGACGTGAGCCGTACGGCAGTTCTGAGTGAAGCGGGATAGAGTTTATACGCGGTATATCTGTCCATCCCTTTCTGCGTTAAAGGCCTATAATAATTCGCCTTTCATGCCCGAGTACCCGAGACGAACGAGTGAATAGCCTCTAAGTGATTCTGAAACGCCCAATAGTGGGTCAAGCCGATAACGTCCAATGGCGATGGGCATTACCGTTCATTTCAATCGTCCCATCACACTTTATTTCATCCCGCTTTTACGCACGCTCCATCCTCCATCCATTTTCGACCCGACCGAAGTCTTCTCAGAAACGTAAAAAAAAAAAAAAAAAAAAAAAAAATTTAAAAAAAAAATTTAAAAAAAAAAAAATTAATTTTTTTACAAACTCGATGGGAAAAGAGTATTGATATTGTATTTTATTTTACTTTGTATCGCTCGTACGTGAGCAGATACAGAATATCGTGATCGACCGGATGACAATTCTACCGCTAAAAGTAACCCGCACGTTTCCTATTTTCCGTCGCACGTGCAGACGTGGCGATTCTATTTCTACTTGTCTTTCCTGTTTTTTTTTTTTTTTTTTTTTTTTTTTTTTTCAAATTATTTTTCTTTATTCTCTATTTTCTCTTGGCACGCCACGAAGTCACTTTCTACCGGGTTCGCCACGAGAGCTCTCACACGCATTCGTACGGATTTCCCTACGGCGGAAGGTGATACTTTCTATGCGTGACCGCGGTAAGAATGGTCGTTCTCGTATTGTAAAAAGCCGACGACGCTCCAGTTTTATTATTATCGACAGATCGCTCGTGATTTCTATCCCCGAAGCGAGGTAATTCAAAGCATTTCGATACATTCGTTTGTCCAGGAAAACCCCTGGATCGCCAAAGTAAACTCAAAGCTCCGGCGATAACGCAGCGAAACGTAAAAAAAAAAAAAAAAAATTATAGTAGGAAAATAATTTAAAAAAAAAAATAATAAAAAAAATACACGGCAGTCGTGAAAGCGAAAGAGATTACCGACGAGCCGTGAAATTTGCAAAACTCGATCTCTATAACGCATCAATTATCGTCTCGTAACCAGTGGAAGCGATTCGCCACGAGAAATTCAGCTCTCGTTCCACTTCGACGTAATGCATTTTTTTATTTTTTTATTTCTTTCATTTTTTATCCATTCTATTTTTTTTTTTTTTTTTTATTTTTTTTTCATCGGAGATCATAAATTTTCTCGTTTGAATATAATGACGGTGAAGGTTTATGCCTAGGCGGCACGAGAGTCTGCGGAGACTCTCGTTCGGCTCATTCCACGGTGCACGTCACTGTGCCAGTCCGTGCACCTCGATAGTGAGAGCGCCGCTCCATACAACGGGTGACCGATTCACACCGATTCACTCATTATTTTTTATTTTTAAAATTTAAAAAAAAAAAAAAAAAAAAATCATCCGGAAAAATGTTGCTTTCCGTTTTTTTTTTTTTTTTTTTTTGGGGAATTTCCATTAGAAGCGAGCGAAACGTAGAGAGCGGACTCTTGTGTCGTTCCGCGCGACGAGTCGACAGTTTGATACCGTCCGTCGGCGGTGAACGATGCGACGCGACGAAACCGGCCGAAACTCGAGTGAGAAATCGCCGAGATACATTATATCGTAGCGGAGGTTTCGTTTTAATGCGCGACTTCCTATTCCTCCCACGTACGCAGAAACACGGGCTGCGCAAAGAGGTCGGTCTCGCGTTTGCGTGGGTCGACTCTCATGGCTCGCAGCCCCGTTCGCGAACACACCAATGACTCTGTGCTTTCCGCACACCAATTTCATTGTCTCTCGTTGTCCTCGCACGCTGACGATGGTGCAAAAATACGTCGCGCCGACGAGCGAAGAGAAAACCTTATCCCGATCAGTTTCGACACTTGCAGACTCAATCGCCGCAGACACATTATATATTTTATTTTATTTTTAGTATAAGGGTCTGTTTTTTTTTTTTTTTTTTTTTTTTTTTTTTTTTTTTATAAACAGTTACGAATTAACGATCATTTTTCTAAGGAATTTTCTCGTGTACATGGAAAATAAAATGATCTAATTTTTAATCGTTGATAATTGTCGAATTATATCGAGTGAATATTTTGCAAAATAAAGTCCCAAAGAACCCGGCCGGCTTGCCTAGACAATTCCCAGTCGTGCATATCTCAAATGTCACACTTCCTCGACTAAAGGTTACTGCACCGTTCGCGTAGGTGTGTGTGTGTGTGTGTTTATGTTTGCAACCCCACAGGGAAGTCACGTGGGTGTTTGACCATGCATGTGTGCAAGCGTCGCGATTATAGCGACGGAGAAATCCGAGGAATATTTTAAAACGAGATTAAAACGATACGGCAACGAGACCCGTTAAACGTTGCCAGTCACTGTTTGCCGATCGAATGGGTAAACAGTTTCGGGGAGTTTGGTAACCCGGCCCGAGGAGACACGCATGAAAATTACGTGACTCTCGAGACTTCGATCTTCGTACGGACAATAACGAAGACGAAAAAAAAAAAAGAGACGAAAGGAAGAAGACGATAAAGTGTACATTGCACTCGACCATTCGCGGTGAGTCACGTACCGGTGACAAAAATATTTCTTCAAAAAGTGTCCAAACATTCGGCAGTCGATCGCAGCTGCGAGGGAGCCGAAGCGGAACGAGTTTCGTGGAAATGTTATTGTTGGGTTCGCGCGAATCGCTCGCTCGTGAGCCGACGGGAGAGGCGGCTTCGTGATCGCTGGAAAAATACGTTCGAATCGACCTCGCAACAACGATTATTTTTTCGAAGCGTCGAGCTTTGTAATTTTTGCATTTTTTTGTTTGTTTTTTTTTTTATAAATAAAAATGTTTGAGAAAACTTTCTCAACCGCGTGTTTCCACGAAACCCCGCAACGATTTTGGACTAGAGTCGGACATTGGAAATATTCCAAGAAAATGTTTCTCTTCGCGTCACGAAACAAAGAATTTGTACGTGTCGTGGCATGGACCGTTCGTTA